>CM076576.1:806329211-806929211 GCA_034641835.2 Pinus albicaulis
GCTCTATTCCATTCGGAGGATAGTATTGGATGATCAGAGCATCATTGGCCAACCACAATCTAAAACCTATAGCACAATTTTTCTTCCACATCTACATTATTCCTATAGGTGTTGTTGCAGGGTATTTTGGCATACCATCTGTAGAGTTTATTTTCAAGTGTTGGTGATCTTCCCTTCACTTTAGAGATACATTGGAGGTGATCTATTTCTTGTTCATATCAGATCACATCTGAAAAATTTTGAATATCTGAATATTTTTGCAGATCTACAAACTTAGATCTCAGATCTACTTCATGTACATGGTGCAATGCTGAAAACCCCGAGGGGATTTTGAAGAGGGGCCTATATAGTGTATGTATATGTTATAGATCTGACTTGTCATGCACTTATTTTCTCTAGATCTAAAGTGTAACCAACAACTATTGCAGTCTAATAAAATAACATTGTAAAATGCTTTTCAATATGAATGCATGGTTGCAACACCTCTTTTTGAGGATTTTCTTTTATTGAAGACTTGTATTTCCTGTGATGCATCTCATGGGCCATCTTGTACATCTATTTTTCTACTGTAAATACATTTTAAATATCTCCATATTGGCCTCTAGATTTGTCTTTGATGTATTGTGTTATTTTCCTGCAAATTTGCATTCTATTGTTGCATTCCCCATTTCGAAATATTACAATGGTATCAGAGCATCATTTTGGCACAGCCTATGCTTTATAAGAAGCCAATATGTCTTCTGAAGAAGAAGGGCTTCTTACTGAAAGAGAGAAGAGGTATCTAAGGAGAAGATGGAAGAAAATTGATTACACAATTGATAATGAAGACAAGGGTAAAGCCCCTTTATCTGCAGGTGAAGATGAAGACAAGGATTTTCCTAAGATCCTTCTTAGAGCCATGCAAGATATTGCTAGAGAAATCAAAGAGATGAGAATGGAAAGAATCAAAGAATCCCCTAAAGGATTCCATCTTGGGGACGACTCTAGCATGTCTCATCACTTGAATGATCAACTAGTGCATCAACCACAAGTTTCCCAATGCTCTACTAAGCCTACATTTTTGGCTATGGGAAATGAAGGGTTTCAAGAGCATGAATCCCTTGAAGTATATTTTGAATAATATGAGTCTCAAAATCAGAGATTCAAATATCACTTGAGTTTTCAAGAGTTTTGTCACATAAAGGACAATAGAATACCAAGGCATCATCATAGAGGTGGTGGATTCATTCAGAATCATGATCGACGCCACACTATGGGAATATTACTTTTACCAAAATTTGATTGGTCATCCAAGTGTTCTTCCAAATTTTGGGTAGAAAAAATTAACATCTACTTTCAGTTGAACAAGGTTCCAGAGATGGATGCCATCAATATTGCAGCGTTGCACCTTGAAGGTGAAGCACATGACTAGTAGTTCCGTGGGTTGTCTACATTGGGTCATGCCAATGTGACTGATTAGTCAAAGTTCACTAGAAGGCTAGTGGAAAGATTTGACAGAAGAGATCTAGAGGCACCATTTATGAGCCTTGCAAATTTGAAACAATCACATAATACAAAAACTTATATCTTTGGATGTTTAATACTTTTTGTTATGGTTCCAGATTTGTCTATAGCAAGAAGGGTGTACATATTCATTGATGGTTTAGATGAACCTCTTCATGGGTTGGTTAAATCTACCAAGACCACTACCCTACATGATGTTATTTAAAGGGCTAGAGACCTTCAAGATGCCTTTCCAAAAGAAAAGGCAACTTTTCAGGATAAGCCCCCTTTTCCTTCAAAGGGAATGGAAGAAAAAGATACTCCTTCAAGGGAGAGCTCATACAAGAAACCTCTTGATTATGATGTTCAGAAAGATGTAAGAAGAAGGAAGCTTTGCTTCACTTGCCAAGAATCATGGGCATCGGGACATAGATGAGTTTCTCTAAAAGCACATTACATAGAGGTATTCTCATATGATGAGGAGTAAGAAGAAGAAGAAGAAGAAAGGTGGTATCATAGCGCTGACATAGCAAGACATGATCCACTACCTCATGCAGGTGAGGATGGAGCAATTGCTCCAATCATAAGCACTCTTGCATCCTTAAGAGTGATACCAAATTATCATGCAACTTCCACAAAAGAAACATAGATGAATTTGTGCAGTGGAAGCAGGGATATGATGATCCCATCTGTTATGCACATGAGGATGATCCATGAGACATCATTATCTTATGGTAAACCACCTCGGAGGCCAGATCATTTAGATTTGATGAAATATGTCTCACACCTTGATGCTCCATTCATAGATCCAAGAAGTAAGGGAGCATTAGAATACCACAACACAACACTGAGAGTGTTGGGTGAGCTCAAGGAGGAAGGAGATACTCTTCCAATAAAAGCATTATCCACTCTCTCATCTCATTCTGTGATGAGAGAAAATGCTGCAATATTGGGGGATGACACCATCATGGGTCAAGGAGAGTAGTACTTGGCTATGGAGACTTAGAAGATGATCTCACTTGGAGAGAAATCTTCCATACATGGCAGAAGATGGTGTTCACACATGCATACTTTGGCAAGACCACAGAGGCTTTGGATACATGATGGCCTTCCATCGGTGACTAACTTGCAAGAAATTCAACCTTCATTTGAGCATGTGTATATGAAATAAGGGAAGAAAGGAGGGGATAGCAACCGTCCAACATATACCTTTGGCATGAGAGATGTCAAGGAGGAGAGCAACCACATGATAGAAATTTCAGTTGATAGATCATCAACGCTCTCATTGTTGGGGATTTTGGATCCATTTCAGAAATCCCAGCTATTGGTGGATTACTCCAAGGATCTTCACACATGCATGATGCTTGATGACCAACTACATGAAAAGGGTTATTTACTCGAAGAAGGAGTCATCTATGATCATGGTAGGATCTTCTTGTCTAGAGACTCCAAGATCAAGAAGAAGTTGCTAAAAAGGGCCTATGAAGAGTTTTGTTTTAGCCACACATATTCCATAAAAATCTACAACATCATCATGAGGAGCTACAGTTGGAACTAGGGAAAATTTTAAGGATGGGAAATTATTTTGAAGTTTAAAACATTGGTGAATCTCACTAGTCCCTAATATACAAACTATAAAATGTTTATTGATATATTTGTAAAATTATTCAAATTTATAATGATTTTCTACATACTCTCTATATAATGTTGGTGATTTTTAAGTTAAATTAATTTTATATTATAAAATTTGGGTGAATCATTTTTATAAATAATGGAAATTAGCGAATCTTTTTTTTGGAAAAAACATGGAAAATTAACCCACCTACGAATATTAGCCCCTAAAATTTTCCATGGTTGGAAGGGCTTTGAAGGGGAACCATATCATCATTTTCAAATATGTATGTACTATGTGGATATGGGGCAGCAACAGAACTCTATGGAGGAGTTAACTTAGCCATCTCTTTCTCTTTTTGAGGAAGGGGACAAATCTATGCACCACTCCATTTCTTTGAGGATAAATTTTGGTGAAAAATATACTCATGTAAATAATGTTTCATTTGATTATTGTTTTCATTATTTCACCATATTTATGCAGGCCATGAATCCAAGGAGGAGTACTGTAGCTTATAAAATTCATGGCTATCTTTGGGCCACAAAAATTTCTGAACATGGCCACTCCCTTAGAGGACAAAGGGAGATTTTGTTTCATGATGGGTGCATTCCTAAGGCACCAAATATATCTCACGCTCTTAGCCATAGTGAGATAACATGGGAAGTAAATAATTGGTGGGGAAAAAAATTACCACATCTTGATCTAATGCAGGCAGGAGATGCAGTGCGGTGGTTCCACATGTGGTACTATGACACACCTCCATAAGCACAAATTTCTATTTGTATGCATTTGATTTTGATTCTATACATTGATGATGTAATTGTACTTTTTATGGGAATGTATGGAGGTTGGATGGTAGGTATGTATGTGCCCTACGGGATGGAGATTCTCCATGTATATTATGTTACATGTTTCAAGGAGAGCATTGGGCAAGCCATAGTTGTTTCATTTGAGCTATTCTCTCCTTATTGGATGGATTATTTACATCTCATGAGAGCTTTGGAGGAGCAATTAGTGGAGGGTTGGATTGGTGAAAACTTAGCTTATGGAGGAAGCCTATCAAATGATGGTGTCACCTATGGAGGAGGAGAAGAGTTTCAACACTCACATTATCTATTGCTTGAGGAAAAACAACGCTTGGTAGGGATATTCATTGGAATATTGGAATATTCATAAGCTAATTGGAATATTCAATTTTTTTTTTTCTTTGTTTAAAGAATAAAAGTGTAAAGAAGGTCCATAATACTCCTAAATAATGAATAAATCAATGCCACGTGTAAAAAGGATGAATCTTGGCTGCTATTCAAGGACCCTTAGGTGTGAAAAGGGGCTGGACATTTTGAGTGGGTCAACCTTGACCAAATCTACAATGTTGTCTTGGAGGAGTGGCCATCAATGAGGCACAACACAATTTTATATGGAGATGCCTTGCGTGGAAGAAGTGATCTCATTAGAAGTGGTTTAGGGTTTGAAAGCTCTTAACATATAAAAGTAAGAGGATGGTAGCATTAGAAGGTTGTTGATGATATTATATTTTTCAATATATTGTCTGTTTAGACATATATCATTCGATTGTTGTTTAGCTGAGAATTAATGTTATTTAGAATTGGGTGTTCTTGGTCGAGAATCCCACCTCTTCCCATTGAGTATCTCTTTAAAGAGTTTTAATTATATTTTCCACTATCTGGTTGAAGGCCAAGCTTCTTCTTTCAACTACAATGCAGATTTTGTTGAAGGTTTGGTTTTCTACTCAAGCTGCAGTAGGTGGAGCTTAGATCTATTCATATCTTAGACATGTCAGTGTTCCTTTTTATTGGAGGAGACTTCTATTCCATTAGGAGGAGAGTATTGGATGATTGGACCATTATTTTCATATGTTGGCATATGGTCAACCACATTCTAAACCCTACAATGTAGTTTTTCTTCTAGATATGAATTATTCCTGTAGGTGTTGTTGCAGCATCTTTTGGCATACCATCTATAGAGTTGGTTTTCAAGTGTTCATGATCTGCCCTTCACTTTAGAGATCCATTGGAGAAGATATATTTCTTGTTCATATTATATCAGATCTGAATACTTCTGAGGATGTGAATATTTATACAGATTTGCAAACTTAGATCTCAGATCTAATTTATGTACATGGTGTAATGCTGAAAACCCCAAGGGGATTTTGAAGAGGAGCCTATATAGTGTATGGATCTATTATATAAATGACTTTTCATGCACTTATTTTCTCTATATCTGAAGTGTAACTGAAATTTTTTGCAGCCTAATAAAATAACGTTGTAAAGCCCTTTTTAGTCTTACTAAATGGTTTCAACACCTCTCTTTTAGGATTTTCTTCTATTGGAGACTTGTATTTCCTGTTATGCATCTCATGGGAAATCTTGTACATCTATTTTTCTGCTATAAATACATTTTAAAAATGTGCATATTGACCTCCTTCTTTGTCTTTGACAAACTACTTTATTTTCCTGCAAATCTACATTCTATTGTTGCATTCCCCATTTGGGAATATTACACAGTGAATATGGAAAGGACTAAAGCTATCATGGAGTGGTGAGCTCCAAGAAATGTGGTTGAAGTTAAATCATTCATGGGACTAGAAATTTTTTGTAGTTGGCTCACCAGGAACTTCTTTAAGATGGGCTCCTCTATTACATATATGTAAAGGAAAGGAAATAAGCTTTAATTCACTAACAAGTGTGCAACTAGTTTTGGTTAGTTGAAGCATGTTCTTAAAAATACTCTACTTTTTAAAATTATATATCTTCATAATAATTTTGTGTTTTATACACATGCTTGCAAGGCACATGGTTTGTTATGAATCAAGGAAATTGAATGAGGATGAGAAGAACTATGTAACTAATGATCTTGATTTTGATCAGTGGTTGTCATTGATGTTAACCCAAGAAGAGCCAAGGGATAACCTGACCTTGCATTGGAATTTTGACTTGACAACTTACTCTATTCCGAGTCAAGGATATTTTGAATCATTTCTACTTGTCGAGTTGTTTCCGTTGATATATGGCATGCCACATATTTTTTCATGGTTTTAGATATCTTCATGTTTGAAGTTAGTGACCCTAGTTAGTGGGCTAAAAACCCATGGTGTTGTGGCATGAAACTAATCATTGGTTTTGTTCATTGAATAGTCAGTAATTAATAATTTTTTCAACTCCTAAAATCCCTCCAACATTCACTTGTTGAAAACCCTCTCAACCTAAGCATTTATATCAATTGTAACACTCATATCCTCCTCATGTAAGGATTTCGATACTTAAAACAAGTATCATGGAATTTTAGTTATAACTTTTTTTCTATGAAGATTCAGATGCTGGAAAAAACCAATATGAGCTGAAATACTAATGAAGCCTGTGGCCAACTTTCAGATTTTGTTTTGCTATTTTTGCGGAGATATGATCTAAATAATATAGTGTTTTTGGAGGATCCCAAATTTCATGTCAAACATGTGACCTTGGGAAAATCTTCATAACTTGTTATCTGAGCATTGGATTCAAACTTCCTAGAATGTGATAGAAAAAGGACAGGTTGTAGTTTGTTGGATGTAGTTTTCAGGACCAAAGGTTGAAACAGTGACACATGGCCCTTCATAGAAGTTCACTATATTTAACGAGTCTATAATAAGGTCGTTGAAGGAGATTGGGCATAACTATTTCTTGAAGAATCCAATATTGATTAGAACTGTGGGGTTGGAAAGCGGACTCAGAGGGATACCACATAGTGAAATGATAGACCTCGGAGATTCAAAATTACGTAGGTACAACATATTCAACATATAGCTTCTAGAAGGCAAGAAAATGTATGCATTCAAGGATCACTACAGTAAGGCCAACACATCAACAATCAAGGGTAAGTCTTCTATGCCAAGTTATGTATCATTAGTATGTGAATTTTAATTTGAATATCATATCCGAATTTTTTTTTTGTAGGAAAGTGTAAGTGTTTTATATATATGCTTTATTGGGTTTTGTTCATAACTGTTGAACATATTTACATTTGAATTTTGAGTACTTTTCTAACATATGGTTTGTAGGATAATGTAAGTATTTTTTTTTGTATATTTGTTTGGGTATTGTTCGTTAATGCATGTGAAGGAAGGAGGGCACAATAGGACAACTTAGACACATACTAGAAGGATAATGCAACACCAAAGTACCATTACTTGAATCAAGCACATGAAAAATACCTCACCAGTTGCTATTTTTCAAATATGAAATGCCAAGTCAAGTATTAGGTTGTGTCAAAAGTTAGTATTATAAAAATAATTGTTGTAAAATTGCAAAAGAGTCAGTATTGTAAAAGATGTAATTTTCCTAGAGTTGGAGAGGCATTGTTGGGAGGTATAAATTTTATTTTTGGATAATGTTATGGTTGGGTTGTAGGCCATAGTGTGATTTGTTTATTTGTTTAATTCAATAAAATCATTGTGAATCATATACTATCATGGATCATTGTCCATGGTACAATAGTCGACACTATTTTCTTATTTCTGATCATTATAGGGTGGCAGGGAGGTGCTATGTTGGTGCATGAAGTCACCTACGAGCTGGAGCCTATGAACACTTTAGGGTGGTAGGTTGGTCTAGGATGTTAGGGCGTCCATTTAATTGACTACTGAGGAAACCATGGCATTGGGGGATCCTTCTGGTCAAAGCTGGAGAAGAATGATTTTCTAGAATTCTAGGAATTTGTACCTTTCATTTCAGTTGGGGCTTTAGAATAAAGAATTTATTAGAAAATCATTTAGTGTTTTTTGACCTCGAGGGGTTTTTCCACTAAAAATTCATGTACCTATTGTGTTCTATTGTTTACTATTTTTACTAGATAAACATCAAGAATAATTGAATATTAACTAATGCTCTGAAAATATTTGAAAGTGCTAATTGATAAGAAATACTTATTCACTCCCCCTCTCACTATTTCCAGCACTTGAGTTCATGGGTATCATTCATACATTAAATATATGGAAATTTTATCTCCTTCATAGGAGGTTCATTTTTATGAGTGATCTTAGTGGCCTAAGGTACTTGTTTGACCAACCCAATTTGAATAAAAGGAAGGATAGATGGCTGGCTTATATTAGTTACTTTTATTTTGATATCAAGTACATGAAGGGTAAGGAGAACTTATTTGTAGATGATGTTAGTAGGAGAGTGGATATGAATCATATTTTTGAGCTGTGAGTTCTTATGGGACAAAAATGTAGGAGTAGATCTTATATGCACTGTAGCATGATGAAAAGTACCAAAAACTGAGGAAGATATTATTGTAGGAGAGTAAAGGTGACAGAGATGAGGAGTATCACGTCATAGTAGATGTCTTGGTGAGATTAAAGAGAAGTAGTTATGTTCCAAATAGCATTGAGTTGAATAATTTTCTCTTGAGAGAGTCTCATGTCAAGTCGTATTCAAGCCACGTAATATTCCCAAATGGGGAAGCAACAATATTTGAACAAAATAATGACAATAGCAGTGTAAATAAATGTAAAAATATGTGAGATTAATATGGAGCCATTAAATTATGTATAAGAAGAGAAAATCAATACAATATAGTCAGGCACCAATCATATGACATGAGAAAACAAGCCTCCAATAAACAATCACTCCTAAAAATGAGATGCTCCTGAAATACAAAATGTCGAAGAGTTTCTACAGTGTATTCATAAGGTGTATAACTACAGCTGGAGATCATAAAATGATGTAGAAATGCTGATATATGCCACAATAGATGCTACACATACAAATATAGGCAGTAGATCACTTTTCCATGACAACCCAAGATGGTTTCCGGAAAATGTACAAACTAAAAAAATGTAAGCTGCAGCCCTAAGAATGAAGGTTTACTGCAACAACATAAATGAGAAAATATGGTTGAATTTGGTGTTTTATCCTGAATATCGTCTCCAATATACCCTCTGTATTAAAGGATGTCCCCTCCACTGAAGAAATCACCTCCCAAAACACATACTGCAACCACCCCTACAACTCCTCCCTAAAATAGCACATACCTAGACTGAAACTGTGTTGTACGGGATAATATCACCTTGGCCTGGTGCCAATTATGTTAATAAATCCCAAGGGTCTTCATTACTAGACTCCCAGTGGAAGGGAAGCTTCCTCCACTACAAAACTAGTGCAGAAAACACCCAATACAATCCTCCACTATTGCACCCTGCAACACATCAAAAATCTAGGTAGAAACTGTGTTGTTGAAGAAAGTTGTAGCTTGGAAAAATAACAAAATGTGGAAATGTAGTGCAAAAACTTATCCTGACTAGGCACTCTAAGTCCCCTGAGGATGAAAGTGGGATTCCCACTCGGGAACACCCTTGTGCTAAACAGCACTGCAATCTTAGCTAAACAATTGAAGAGAGCCTCAAGTCTTAATAGACCATGAAAAAAATAATAGTTCAATCATGCCCACAATGGCTGCCATTCCCTTCCTTATATTCTTGGTGAGCTTCCTCACCTTGGTCCCCACTCATTAAATCCACTACTTTCGTTCATGCAGTCTCCCTCAAAAACTGTGCTATCCCTCAATGAATGCCACTCCTTCCACACTAGCACTATTTGATTTGGTCAAAGTTGACCCAGTCTACATGCTCCATCCCCTTTTCACATATAAGAGTCTTCAATAAAGCTTCTAGATAACCTCCTTTAAGATTAGGAGTATTTTTATTCCTACTAAGTAGATCTATGGGTCGACATATTGTCTTATTATTCAAACTAAGAAGAAAAATAAAAAATTAATATTCCAATTAGCAATGTGCTAATTTAGGAATATTAGAATCCTCCCCTCCCAAGTGTTGCTTGTCCCAAAGCAACTGCAAGGATAGAATTTAAGAGCCCCATCTTTCCCCCTTCTAGCATCCTCATATGATAAGTTCCTCCAATGAAAAATATGCTCTCTCATCAATATGTCCCCAAATTGCTCCTCCCAAATTTATAAGCTAGTCTTTGGTGACAAATCCAAATTTATCTCGCCATGAAGAAGTCGGATATCCATCGAGGAAACTATATGTGGTATAGAGGCCTTCTTGAGGCATTGGATCATAAGATCATTGGGAACCTTCATTCCCATGTGAAGCTCCAAACCCCAATCTATTATCAACAGAAAGTGAGTCACTCTCCAAAATGGTAACTCGTGGAAATATTCTTGAACCTTTGGCTCCTGAAATGTAGGTGGGTTGCATAAATGAACATGATATACCAAATGGCTTACCCCATGTTGTCTCTCTCTCCACTTATGAAATATGCAGAGCTGCTGCTGATATTGGGCTGCAATACTCTTTTCCCTCAACGGACCAAAGGAAAATTGGATCTCCAAAGATCTCTTCTCTACTTTCAGGAATATTTCTTACCCAAAGCATCCCATACCAAGCAAATAGCACATAATCACCATATGGTATCGAAAACAGAAATATATTGAATTTAATGTGTAATTTTGGATGGTACCAATGGTTTCTCTAGAGCATACATCTCAGCTTTGCTAACTGCTATTTCAGAACATTATGTGGCAAGTTGTCTTCCAACAAATTTATAGATGTGCATGTTTTCTCATCTAATAAGAAGTAGTAAATGGAATTATATATTAGCTGAGCATGAAAAGAATAACAAAAACCTTGCCCAATTCCATCCAAAAAATGGCTTCCTCCATCACTGATATTGGTCTTAGAAAGACCATGAAACCAAAATATAAATTTTCCCTCTTGTGGAGCAATGCACTGCACATATATGGCAAGATAATGCAAATACTTTTTCAGGTGTGCAATAAGCAAAAAAATGCCATTCCTACCATGCCTTGTGAGTAGGTTGAAAATGAGCTCCATGGATGAGCCCTCCCATGAGAATCTCCTCATAGTGGTCTGAAATGTGAAGTGATACATACTCCCATTGGAACAATCAATCAATATATACATACTCCGAAGTGACAACATTGTTGACCTTTGTGATAAGGATCTTGCCATCTCATAAATTCCCTCTTTGACATCCCTAATGCCAAAGTCACATACCATGATGCTGGTATATATGGGAGATTCCTTCCTATGTGGAAGTACCTCTTGTTCTTGCAATGAAGAAGAATAGCCCCCTTTTATCCTGATTGTGCTGTCCTCTTCTTCTAAAATATTATGCAAAGTATGGGAGAAAATTATCCCATACTCTCCCAAGATTAACCAAATCAACAATAGGTCTTGCTGCCTCCTCACATCACCATTATATACGCCATTGAGTGAAAAAATGATGTTTTACATGAAAAATGTCAAATCATTCCAATGCACCCAAACTCCTTGTTACCTCATGACGCAAATTTTAGGCCATGTCCCATCCAATAACATACCCTTTGAAGTAGGATATGTCCCATGCTAACCACACTCTTTCAAGAGTAACCAGTGCCGCCTTCCCTCCTACTTCCCTGTGTCATAGATCTGCAACTGGCTCACCAACCATTTGCTCATCAACATCACCCATCCAACCAATGGTTAGTGTCTACTATCATGCTCTATATGGCTATTCCTCCAATGGAGAATACCATCCTCCCAAACCAAATAACTATCTCTAAATTTCATGGGATTTTGAAGTGCAGCCTCCTGGAGGTCTCCATACGAAGATCACTCATCAATGAGCATGTTGGACCCATGAGGATCCAAGTATACTGAAGACAAAATATTCTCATTAAGCAATGAAGTGCTGATCAAGAGATATCCATCATAATAATGGGAGATAATATGTCTCTCATCAACCATATGCCTATCCCCTTCTACACATGTCGAATGGTCATTGGAATGCTCCAATAATTTTTTGGCCCCAAACTCATCATTGCTGCTCAATGACAAGTGTTGTTGATCTCCAGATGGTGCATCTATTGTCTCATGATCATGCTCAAATTTGAAGATATAGTTCTGCATCAGATTGCTTTGGACAATACTCAAAATATCCTCCAAAAATATACACTCCAACACCAAGATTTGTGTGCAGCTCCTCAATGAAATTATAGGATGAATGTATATCTCCTCCTTGATCCAATCAAGGGTCCTTTTTCTAATGATAGTGTGCTTCTCCAAATCAGCAATGTGATTTGACCCTAGGTCATGTATTTTCCTTGATGGCATGTTCCCACAATCCTCCATATGATGTGCTGAAATAATAGGAAGTGGAAATTCGTGCATACCTTGGTAAATATTGTGAACATGTTGTATTGATACAAGGGTTCCTTCCTCCAGTGTTATGACTTCCCCAACTACTGATGATGATGGTTTCTCCTCTATGGCTGCACCAACACTGGTATAAGTCCCATCCTCCTCATTCATCTCCCGAATAGTGCATGGGACTCTAAATGCAAAGAGATCAAGACCACTTTCAAAAGGTGCAAGTGTTCCTTCTCCTGGTGCAAGTGCTCCTACAACAAGTGGTGGTGAAGGTCTGTTCTCCTCTAATTTCTTGTTGTCAAACTTTTTGATCATCCTTTGATTAAAATCTGCATATGTAATCACTCTTGCATGACTCAAATGACTGAACCAACAAATGTTTGCTTCGCCCGCAAGGTACAACACTGCAATATCAACAACTTCTCTCTCTCCTACTAGATTTAGTAGGAATAATTAATCCAAATCCATTCCCCAAGCCCTTGTTGTGCATGCGAGTGACCCATCAAAGGTATACAATAGAAATATATTATTATTTCTCCTTCTATAGTTGCAAGGTCTCCTCTCTTCTTTGATCTGAATAAACTATGAGAGAGTTAGATTCTCCTTGAAAGCTGTTGACTAAGATTTGTATTCTGCAAGACACTCACTTAGAATCTCCTGATCTATGTTTTCTCCATCTCCATGTTTTTCATGTTATTTCTCAAAATAAAAGGGCATAGTATATTTATTTGGAGCTCTATCCAAGACTGCTTCTTTCTTCCATTGACAAGAAGTATATGGACCTTCCTCATCTTGAAACCCTACTATGGTTTCATGGATTTTCTCCCATTTTCTTTGCTTGACCTCCTTGGTGAAGTCCCTCGTATATCTGAAAAGAGATGAGATAAAAATCATTCCTTCCATCATTATGATCTCTTTTTCCTTCCTCTTATTCCCGTGATAACATAATGGTTGAGATCCACATGTTGAGTCAAGATTATGCTCTAATACCACTGTAATATTCCCAAATGTGGAAGGAGCAATATTTGAACAAAGTAATGAAAATAGCAGTGTAAATAAATGTACAAATATGTGAGATCAATATCAAGCCATTACATTATGTATATGAAGATCAAATCAATACAAGATAGTGAGGCACAAATCATATGATATGAGCAAAAAGGCCTCCCATAAAAAATCACTTCCCCAAAGTGAAATGCTTCTACAATAAAAAATGACAAAAAGATGCTACAATGCAATAATAAGTTGTATAACTATAGTTGGAGATCATACAATGATGTAAAAATACTGATATATGCCACAATATATGCTACACATATAGATCTAGGCACTATATCACTTTTCCATGACAACCCGAAGGGTTTTTAGAAAATTTACAAACTATACAAATATAAAATGCAGCCCTAGGGCTGAAGGTTTACATCAAAAATAGAAATGAGAAGATATGGCTGAAGCTGGTGTAGATTCTGACAAATATTCTCCAATAGATCCTCCGAATGAAAGTATGTCCCCTCCACGAAAGAAATCACCTCCTAAAACAAATATCGCAACCATCCCTACAATGCCTTGCTAAAATAACATAGATCCAGACTAAAAATGTGTTGTATGGGATAATATCACCTTTTCCTAGTGAAAATTATGTGAATAAACCCCAAGGGGCTTCCTTACTGGACTACCAATGCAAGGAAACCTTCCTACATTGCAAAAATACCTCAGAAAACATACAATACAATCCTCCACTACTACACCCTCCAACACAACACAATTCTAAGGAAACACTGCACAGTTGAAGAAAGTTGTAGCTTGGCCAAATGTTGAAATGTGGAAATGTAGTGCAAATACTTCTCCTGAGTATGAACTAGAATTCCCTTGAGGATGATGTGGGATTCCCACTCAGGAACACCCTTGTGCTAAACAACACCATAATCTTAGCTAAACAGCTGAAGAGAGCCTCAAGTCTTAACAGACCATCAAAAAAATAGTTATCCAATCATTCCCACAATGGCTGTCATCCCCTTACTTATATTATTGGTGAGCTTCCTCGCCTTTGGCCCCACTCATTAAAGCCACTACTTCCATTCATGGATTCTCCCTCATAAATTGTGTTGTCCCTCAATGAATTCCACTCCTTCAATAGTAGCGTTGTTTAATTTGGTCAAAGTTGACCTAGTCTACATCTCCATCCCATTTTCACACATAAAGGTCTTCAATCTAACTTTTAGATAACCTCCTTTCACATTAGGAGTTATTTTATTCCTACTAAGGAGATGTATGGGTCTCCATACCCTATTATTCTTCAAACTAAGAAGAAAAATAAAAAAATAATATTCCAATTAGTTGTATGCTAATTTAGGAATATTACAATCATCCCCTCCCAAGTGTTTCTTGTCCCAAAGCAACTACAAGGATAGAATTTAAGAGCATCCTCTCTCCACCCTGTAGCATCCTCATAGGATAATTTCTTCCAATGAAAAATATGCTCTCTCATCAATATGTCACCAAGTTTCTCCTCCTAAATGTATAATGTAGCCTTTGGTGACAAATCCAAATGGCTATGATCTTGAAGAAGTGGGATATCCATAGAGGAAAATATATGTGGTATAGAGGAATTATTGAGGCATGAGATCATAAAATCACTGGGAAACTTCACCCCATGTGAAGCTCCATGCCCCAAGCTATCATCCACACAAAGTGAGTCACCCTCCAAAATTGTAACTTGTGGAAATATTCTTCAACCTTTTGCTCCTGCAATGTAGGTGGGTTGAATCAATTAAAATGATATACCAAATGGCCTACCCCACATTTTCTGTCTCTCCACTTATGAAAATTGTATATTTGTTGCTGATATTGGGCTACAACAGTGTTTCCCTCAAGGGACAAAAGGACAACTGGATCATGAAATATCTCTTCTCTAGTTTCAGGTATATTGCTTGCCCAAACCATCCCATACCAAGTGAATAGAACATCATCACCATATGGTATCCAAATTAGAGACATATCTAATTTAGTGTGTAATTTTGGATGGTACCAATGGTTTCTCCAAAGGATACATCGCAGTTTTTCTAACTGTTGTTTCAGATCATCATGTAGCAAGTTGTCTCCCAACAAATTGCTAGTTGTGCATGTTTTATCATCTACTAAGAATTAGTAAATGGAATTATATATCAGCTAAGCATGACATGAATAACACAAAACTTTCCCAATTCCATCCAAAAAATGGCCTCCCCCATCACTGGTATTGGTCTTAGAAATACCATGAAGCCAAAATATAAATTTTCCCTGTTGTGGAGCAATGCACTGCACATATATGGCAATATAATGTAAATATCTTTTTTCGTGAGAAGTAAACACAAAAAATCCATTCTTACCATGCCTTGTGAGTAGGCTAAAAATGAGGTCCATGGATAAGCCCTCCCATGAGAATCTCCTCATAGTGGTATGAAATGTGAAGTGATACATACTCCCATTGGAACACTCCATCAATAGATACATACTCCCAAGTGAAAAAAATGTTGGACTTTGTGATAAGGCTCTTCCCATCTTATAACTTCCCCATTTGAAATCCCCAATGCCAAAGTTACATACCATGATGCTGCTATATATGGGAGATTCCTTCCTATGTGGAAGTACCTATTGTTCCTCCAGTGTCAAAGAGTAACCCCTTTGTATCTTGATTTCTCCATCCTTTTCTTCTGAAATATTATGGAAATTATGGGATAAAATCAACCCATACTCTCCCAAGATTAACCAAAGAAAAAATAGGTCTAGCTTCCTCTTCACATCCCCATCATATAGGCCATTGAGTGAAAATTTCAGGCCATGTCACATCCAATAACATACCCTTTGAGGTAGGATATGTCACATGTTGACCACACTCTTTCAAGAGTACCCAGCACAACCTTGCCTCCTGCTGCCCTCTGTCATAGATCTTCAAGTGGCTCATCATCCTCTTTCCCATCAACATCACCCATCTAGCCAATGGTTAGCATCTACTGTCATGCTCTAGATGGGTACTCATCCAATGGAGAATACCATCCTCACAAACCAAATCACTATCTCTACACTTCATGTAATGTTGAAGTGCAACCTCCTAGAGAACTCCATATGAAGAACACTCATCAATGACCATGTTGGACCCATGAGGATCTAAGTATACTAAAGACAAAATATTCTCATTGAGCTATGAAGTGCTCAGAAAGAAAAATCCATCATAATAATGGGAGATAAGATGTATCTCATCAACCATCTTTGTATACCCTTCTACACATGTAGAATGGCCATTGGAATCCTCCAATAATGGTTGGGCCCCCAACTCATCACTACTTCTCAATGAAAACATTATTGATCTCCACGATGGTACATATGTTGTCTCATGATCATGCTAAATGTTCAAGATATAGTTCTACATTGGCTTTTTTTGGAAAACACTCATCGTATCCTACAAAAATATATGCAACCCAAAGAGTTATGTGCAACTCCTCAATGACATACTGGGATGAATGTATATCTCCTCCTTGATCCAGTTAAGGGTCCTTTGCATAATGATAGTCTATTTCTCCAAATCAACAATGTGATTTGACCCTATATCATATATTTACCCTGATGACATGTTCCCACAATCCTCCATATGATGTGTTGAAATAATAGGAAGTGAAAATATGTGCATACCTTGCTAAAGCCTGGGAACATCTTGTATTTCTATAAGGGTTCCTTCCTCCAGTGTTATGACTTCCCTAACTACTAATGATGATGGCTGCTCCTTTATGGCTGCACCAGTGCTAGTATAAGTCCCCTCCTCCTCATTCATCTCCTGAATAGTAAAAAGGACTCTAAATGATAATATATAAAGACCATGTTGCAAAGGTGCAAGTTTTCCTTCTCGTGATGAAAGTGCTCCTGTAGCAAGTGGTGGTGAAGGTCTATTCTCCTTTGATTTCTTCTTATAGAATTTATTAATCAACCTTTGAGTAAAATCTGCATATGCAGTCACTCTTGCATGACTTAAATGGTTGAACCAACAAATTTTGCTTCACCCTCAAGGTGCAGCATTGCAATCTCAACAAATTCTCTCTCTCCTACTAGATGCAGTAGGAATAATTTATCCAACTCCATTCCCCGATCCCTTGTTGTGCATGTGGGTGACCCATCAAAGGTAGACAATAGAAATCTATTGTGCTTTCTCCTTCTATAGCAACAAGGTATCCTCTCTTCTTTGATCTGAATGAACTGTGGGAGAGTTAGATTGTCCCTAAAATATCTTGATTGAGATTTTTATTCTGTAGGATATTCACTTAAAATCTCATGATCTAAGTTTCCTCCATCTCCATCCCTTCAATATTCTTTTTCAAAAGAAAAGGGAATATTGTTTTTCTTTGGAGCTCTATGAAATACCAGTTTTTTCTTCTGTTGATAGGAAGTACATGGACCTTCCTCATGTTGAAACCCTACTATGGTTTCATGGCTTTTCTCCATTCTTCTTTTCTTGAACTTGTTGGTGAGGTCCCTTGTATATCTGAAAAGAGATGAGATAAAACTCATTCCTTCCATCATTCTAATCTCTTTTTCCTTCTTCTTATTCCCTTGATAGCATAATGGTTGAGATCCACAAGCTGAGCCAATATTATGCTCTAATATCACTGTAATATTCCAAAATGGGGAAGCAACAATATTTAAACAAAATAATGACAATAACAGTGTAAATCAATGTACAAATATGTGAGATTAATATCAAGCCAATACATTATGTATATGAATATAAAATCAATACAAGATAGTGAGGCACAAATCATATGGTATTAGCAAGCAAGCCTCCCATAAACAATCACTCCCCAAAGTGAGATGCTACTACAATACAAAATCTAAAAGAGCTGCTACAACACAATAATAATGTGTATAACTCTAGCTGGACATCAAAAAATGATGGAAAAATACTAATATATGCTAGAATATATGCTTCACATATATATCTAGGTACTATATCACTTTTCGATGACAACCTACAAGGGTTTATGGAGAAATGTACAAGCTATACAAATTTAAGCTACAACCCTAGGGCTGAAGGTTAACTGCAAGAATAGAAATGAGAAAATATGGATGAAGTTGGTGTATAATCGTACAATTCTTCTCCAATAGATCCTCCAGATGAAAGTATGTCCCTTCCACTGAAGAAATCACCTCCCAAAACACACACTGCAACCACCACTAGAACCCCTCCCTAAAATAACACAGATCGAGATTGAAACTGCGTTGGAGGGGATAATATCACCTTGGCATAGTGCCAATTATGTAAATAAAGCCCAAGGGGATTCTTTAGTGGCCTTCCAATTGAAGGAAACCTTCCTCCACCACAAAACTAGTTCAAAAAACACCCAATACAATCCTCTACTACTGTACCCTGCAACACAACACAACTGTAAGAAGACACTGCACTGTTGAAGAAATTTGTAGCTTGGCCAAATGAAAGAATGTGGAAATTTAGTGCAAATAATTTTCCTATGTAGGAACTTGAAGTCCCCCAAGGACAAACGCGAGATTCCTGCTCGGAAACACCCTTGTGCTAAACAGCACTGCAATCTTAGCTAAACAGATGAAAAGAGTCTCAAGTCTTAACAAAAAATATACAAAATAATAATCCAATCATGCCCACAATGGCTGCCATCCCCTTCCTTATATTCTTCGTGAGATTCCTCACCTTGGGCCCCACTCATTAAAGCCACTACTTCCAGGCATGGAGTGTCCCTCCAAAACTATGTTGTCCCTCAATGAATGTGACTCCTTCCACACCATCGCTGTTTGATTTGGTCAAAGTTGACCCTTTCTACATGGTCCATCCCCTTTTCACACATAAGAGTCTTCAATACAACTTTTAGATAACCTCATTCCAAATTAGGAGTGTTTTTATTCCTACTAAGGATACTTATGTGTCTCCATACCCTCTTATTCTTCAAACTAAGAAGAAAAATAAAAAATTAATATTCCTATTAGTTGTGTTCTAATTTAGGAGTATTATAGGCCACCCATGATACTATAAGACTTTGAAAACTATCAAGAAGTTCCACTATTGGATAATTTTAAAGAAATAAATGGTTGATTTTGATCCCAAGTGTTTGAACTATCAACAAGCGAAAGCTCATTTTTTTCATCTAGCTAGTCTACTGCAGTGCATTCTGATTCTAGATTGAAAATGGGAGGTAACTTATATGGAATTAAACACAATGATAAAAAGAGAGAATTATTCCATCATGTTTTTGGTTGATTGGTTCACCAAGTTAGCTCACTTCACTTCAATCAAGTTCACTAATTCACCTAGTGAGGTAGCTTAGATATTTATTAGGGAGATAATGAGGTTGCATGAAGTTCCAAATAATATCACATCATATAAAGATGTGAAGTTCAGTTTCAATTTTTGGAAGGATATGTTTTTAAGCTTCGTGACAAACTTACATATTAGAACAAATTATAAATTGAGGATATATAGGAAGATAGAAAGGGTTAATAACATTCTTGAGTACATGTTGATGATGTATGTAGGACATGAACAAAGAAATAGGGAGGATTTTCTTCCACTGGTGGAGTTGGCTTATAATAATGGGTCTAAGAAATCCTTGAAGATGATCTCTAAGGGTGGAGATGTAATACCCCTATGAGATGCAACGATCCAAGGAAAATTATGTTGATTGGAATCTATATGTTGGTTGAGATGGAGCAGGAAATTTTGTTCTTTTTTTTTAAAGGAATTTAAAGGTAGCATAAGATAGGAAAAATAGCTATGCAGATCAACATAGAGAATGTTATCACTCCATAATTTTTTAGGTTGAAAATAAAATCAAAGTGGTAACCATATAGCACTTTGGAAAATGGCAATCTTTCACTTCCAATTTGAGAGAGGGATATCTCTTTATGATTTAGCTTTTTTTTTACTTAAGGTATTATGCTAGATATCTTGTTTAGGTTTGGGTTTTTTTTTTTGGTGGGTTGAAATGGGGAATATAGGGAATTGGGAAAATGGAGTCACATGTATGGATTGATCAAATAAAACCTTTACTGTCTAAAATTTTAGGGCAAGATAGGAAACCCGATTCGATCCTTTAAAATGTGTGGTATGTTGGCAAGGAATAGATTTAGAAAATCCAATTAAGAAGAAAGAAATTAAGAATTCTTTGTTTAATTTTCAATTGAAAACATTACATTTATTCATAAGCCAGACACATAGTGTACATGTAAACAAATTGTGTTATTTACCTTCTTAGAATAATTCAGATTTAGAAACACATAATGAAAACAAGAAATAAACACATTCACAAAGATAGATGCACTTCACTATTAAAATTGATAAAAGAATCATGTAATGTTCGGGCTTTATTACTGCAAATATGAGCAATGAAATATCTATGAGTTTATTTACAATATATTTCCTTTCTCCAAACAGGTCCCAACATTAAGACTTTGAATTGTGAAGTACTAATATAAAATTGTTAGAGAATATATTCATTATAAAGATGAAGATAGAATCCTAAAATATCTAAAACATGTTTACAAAAATAGAACTCTATTTTAGGAAGTGGTGAACTCTTGGAGGTGTTGGCCCTATTTGCGAGGATGACTCTCAATGATTGGGCCTCAAAATATGCTGCATTGTTTTTACATTTTTGTCTGAGATGGAAACATTTATCTAAGTAACTCACACAATTGTTCCCATCTATCTTTGGTTAGGATATAAAATTTGATTATTATCCTATAGGTCTCATCAACCTGTGTGTATTTCTAAAAAGTGGGCTTGATGGTGAAAATATGTCTTAACTCATTATTTATGAGAAAGTCATAATCAATGGCCTCTATAAATGATTTCCCTATAATTTTCCCCATTATATCTCCAAACATGGATGTGTCATGGGAAATATTGTATAACTTTTCGTGGTATTCATTCAACCTATTGAATTTACCTTATGGAGTCATAAGCCTTGGCAACCCTTTCCTGCTCAACACCTGCATCTTCTTGTGAAATATATCAATGCTTGCATCAATATTTTGGCATTTTTTGTCCAGCAGCAGCATGAGGTTCCGTTCGGTGTGCACCCTCTTTATTTATAGTATAATATATGTCCTATATTCAATCCCCAACTCCTCTAATTATTCTATGTTTTTGGAATTTAAGATCTTGATGATGGTTGTACCTTTCCAGGCTTCTATCTCAAATCTGTCTTGGTTTGTTTAAGTGCCTCTGTTGATATTTGTATCAACTTTTACTGCTCAAACAAAATCTCAATGGAAGGCCATATGTATGTGATGGCTTCATCAATATTTTTCCATAGTTTTTCTCTGGCTTTGGCCAAAGTATCATCCATTAGTGATTCACTCTGCAACTGATCATCTCTTAATGTCAGCTAATGGATTTTTTCTAATTTAGACACATTAGAAGTATCTATCTTGAGTTTCTATTTTGACAATATATTAAGATGAGATCTTAAGTTGGAAATATCCTATTGATGAAGGTCATATTATCCATGGATTTTATTAATTCATTTGTAGGATAAACTATTTTAGTTGGTCAAAGTTTAAGTAGATACACCCGGAGTTGTGGCCACTACAATTGGAACAACTGTAAGAGGGACTATGGGAAATTGTGTTGCATGCTCTTTTTATTTAAGAAATTTATCTAACTCCACCTCCAGATTTGTAATGTGATTGCTATATTCAATGATTAGTATAAACAAGTATTCTTTCTGTTTCTCCATCTGTCCAACCTCCTTAGCCTGTGAATCTTCTATGGAAGGTGATTTTAGCTACTTGCTTAATGTTGCAATATCAACATATTTTCTCTTTAATATCTCTTTTGATACCTTCACATCACTGGGATTGTATCCCAATTTGTCTAAGTCCTCCAGTATCTTAATTTTTGTATTGTTGGCCAATTACGAAATCCTTTCCAATTTTAGTTGTGTTTGTGGGTTATTTAGTGATACTTGCAAATGGAAGCTGACATAGCATCATTAGTCAATGAATAATACATCATTTAAATAGATTGTTTATGAATTTCAATTTAGTCCATGGGATGAATTTTCCATGCATCAAATGAAAATACATGTTCTTCATAATATGTTGGTGTCCTTGGGGCTAGTACTTTGGTTTTGAGGAATGTTATTTTATTTTTTCCCTTCTCGGTGTCAAAGGCTAAAATTAGCCTATGTTGTGATGTTCTTGTTTGCTTCTAGAATTTTTTGTACGTGGATATTTTCAACAACTCATTCCTCTACTTCATCTCCTTGTACTTCGCAAAAGATGTTGGGATCAGTAGTGTCTTGAGCCAAATCAGTTGACTATGAAATTTCTAGATGTTATTTTTTGGTTGAAGAAGAAGTGAAGCCTATGATGATATAATCCTCCCTGGTAGATGCATAAGGTCTTGTCATCAGAAATTTCCCTTGTTCTTAGTATCCTTGATAAAAATCTATGCAGAATTTGTGTTTTTCTTCTTCTTATAGATTAAGAATTCCCTAGCTCCAATTTCTTTGATTGGGGATTCTTCTCTTATCCTCTTATCCTTCTTCTCCTATGGTGTAGGAGTCTGATATATTGTTGTGAATATGACATGTTCTTTGGCCTCTTTGAAGGTGTTCTCCTCCCATTGAGTTTGGTTCGTATACTTATATATTTATAATCGAGGATTATAGGTGTAGGGAGTTATATTTCGCTCCACCCTCAGATTTGAAATCGAACCAAAAGGGTCGTAGGGCCAATTGAATCTCAGTTTTAGGTACATTTTTTTTAGAAAAAAACCAGCTTCTCTAGCAGTTATTTTGGCAATGCATACAAAGGGTCCAACCTATGCTTTAATTGTAAATTGTAATTTCTTCTTTGTAGCCACAAAATGCATGTCATCCATGTGGATCATATGTCTTATGTACTCTAATGAGAAAGGTCTCATAGGTACAAACTTTGGGAGATGATAGGGTGGAAATTTAGACCCATAGACAATTATCCCTATATAATTCTAGTATAAATACAAATCACATGTCTTTACATGACCACCTCGATGTGAATTTTTTGAAAATTTTCCACTATCCTAGGCTCCAACTCACAGTTTAGGAGGAAAATCAATGTATACAAGAACTTGTGAAGATATTCTATGAAGGATAATTTTATGGAGTTAATTCTAACCAAAAATGTCAAATGTATCACTGATTGAGCTTCACCTTCCTCATCCATCCTCTGTAGAGTGAAAGGTAACTTGTCTACTTGATAGTAGATGAAGAAATACACTAGCACCATGAAATAATTCAAAGCTCCCTCTGTAGAAAAATTACTAAACTGATCATGCATGGAATTTGTAAAAAAATGACTATAATTAAAAATTATAGGCTTATCTTCAGTGGAAAAAATTGAGAGGAAACCAAAAATGGATTCATCAACCCATTGGTTTTAGTGGTAACTGAGGATATATGAAATAATGGTAATAATTTTCCTGGTTAATTCTGGAAACATGGAAGAGGAATATGGAGGGATTTTTTTAGGAACTTGGGCATATCCAGGGAGAAATATATCAAAGATCTTAGCTCTTTGTGGGAAGGTCAGATTTTTATACAACACTTTGAGAAAGTCTACAGATAATGACTTAGAGGACTCTTGATTGTTTACTTGGAGCATCTATCAAATAGTTTTAGCTTTAATGGTGAGGATAAATTCACCATTACTGCTTACTTTTTATCTTTGAGATGGAACATAGCTACTTTGACACCAGGAGACAATTTTAGGAAAATTATAAGTTTGAGGAAGCATGAACTATGGCACGGAAGAATCCCCTATGTCGATTTCACCTTGCTGGTCTATAAATTTTCGTTTTAGCCAATTGTGAAGTTTGAGGAGTCAAATTCATAGTAACGATCAAGTCAAATTCAAAGTATTCTGTATTGAATATCAACAAGGGGTAAATGGTCAAGGTTAATGGGAGGGGGAAACATTGGGTTTTCTTCAGTTTCTTGCATTTTTTCTTGGGGGATTCTCCCTTTGGGGCTGTTTTCAAACAATATATCAGACGAAGGGATGAAATAGAAGATCAAATTACCTGGAGCAAGGAATATATCATGGATGGAAAAGGTGGGTGGGCTGATTGAATTATGGAGAAAATGTGGGGTTAATGCTCAAATTCTAGTGGTCGAACATATTACTCATTTTTGTAATAGTTTGGAAACCTATAGAAATTAAATGGTCATGGAGAAATAACAAGGAAAAGGGAATTTGTGTTTTTCTTAGGTTAAATAGAAAAATTAAATTATTTTTCTATCACAAGTTGACCGTTAGAAGGGGAGTGGGTCTGTTGCACGTGAGCAGGAGAAATTTACAGTTGTAACAATTTTATTATGGGCAAGGGAGTGCGAGGTGGTAGTATTTGATTGGGAGTGAGTTAGATATCAAGGAAGAATGAAATAGATAATGGATCTAAGGAAGTGGGTCCTGCAAGGGTGTGTTTGAAAATGGTGAATGGGGCAAGTTGGCTAAGTGGGTGGAGCAATGGTGGGGTAAGGAAATATCATGGCGCGTGGGTATTGGTGGATGCGTAAGTGGTCAGCTAAGAAAATGTTCCGGGGGGTGGGGGTGAGAAAAGAGAAATGGACACGGGGGTGCGAGAAAAATTGTGAGGGACTCACGTTAGGCTGTGGTTCCACCTAGGAATGAAGCACGATGGAGTTTGAGGGGCAGGGGGGGGGGGTGTAATTGCTCCCTTGCCATTGATCCAGGTGGGGGCCATCTCAGCCGTTCATTTTATATCCTAACTTTGAACTTTACATAGTATTTCATAACCCTTTCCTTTATTACATGCGCTTAAAGTGAGATTAAGAATAACTTAATCCTAATTAACACTAAATGGGTTTAAACTGTATTTTAACTTTAAAATACACCTGTTTACCTATTCATGTTGCATTTGGATTGGAAACACATTTTTTCTATTTTTTCCCTCTATTAATCATGATTAGATGATGTGGTTTAGCTTATTCATTAATCCTAATCTATTTTAATTTAAGTCTAGTCATGATTAAACAATGTTATTAGGCTATCTATATCTACCTATCATGTTTGGAATGTAACATTTTAGCTAGAAGCAAATTTATTGAAAATTTATAACTGTAAACTAACACATTTTATTTCTTGAGTGGCACTAAGGCTTGCTCACTCCTACACATTTGTACATTCTTTCGGGGTTTCTTGATCTTTATTTTTTTCCTTTGTTTTATTCTATTTTTCTCCTTTTCTAATATACATTTTTGATACCTTAGTTTCATTTATTTATATATTTTTGTTTTTGTTTTTTCAATCATTTGCAATATAAAATATTATTTACAATTTGATCTAGTAAAAGAGAATATCTAAACATCAATGGAACCTATGAATCATAGGACCCTATCAATTGCTCCAACTAGGGATGAAATCCTCCTTGTGAGATGTCAAGAACACCGTAGATCAGTAGACTCGAACCATTGGGCTAGTTTGTTAAATATTCCAATTGAATTGTTACATATGTGAATTATTCATACGTAGGGTAATACATCACCACAATGTTAGGGAATTCTCTGCAGGCTTCAACCTCTAGTGAAAATCACGATCTATTTTGCAATATAAAAAAAATATGCTGTACAATATGAATGAACTGCTCTGATTGGGCATGAAACAATGCTTTAGCTCTCTACCATTTACAATGCCACCTTGCAAATCATATCCATTAACGTTTAGTAACATGAATACATTGTGGCCCCTGAAGGATTCAATCTTTTAAGGCCCTTTCTATAAGCTGTCAAATTTACCATGCTTGCCTTTATCGTCATTTCTGGAATCCCATTTCAAAATAAGATCATTGATTTGAAATTCATCTACTTCAGTCCATCTATCATACCTCCTTTTTATGTTTTCCTGAATTCGTCGAGTTTAATGAATGACTTCCTCCCTTAACCATTGTAACTGAATAGTTTGTTTTATTATTCTCTGCATGTCATTGGTATCCCGTTGTGTTTTGTGCAAAATTTTGAGCACTAGAATTCCCAAAGAAGTTGGTAAAATTGCATATGTTCCATACACTCTCTTAAATGGTGAAATTCCAATGGACTTCTTGGTACTAACTTGGTCATCCCATAGTGCATTGATTGGTTTTTTGTGTCGTGACTTCTTCTTCTCCTGTAGTAAATTTTTGATGATATTCACAAAAATCTTCCTATATGACTCAACTAACTCATTACCCTTAGGGTAAAAAGCAGTAGAGTGACCCAATTTTATCTTATATTTGTTACAAAAATCAATCATTTTCTTGGACTTGAAAGAAACATCATTGTTAGTTATAATTTTATGGGGGAAGCTTAACCTATACAGTATATTTCCTTCTAGAAATAGAATAATAATAGAAACAATGACTTGTATAGTGCGTATGGATTCTATCCATTTGTTAAAATAGTGTGTTTCTGTGAAAATCTATTTGATATTTTCTAAGGAACTAGGGTGAATTTCACAAATGAAGTCTAAACCTCATTGTTGAAAAGGGAATTTTACTGAAATTGGTTTTAATGGTAGAGATAGTACCTTTATTTTACCTTCAAAAATTTGGCATTGATGACAAGAGGTGACATTTTTATGCACGTAAGAAAAAATAACTGGCCAATAAAAACTAGCTGTAAGGATTTTGTTATTGTTGATCTCTAGTATAGATGGCCACCACAATGTCCTTGATGGAATTCCTCAAGGAATATGTCTTCTTCATCTTTTAGCAAACAATTTATTAATATCCCTCTAGTATATTTCCAACATAAATTGTTATCAAGACTACAAAATCAAGTGGATTTCATTTTAAGGAATCTTGCCTTGGTTTTTGCTAAACTAGGACAAGACTACAAAATAAAGTGGATTTCATTTTAAGGATTCTCGCCTCGGTTTTTGTTAAACTAGGAGGAAAATATAAGTTTTGTAAGTAAAAAATTATTTCTACATACCGTGGTGATGTGTTGCAGGTTTCTAGGATTTATGGAGTAGCCTAATCTTGATGTTCATCTAATTTTACGATAAAATTGATATCCAACACATTACAATTAGACTCTACCATGATTTTTTCTAACCCTTGTCCTTTGGTAAGCTTTGTTGGTCTAATTTCACTGTCATATTCCAGAATTATAGCTACACACTTTCTCGTTCTTCCATTTGGATTTATTTGAGTTAGAATATCTTTAACCACTACACTTGGGACAAAAGAAATGATGTGTGAATGTAAAATGTAAACCCTGAAATCCTTTAGTGCTTAATGTTACACAATTTTTTTTTCATCTAAGCTGTTACTATTAGATGGACCAAAACACACCATGTAAGACCAATTTTACCCTAGTAAAATTGATTTCACTATGAAAAATAACTTAGTAATGCATAATTTATTAACTTGTTTATGGTCTAAACAGGAAACCCCAGTAGGAATAATTGAATAAATATTTAATTTTTAAATTTTCCTCAAGGGATAATTAATTAAACCATAGTTTAATTAATATTCCTAGTCATATTTAACCCAAGACAGGAAAATTAATTAGATAAATCATTATTTATCTTATTATTTTCTAGGAAAAGTTATTTAAAACATTATTTAAATAACATTGCTTGTTAAATTTGACTAAATCATTTATAAATAATTGAATAAATCATTATTTAATTAATTATTACTCAATCATATTCTTAAAATAATAAATAAATCATGTATTTATTTATTATTTACAAATAAAGGGATTTTACCAAATTCAAATTCTTTTTCCCTCCAACAAAAATAATAAAATATTCCATAAAATTTGGATCTAGATTTGGTTAATAATATTTTAATTTTGCACCAATATCTAGACTAACTAAATATTTTGTTATAAATAGAAGGGTTTTTCCATTCATTCACTACCTTTTTTTGCCTAAATAGCACTTTGGATCTATACTTTTCGTCCGACTTTGATCCTCCATCATTGTGATATTTTCCTACCTTTTCTCTTGTGAGATCCCCTTGACCTCAAATTTTGTCTAGGTTTTCTGCATCCTCAAGAGAGATATATCTTAGATGTGAAGCACTGAGGACATAAAAGAATACATCCCGGTGAGGGGGACTGGTAACATCTTTCTATGTTCCCTTCCCACATGTCATAACACAAAAAAAAATTTAAAACTTATTTTCTTGTTCATTGGATGCATGGAGAAAATCTTACTTATTACTTTTTGTTTAATTTCTTTAACTGCATAGGTCTGGATTTCTGTAGCATTTATTGTAATCGATAACTGTCAATGTAAGGAAATTGATAGCCATCTTTAATGTTAGAGCCATTTTTTATGCACAACTAAAGTGAGGCTTTTTCGTACACTTGCAATTAGAGTTCACAAAAAATCTCAGATGTTGTGTAGTCAAAACATCCTCCCCTTCTTACTTCCATCACCTTCAAAATACCTATCAAGATCTGTAATGCCAGCGTCTCTTATTGTATCATTGACGAGGGAGCATCCACCTGTGTGATGTCCGCTTCATTTTTGAAGCAACTCAGATCTCTTGAGATAACCCCTTTCACTATCACCCTCTGAGCATGGGATGGCCACTATTCCCATCCCCCTGGCATGTTTTTCAACTATCCTATTACTCTTATGGGCAAGACTATTTGTGTTGACGTTGAATTCATTGCTTCCCCCTTAGACTACAACATTCTATTGGGTCGTAGCTACACTTATACCATGTCTGCTATCCCATATGTGGTTCACCATAAGATGTGCTTTCCTCACAGTGTAAATATTGTCACCATCAACAAGTTGACATATTATGAACCAAAGTCTCAGACCTCCCCTGAGTCCATCATCTCTTCGTTGGCCAATAGATAGATAGTCGAACCTCCAACCAGTGTCTCACTCTGAGTCTATAAATATTCCTCTTTTCTTGGTTAATTCTGAGGTCTACCTCCTCCTGTCTTTGACCCCAGCTAATCAAATTTTTGCATGATACAATCATCTCGTTCTGACCTCAAATGGACCGATTCGACTAGTCAGGAGGCCAACCCCATAAAATCTGCTCCTAACACCTCGACTCAACCTTCAAGACCCCCTTCTCAATGCCCCTCATTAGTATCTAGTGTCCATGAGCCTATCTACCCTCCTAGAATGGTTCCCCCCGGCCTTAACCATCTCAGAGTTGTGTCGCCTAGCCATTAATCCTCCAGTTCAAGACATTTTCTAGCTCCACCTGGTAGAGTATTTTTGGTACCTGTTATGGCTACCATGTCTCTTCCTAACATGACCTTAGGGATCCCATTTTGGTAGATTAATCCCACAGCCACTCTCCCACCTGTTTATCCCAAACCCTATACTTATTTAACCCCAATCCAATTAGTCGCCATGACCCCTCCATTTGCTTCTGTGCCTCAGCCACCTCAACAGGGACCTACTCATGTTGTGAAAGATTTGGGTGAGAGGAGGAAATCCTGAAAGAAAGCACTTAAGGAAAAAGCTTCCTAGACAACCCATTCTCCTCCTCAACCTCTAAAGCATACCCCCCCTCCCTGTATTCTTTGTGTGATGTTGTCGGTCATGCCACCCATAATTGGCCTTAATTGCCTCATATCAGGCCCATGGATAATGCCACGTTTCTTGAGTCTAAGGTCCCTGAAGCCTATGTTTCTTCCACGATTGTAGCCAAGAACCCCAATAATGTTCACACCAATAACCCCTTTGATTTGTGTGATCTACATGACCATTATACTGATATTTTTACCCACCTCAAGAACTATCATGCCTCTTTGGAAGTAGTTAGGGAGTACAAGACCGAAAAGAACTAATTTTCCTCTCTCGTACTCATGTAGTATAATTTATTCCAACCTGAGGATATGTCTACTCCATTGAAATCCCCATGTCGAGATGACAGAGTGTTCGGCCACTATCCCCTACTTGTCATCATCTATGAGAGCCATGGTGGGATACCCCTTTGGGACTTCCCCTTCTGTTTCACTTGACCTCCCTTCACCAATCACCCTGAGCTGAACATCAGTGGATCCCTTATCTACTTGTTCGTCTATCACCCTCCGTGATAATGCGAATGTGCATCTTTCTTCTCATGATGATGAATTAGGTAGCTTTGTCACGTCATGTGGTTACCCTTCCACGAGTCACTCCATCTTCTACTACGATGACGACATTATGGAAGCAATCACCACCCCTAAATTTTTCTATCCCCCCTTACATAGTACCCATGCATTCATTCCACATACACCTTGTGATCATTACATTGACACCCAATGTTTTTGTAAGGGGGCACCCATATTTGAGAGTGCAGGAAAAGAAATTCTCCACAACCCTCCTAGTGCATCTGGTCATGTCAACTCTAGTACCATTATTCTTCCTGATCTAGAAGAGCCTCTAAAGTCCCATATCAGTTCAGATCACCCCAGGGATGACCCCTCTCATCATTCCTTCATGTTACATCAACAACCCAATCTCTTAGACTTTGTTGTTGACCAACCTGTGTGTTTTCTAGATGAGCACTAGTTGATTATATCCAAATCAACTCTTTGGGATAGTGACACCATATATGAAAACCCATAATTTTTTTCCGTTTTATTCATATATGTAGTACCAAAAACTATTGGTAATCCTCCATTCCCTTTCTCAAATTGCATCTATCCATTCTTTCCTCACAAGATAACCATAATGTAAAGAAATGGTGAACCACATCATAAAAATGCATTTATATTCCACTTTTCTAATTAAATTTGGCATGAACATAACATGCTTCAGGGAACCTACGCCCCTGAACTAGAAAAGCCCATCTCTTAGTCAAAAATATCACCAAAATCCCTCTCTCTGACAAGTCACACTTTTCAGGCCTTTCTTGGGACAGGTCATAATTTTCTGCCCAAAACCTGCTATGCAGGTCACAGATAATGCCCCAAAAAGTTTGACCCGACCCAGAAGAAGTGTATGAGTCTATTCCTGAGGTCTGGGTGCCTAAAATAAACTTTTAATCCACTAAATTGAAAGAGTAGATTTAGGACTCTTACGTACGATAGACGAATGTTAATTCCAACAACTTGTTTGTCTGCTATGATCGCCACAAGATTTAGGGCATTTTCTCCTCCCTACATTCACAACAAATAAACTTGCAAATGAATCGAATTGGAAGGAAAATACCTAGTTAAAAGAGAAAACCCATATTTTTCTTTAACCAGCTTTGACCAAAAGGTAGCTCAGTTTGAAAAATCATCAACACCATTGGAAAGCTATCACCAAGTACTAAAATGGGTATCCTTTCATTTTTGGTGATTTGATACTTCACCCAGACACATCTTTTCCAAGAAGGGTCACTTTATCATGCCTAAAAATCAAATTTATTCGCTTAAAATGCTTGTAATTCGAGCACCACATTGCCTTCATACTTTGTCATGCTCGTGTCGATTTTCATCATGAGTAACCATCTTCTACTCATGTTTTTATGGTCCCCACTGGGCCTGTTCTATATGGAAGCATTATCAAGTCGCCCTTGTTTAGAGCATCCGAGTTGACTCATCATCACATCTATGGAGTCTGTCCTGAGTCCCTGTGTATCTCGCCACATTCCTCAATCCTTCACTACTTTGTCCCTATCTCGTGTCACACATTTTTTCCTTCATTCATGCTTTCCCCTATCCCATCTGGAGTTGAGTCAGTAGATGCCAGGTCATCCATGCCCTTTATGATCTAATAAGGGAAGTTACCAGCCCGCTACTTAGTACCCCCCATTATACCATCATCCCTAGTGTCAGTCTATCAGTCACTCTACTATTATCCCACACGCCTTAGTTTAGGATCCCTTATTTCCTCACCTATGGTGGACCTTCTTCTCTCGAAATTAGCTTATTGATTCTAAATGAAAGGTCTAGAGGGTGTTGTCCCTTAGTTCCAGCTTCCACTCTTGTTCGGTGCCTCAGATTAGGAAAAGGGCCCCTTTATTTCCCTTTGACATGGTTGTTTCTCAACTCGAGCTCCTTATGGCAGGACTGATATCCATATACGTTATGGTTCTATGACGCAAGAGATCGTACTGATAATTCCCGGGTGTGTGTGATATGTATTAGACCTCATGAGGGGGTGGTCCTTCATGTAGCCCCCCACATGCCCTAATGACTTATCTACTACAACCTTCAATGCAGCTCCATATATTTTATGTTTTCGACCTCAGCCGCTTGCAGAGTCTCTTTATTTTCCATGTATCATTCATATTTTCAAATCCCTTTCCTGAATTATAGGGCGTCTTTGGTTGTACTAATATCTCATGTACTCAGACATTATTGTATAAGTCCCAGTTGCTGTCCCAGGGACAATATGCATGTCGAATCCATTATCATGTTTTTATCTAGCCCATGTTTATGCCAGCATGTACTATATAGTTCAGTCCCTTCTTTACTGGACGCATTATTACTTGTACTTTATTATCTTGGTGAGCATAGGTATGCCTCCCTCGCCTCACGTAGAACAGGTACTCACTCATAAAAGTGACTTTTTGAGCCTACAAGTCTCCCCTTCCCAGGGTCTTGTCCTCTTATGGTTTAGTCTACCTTATATTTCTCTCTCTCTCACTCCTCCTTCGATGTCTAGTGATTGAGTTATTACAACATACTTCGGGCATACGATTTGATCCTAACTCTCACACACTAGGGGGAATGCGTTACACCAATTTTTGACATCTAACCTGTCACTATTATATGTACCAAAGTACACCATGTAAGACCAATTTTACCCTAGTAAAATTTCTTTCACTATGAAAAATAACTTAGTAATCGATAATTTATTAGGTTGTTTATGGTCTAAGAAAGAAACCCCATGAGGAATAACTGAATAAATCCTTATTTGTACGATTTTCCTCAAGGGATAAGTAGTTAAAACACAGTTTAATTAATATTCTTCATCATATTTAACCCAAAAGAGGAAAATTAATTAGATAAATCATTATTTATCTTATTATTTTCTAGGAATATTTATTTTCAACATTATTTAAATAATAGTCCTTGTTAAATTTGACTAAATCATTTATAAATAATTGAAAAAATAATCATTTATTTAATTATTACTCAACCATATTCTTAAAATAATAAATATATCATTTATTTATTTATTATTTACAAATAAAGGAATTTGAGCAAATTCAAATTCTTTTTCCCTCCAACAAAAATAATAAAATATTTCATATAACCTAATCTTTAATTTTATGTAACTTGAACATTTAGATTATATATAACTTTCTTAACTTATTAATGGGATGAAATTAATTTTTTAATACAACTATGTATTATTTATATAATTTGAATGGATAGTAAATTATCTCACCCTTTTAATAATTGCTTTATTATATAAGTGAATTTGAATGGATCATAAATTTACCTTTAACAAAAAAAAAATTACCACGTTGAATCTCCAAATTAAGTAAAATTTTAAACATATTTACTCTTTACTAAAGTCAATACCATTTCCTAAATAAAAGGAAAAGAGTTAATTCAACACAAACAATCAAAATCCAAAGTATTATAATATTCCTTTAATTAAATATTTGTAAAATGAATCTTTAAAAAGAAAACCATGTTGTATGGATAAATTAAAATATTTAAAGATATTAAATTTTCCCCATAAATTGCCATATTTCAAAATTTAATTAAATAAAAATCTAATAAATAAATAAAAACATATTCTTGTACTTACTCCATAAACCTTTTTATATTTAAAAAAACTCAAAAAGTCCGGTTTTATTTAGATGAAGCCTAATGGACTAATACCATGGGAAAAATTAATATTGATACCATGGGCTAAATAACATGGGCCAAATACCATATTTATGAGCCTAGATCTTTCTTAACTCTAGATCTATAAGCGCCGAGAGGAGTCAAATATTTGGAGGTGAAAACCACTTTTTTGAGTGAAAAACTTGAGGAAAGGTTTGTACCTCTGGAGATTTGATCCCTCTCGGTCCTTGGTAGATCGAGAGTTAAGATGGATCTAGGTTTGATTCAGAGATTTGATCCCTCTCGGCCATTGATAGATCGAGAGTTAAGATGGATCTAGGTTGGATTCAGTGTTCTGCTCCCAAGGAAAATCTATGGAAGATATGATTAATTTTATCAATAATATGTAAATATTTCAAATATTAATATAATCATTTTAAATTTGTTAAATATTTCTGAGATTAAATTGATCATTTTAATTTTAAATTTTATGTTACTTGAGTTTGTTGAGATGATAAATATTTTTAATAACTTTAATGATGAAAAATACTGAACTATTTTTTTTGAATGCAAAGTGACAATAATAATGTTGAAATATAGAAAGTGTGAATAATAAGAATGTACTTGTGATACAAATGACATTCATTGTGATAAATATCAAACTATTCTCTTCTACTATTCTTATTGTCACCATTGTTAGTTTTTTCTAATTATATGAAATAGAAAATTTGAATCGTAAATAATTTAAATCCTTAGTTCGAGCTGTTGTAGTAAGCATGATACTTGTCTCTCTTTCTCTCCAACATTAATAGGTTAAATTACTATAACACAAAAATAAATGTGCATTGTCAATACCATTTTGTGTTTACACTAAAATCAATGCATATTGTTAATCCAATCACTTTAAAATTAATGTACCATCATATATCCAATTACATCAAATTAGAAATCAACATCTACATGGAAAACAAGGCATTTAATGCAAGCAATCAAATAAGATTAGAAAATAACTTCTACACAAAAATCAATGCATTTAGTGAAAGCAATCAAATTGGATTAGGAGTCATCTACATTGAAATCAATGCACCTAGTGCAAGAAATCAAGTATAATTATAAATCAACATCTACATTGAAATCAACACATCCAGTGCAAGCAATCAAATAGTATTAGAAATCACCACCTACTCTGAAATCAATGCATCTAGTGCGAGTAATCAAATATCATTATAAAAAAGTACCTATACTAAAATCAATGAATCTAGTGCAAACAATCAAATAGTATTAGAAATGACCATCTCCACTTAAATAAATCCCATCTAGTGCAAGAAATATTCTTCCCTCTCTCCACTCTCCATCCATATCGATATCCCCCTCCGTCTCTTATTTTTTGTCTCTCTATCTCACCCCCCTAAACACACATGCTCTCACACTCCACATATATAAATATCTTTTTCACTCCCTCCCTCTCCCCATCTCTCTCTTCTTCCCTCCCTTCACCTTCCATCTCAATCTTTATCTTCCCCTTCACTCCCTCTTCCCTGGTAATATCTCTCTTTCCTCCTTCTGTCCTCTGTCCCTCTCTCTCCACATTTATCTCTCTATGTCTTTCTTGTTACCTCCATGTCTCTCCCCCTCCAATTCCATATCTCTTTCCCCCTCCCTTGTCAATTAAATCTCCATCCATATCTATATGGCTCTCCATATCTTATTTTTTTTGTCTCTCTATCTCACCCCCCTAAACACACATGCTCTCACACTCCATATTTATAAATCTGTTTGTCACTCCCTCCCTCTCCCCATTGATCTAGATTTATGCAGGAACGCAACAGAATAAACATATAACCATAAATACAGAGATGCATTGGAAATAACACTTCATTTCATTAATACCAAAGAACTAAAATTTTCTTACAAACAAAATGGAAATAAAACTAGCTAGGGCACTGGTAGCTATCTCTGAAAAGAGATGTGGTGGCTGCAGGCCTATGAACTGAGTTACAATGAGGCTTGAGGGCCTATTTATTATTTATAAACAATGGGAAATCCTAAACAGAGAAAACCCTAACCCTAGGAGATGAAGCGCCAAAACTATGGGCCCCGTTTGGGTAAATTGGTGTTTCAACTTCCCAGGGGCGTAACTTTGGCATACGATCTCTGTTTGACGCGTACCATACCTCGTTAGAAAGATCTATCCGAGGAATACAAATTTTGAATGAGAAACATCAATCCATGGACCCATGTTGCTCTCCATTTTCCCAAAAAACGTCGTTTAGGGCCTCAAAACAGCTCCGGAAGTTTAGGACCCGAAAAACTGCTAAAAATAGTAAGTTGTGCCGAAACTGAAAAACTGAAAGAGACAATGGTGGGGCCCCAAGTGGAATAGGCAGGTGACCACCAATATCCACCTGGATCATTCCTCCCCCCTTAGGAAGCAATGGTCCCCATTGCATTAAGTTCCTCCATGAGATGAGGAAATTTATGCTGAACTTGGTCCTTGGTGAACCACCTTCCTTGGTGGAGGAGTTGGCCAACTTTGAGAACCCGATATAGTTGGATCTTCTGGTGGCGAGTGTTCTTGATTTGCATGTCCATCATACAATCTGTGGTGGCCTATTCCATGTAGTCTTGGTTTAACTCTGTTGGTGTGAGTTGTTCTGCAATGTCCGAGGTGTCCACTAGAGGTGGGAAGTAAGGACGAAGGAAATTCACATTGAAGACTAGGTGCAGGCCAAGGAATGGTGGAATACTGAGCTCAAAGGCATTGTTCCCTATAGCCTTGGTGATGGTGTACAGCCTGTATCAGAGCGTTTGAAGCTTGCGGTGGGGTCCAGTGAGGCGCTCCTTCTGCAAATGTAGCCATACTTTGTCACCCACCTGGAACTTGTGTGGCACCCGGTGTTGATCATGGCGTTGCTTGTACTTGGCATTGGCTCTGTCCAATATATCATGAACCTGTTGGTGGATGTGTTGATTGCGCTCGATGAAGCTACTTGCTTTGTCAACTTCAGACTAGACATGGGCTGAATCGGCCTGAGCAGCTACAAATGGCATGGCTACGTCAATGGGACATAGTGGCTTGAATCCCAAGCCCACCTGAAAGGGGCTATGTCCGATTGAACTGTGGAGAGCCCGATTATAACTATCTTGTACATAGGGGAGGCTCTCGTCCCATGTGCATGGATGCTTTGAATTGTACATGCGCAGAGTGTGTACAATCATTCTATTGACGACCTCTGTCTGGCCATCTGTTTGGGGATGGAAAGCTGTGGACTTGGTGAGCTTGGTATCCAACATTGACTAGAGGCTGGACCGAAATGTGCTGAGGACCGTGATATCCTGATCTGATATGATAGACTATGGGATCCCAAAATGCACCCACACTCATTCAAAGAAGAGTTTATCAGTGGCTTCTGGTGTGATATTCTTCTTGCAGGCCTCCATAATGGCCATCTTCGAGAATCTGTCAACGACCATGAAAACATAGTCATTTCCCTGCTTAGTAGAAGGCAGGCCCGACATGTAATCCATGGAGATGGATTCCCAAGGTTGACTAGGGGTAGGTAGAGGAGTATATAGGCCTTGCTTCTTGATGGTCGATTTGGCAATGGCACAAGCAGTGCAGGATATTATGTGCTTCTCGACATCCTTTCGAAGGTTCGGCCAATAGAAATAATTTTGCACAATTGCTACTGTCTTCTCGACATCGAAATTCCCAGCGACTCGACTGTAGTGTGGTTCCCATATCATCTTGGCACGCTCGCTTGAAGGAACAAAAAGGTGTCCCATGTGATATAAAAGTGCATCTTGGAGGTGAAAATTTGGAACTTGTGTACCCCCCAAGAGTTCCTTGTAGGCCAATCAGAAGTCTCGTGCCCACAAGAGTTGAGCACGGTGGTGAGTGCCACCATCGGTGGTTGGCTGAGGCAGTCTGCAACATGATTGGTGCTACCCTTCTTGTACTTGATGTACAAATGAAACTGTTGCAGATATGTAGACCACTTCTGATGGTGATCATTCTGCAAATTCCCTTGTGTCTGCATGAACTACAGGGGCCTGTGGTCTATCTCGATGATTGTTTCCTTCCCAAAAATGTAATTATTCCATTGTCGACAAGCTTGCACAATAGAATACATTTCTTTGTCATAAGTGGGATACTTGTGAATTGTGTTAGAGAATGTCTCACTGTGAAAAGCCACTAGATGTCCCTGTTGAGTAAGAACTGCCCCAATAGCATAGTCAAAGGCATCTGTCTCGATCTCAAATCGCTATTGAAAGTCTGGTAAAGTGAGTACTAGGGCATAATAGAGGTGATTTTTCAATTCTGTGAACGCCTTCTATTGAGGTTCTGACCAAAAGAATTTTTCTCTCGCTCCTCCCTTGGTGACTTGACTCAAGGGCCAAGTGATATGAGAGAATCCTAACACGAACCTCCGATAGAAATTAGCAAGACCCAGAAAGCTGCGAAGCTCTGTTATAGTGGTTGGGGTTGGCCAATCCCTAATGACTTGGATCTTGGCTGGGTCCATATGCACCCCCCTTTCATCAATAATGTATCCCAGATATTGAACCTGGGTCATGCCAAAAGTGCACTTCTGCAAATTGGCACACAACTTGTGTTGCCGCAGTGTTTGGAGGACTTGTCAGATGTGGTGAAGGTGCTCTTCCCAAGTCTGGCTGAAGATCAGAATGTCATCCAAGTACACCACTACAAATTAGTTGGTGAATGGCCGCAATATGTCGTCCATCATCCTCATGAAGGTTGCGGGAGCATTCGTCAACCCGAAAAGCATGACTAGCCATTCGAAAAGGCCTTCCTTGGCTTTGAAGGCAGTCTTCCACACATCGAAGGGTTCAATTGGTACCTAGTGATACCTAGACTTCAGGTCAATCTTGCTGAAATATTTTTCACCTTTGAGTTGGTCCAGAAGGTCATCAATCCGTGGCATTGGGTACCTATTCCGGACAATGATCTTGTTCATCACCCGATAGTCAATACAGAGTCTCCGCGTCCCATCTTTCTTCTGTACCAACATGATCGGGCTCCCACAGGGCGATGAAATTGGTCTGATGTGACCTTTCTGCAACAACTCCTGAATATACCTCTTGATTTCATCATTCTCTAGAATAGAGCGTCGATAGATCGGTCCATTAGGTAGCGGCGTACCTGGGGTCAGATCAATCGGGTGCTTGACCTGACAGTGTAGAGGAACCCCTATGGGTGAAGTGAATATGTCCCCATAATCCTCCACAACCTTATCCATTTGTTGTTGTCGTGCAGAGGAGCCCTGTCTGGAGGTCATGGCCATAGTCTTCTTCTTGCCCCGGCGGCGGATCATCAGGAAAATGAATTTCCTGGTTTGGGAAATGAGATTATTGCACTGTTTTCATTAACCAAAGAGATAGTGGTAGGAGGTGGTACCTCTGGTATCCTGTACAACTGATTTCCCAAAGTAACAATAACAGCACGAGGTCGAGACTCATACACAACATGATGCTTCCACAAGTATTATTGTCCTAATAATACATCAGAAACATCAATAGGATCAACGTCACATAATACCTCATCCATGAAGGGCTTGATGCTATAGGGAAGGTGGCACTACTAGCTGACGCAGAGATCTCGTCCTTGGTGAAGCCACCCGATGGTGTATGGATGTGGGTGAGCTGTGGTTGGCAAGCCCAACTTCTTCATGACGTCTACTGAAATGAGGTTCTTTTGGCTCCCATTGTCGACAATGTACTGTACCGAGGAGCCCTTTACCCACATCTGGGAGTGGAGGAGACGTTCCTCCTCCTCTGGATCTTCCGGTTCCTCCTTATGGATCTTTGTAGTGGCAACAGTGGCGTTGGGCTCCGCATCAATAATCTGTGTCCCCTTTTCATTCCCCTTTTTAGGTTCTGATTTGGATTCGAAGCATGCATCTGACTTAGAAGCCCTCATCTCGACCACTAGCGACTGCTTGGCCCGACACTCACTTGTGTTGTGAGTGGAGCTCTTATGGAACTCACACCACTTTCCCGTGTCCTTCTTTGGCTTTGCGGTGCTGTTCTTTTCTTGTGGATTTGATGAGTTTTCTTTAGCTGCCATGCCTTGGCTCTGTCCTTTTTTCTGTGGTTTGGAAGCACCTTTCCCTTTCTTTTGATTCGCAGATCCAAAGTCTCGCTTCTTCTATTTGAATTTATGCTCAATCTTCGTAGCATACCGGTATGCCGTACCAAGAAAGGAGATGTCGAGGAACTCCATTTCCTCCTGAATGTATCTTTGCAGAGAGCTGCGATACTTTAGCACCAAATGTTTCCTTGAATCTTTGATACCCAACTTTGTGCGTAGGGTATGGAACAGATTTGTCAGATCATGCACATCGTGATCCCTTTGTTGTCGTAGCGTGGTCCATTGTATGTACTTATCCTCATAGCTCCCCATGGGATAGTATTGTTCCTTGATGGTGTCTCGGAAAAAATTCCAAGTTGGTACGGCCGAGAACAGAGAGGGTTCTATCTGGTCCTTGTTCTCACAGTAGGCTTCCCACCAGTCCTTAACATGGGGGATAGCTTTTAGGAGTGCAAAAATAATCTTCTCCTCGTCTGAAAAGTCATGAACCGAGAAATATCCTTCTAACAGATTCAACCATCTATCTATGGCATCTGCATCTATTTGACCCTCAAATATGGGAATGTCAAAATTTACATGTAACTTAAAAGGGATCGCGCCTCTAGAGTGGCTGCTGGATGCAGATGCGTTGCCGGTGGGTAGCAGTTGAAGGATTTGAGCAAATTTATCCATCATCACATTCCTTTGTTTTTTTAGGGCCTCCTCGAGCAATATTTTGATAGGATCTCCTACTCCCTCATATTTATTTTCATTCCCCATGGGCATCCGTCGAGGTTTGTGAGGCTGATCTTGCAAAGGTTCCACCAGATCGATCCCTAGCTCCTTATACCCCGACCTCATTGGGGACATGCAAAGAAGGATCGAGAAAATGCAGACCGCTCTGATACCACTGATCTATATTTATGCAGGAATGCAACAGAATAAACATATAACCATAAATACAAAGATGCAGCGAAAATAACATTTCATTTCATTAATATCAAAGAACTAAAATTTTCTTACAGACAGAATGGAAATAAAACTAGCTAGGGCATTGGTAGCTATCTCTGAGAAGAAATGTGGTGGCTACAGGCCTCTGGACTGAGTTACGATGAGGCTCGAAGGCCTATTTATTATTTAGAAACAATGGGAAATCCTAAACAGTGAAAACCCTAACCCTAGGAGATGAAGCGCCAAAACTATGGGCCCCGTTTGGGTAAATTGGCGTTTCAACTTCACGTTGGTGTAAATTTGGCATACGATCTCCGTTTGACGCGTACCATACCTCGCCAGAAAGATCTATCTAAGGCCTAAAAATTTTCAACAAGCAACATCGGTCCATGGACCCATCTTGCTCTCCGTTTTCCCAAAAAACATCGTTTAGGGACTCAAAACGGCTCCGGAAGTTCAGGACCCGAAAAACTGCTAAAAATAGTAAACTATGCCGAAACTGAAAAAATGAAAGAGACAATGGTGGAGCCCCAAGTGGAATAGGCGGGTGACCACCAATATCCACCTGGATCACCCATATCTCTCTTCTTCCCTCTCTTCACCTTCCATCTATATCTCTATCTTCCCCATCTATCCCTCTTCCCCGCTAATATCTCTCTTTCCTCCTTGTGTCCTCTCTCCCTCTCTCTCCATCTTCTTTATCTCTCCCTCTCTCTCTCTCTCTCTCTCTCTCTCTCTCTCTCTCTCTCTATTTCTCTCTCCATATTTATCTCTTCATGTCTTTCTTCTTACCTCCCTCTCTCTCCCCCTCCAAGTCCATCTCTCTTTCCCTCCCTCTCTCTACTCTCTCACATCCTCTCTTTTCCTTCCGCTCTTTTCGTTTATCTCCCATATCTCTCTCTCTCTCTCTCTCTCTCTCCACACACCAACTATGTTACTATATGCCTCCCTCTCTCCTTATCTCTCATTGTCTCCCCCCTTATCTCCATATATCCCTATTTGTCTCTTTATCTAAACTCCAAACATACATGCTCTCTCTCTATCTCTCCCTTCTAACTCCTTCTCTCTCTTCACTTATCACTCTCTAAATTTCATATTTCCTACCTCTCTCCCCCTCCAACTCCATCTCTCTATCGATCCCTCTTTCCTCCTCTCTCTCAAGTCCTCTCTCTTGTCCTTCCTCTCTCTCCCTTTCTCTCCTAGCTCCCTCTCTCTTCCTTCATCTCTCTCTCTCTCTCTCTCTCTCTCTCTCTCTTTACCCTCCAATACTCTCTCTTCTCACATTCTTCTCCTCCTCTCTCAAGTCTTCTCTCTCATCCTTCCCCTCTGTCACTTTCTCTCCTACCTCCTTCTCTCTTCCCTATCTCTCCCTCTCTCTCTCTCTCTCCCCCTCCAACAACATTACTATATCCCTTCCTCTCTCCTTCTCTCCCCCCTTCTCTCCATATATCCTACTTTGTATCTTTTCTTACACCTAAACATACACACACACTCTCCATCTCTCCCTTGCTACTCCCTCTCTCTCTCTTCACTTCTCTCTCTCTATATATTTCTTCTTCCCTCCCTCTCTCCCCCTCCACCTTCTCTCTATCCCTCCCTCTCTCAAGTCCTCTCTTTGGTCCTTCCTATCTCTCCCTTTCTCTCTTACCTCCCTCTCTCTTCTGCCATCTCTATCTCCCTTTCTCTCTTACCCCCCTCTCTCTTCGGCCATCTTTGTCTCCACTAATCCTATCACTGTCAATATCTCCCTCCTCCATATTTGTGTCTCCCTCTCTGACTCTTCATTCCTCCTCTCCCCTTCCTTTTGTTTATCTCCATCTCTCTCTTGTCAATCCCCCTATATCTCCAACTCTATCACTCTATGTCTTTGTTCTTCTCTCCCATATATATGTAGAGTTAATATATATCATGATACATTTATATATATTATAATATAATAAATTTAATATTGTATTAATGGAAAGTTATTAAATTTAATAATATTAATATTATAATATATTAATATGAGTATTAGATTTAATAATAATAATAATAGTAATTTAATAATAATAATATTTTAATATTATATTAGGTTTAATAATGTTTTTTTTGAATGATATTAATAATAAGCTAGCGCATGGTATTTGGGCCATAGGCTTCACCTAAATAAAATCTATTTTTGAGTGTTCATAAATATAAAGCAGATGATGGAGTAAATATGAAAAGAGTTTTTCTTTACTTACCATACATCTCTTTTATTTATATTTATATTTATTTACCATAACTTTTTTTTTTTATTATGGTATTTGGCCCATAGGCTTGTCATATAATTAGATTTTTATTTCTAATCATATTTGATATATTTTTATTTATTTACCTTACCTCTTTATACATCTTTTATATTTATTTATTTACCATACCTCTTTATACCTCGTTATATTTATTTATTTATCATACCTCTCTATAACTTTTTGTATTTATTTATTTACCGTAATTTTTTTATAAATATGGTATTTGGCCCATGGTATCAATATTAATGTGTCCCATGGTAATCTTTCCATAGGCTTCATTTAAATAAATCTTAGCTTTTTGAGTTTTTTAAATATAAAAAGGTTTATAGAGTAAATATAAAAAGAAGTTTTAATTTATTTACCATACGTATAGTTTATATATTTATTTATTTATTTATCATACCTCTAGAGTAAGTATAAAAATAGGGTTTTTTTATTTACCATATCTGGTTCGATGGGAAATATTTATATCTTTAAAGATTTTAATTTATCCATACAACATGGGTTTTCTTTTTAAGATTCATTTTAAAAATATTTAATTAAAAGAAATATTAAAATATTTTGGATTTTGATTGTTTGTGTTGAATTAACTATTTTCCTTTGATTTAGGAAATGGTATTGACATTAATAAAGAATAAAGACGTTAAAAATTTACTTAATTTGGAAATTCAATGTCCTAATTTTTTTTTTAAAGGTAAATTATGATCCATTCAAATTCACATGTATATAATAAAGCAATTATTAAATAGGTGAGATAATTTACTATGGATTCAAATTATATAAATAATACATAGTTGTATTTTAGTAATTAATATAAGTCCACTAATAAGTTAAAAAAGTTATGTATAATTAAATATTCAAGTTATATAAAATTTAATGCCTTATAAAATTTATTATTTATTGAGTACATGACATATTTGACATTAGAATCATATTGGGCGTGTCTCTGGCCCCAATTACAGACTTACAGCTAGTTGTAGATTGAATCTGTCTCTTGGCACAATGACAGACTTACATCAGGGCATACTGAATTGTAGATTACTCCTCTAGACACAATAACTTGTAGCTTCATTGCTATATACATAACCTCATAATTGACATGTACATAAAAAAAACCTATGTAATTATATTATTTAGAGGCAGATATACAAGTTGATAATTTGAAAAATTCAAAATGCAAAATATTAAATAACACCAAATACAATTCAACCATACTTAATTGAAATACATATTTCTATTAGGTTCACTGAGGACAACCATCTTTCCTCCGAGCATCACTTACATTTGGAATAGGCAGGCTGGATAGGTATTGTTATAATCTAGCCATTCTAAAATGCAGAGGCGATGGTAAAGGTGGCCGCACTGGACTAGAGATGCCTCTTCATCCAATTTTAAATCTAATTGGCAAATTGGGCACGATGAAGTGAGAGTATTATCTGGGTAATAGGTGTCGGCATACTGGACAGGTATCGCCAAAACCTAGCCATCTTAAGATGCAAGGGGGATGGTAAAGGTGGCCGCACCGGACTTGAGATGCCTTTTCATCCAATTTAAAATCGAATTGGCAAATTGGGCACGATGAAGTGATAGCATTATTATATATATATGGTGCTCAGAAATGCTTATGGTACGCAATGCTCCTTCTATTCTGCGTCGCTCAAAATTGCCTCGCTCGTTTCGTGCGCGCTCAATCAGAGTACTAACCTCACGATTAGATTCTGCCCACAATCTGCCAAGAGCGTGTGTCCTTCTAATTGCAGCCTGACAACGGGCTAATAATTCAGCATCAGCGTCACGACCTTCTAGTATCAAAGAGATCCGATTCCGTGAACCGATATCCCTCCATAAGGATCTCCTGCGTGTTATCCCCATAGCTATTAGCGCAGAAATAATTTCCCAGCTTGCTCTATGAGCAACGTCAAGCTCCCTTCTTCTCTCAACGTGACGACGTAATAATTCTTCTGTATAGTGCCGTTCTGTTGATTGTTCCGCAATCAGATGAGGAAATTCACTACCTAGTATTTGTGCAACCTCATCATCCACACTTCTAGTTTCAATCCTCCATTCGACAATGCCATCAACATGACTTTCTGTCAGGTCATTATCAGAGTCATTAACATCATTGTCTGTCATGTCATTATTTGTTCGCTGGTTCACTTGTTGTTCCGGAACATCTTCTGTCTCATTATCATGGGTTATCTCAACAGCTTCATATATAGGCAACAGATTCTCTGGAACAATAGACAATGCTACAGAGGATTGTTCTTGTCGAACAAGAGTATCTTGGAGTTCTTGTATCTCATCATTACTAGCTAACTCAATAGTTTCCGTTATAGCCTGCTGATTCTCTGGAACAATTGGCAGTGCACCCTCTGCTCCAATATCTTCTCTCTCACTACGAAATTCTTCGTAGTAATTATCACTCTGTTGTATTCCTCTTGCCGCTTGACCTTCCATTTCTGACCCTTGATCCCCAGAAATTGCCCGTGCAAGAAGAAACGCACGATGCCCTCAGTGATAAAATAGCGTGTTTTACCCTATCGCGTTCATATGTTCATATATCTTCACTTTTCTTCGCGGTAATTATCACTCCGTTCCGCTTGACCTTCCATTTCTGACACTTCACATTTTTAAATGTTACTAGCCTCTGCAAGAAGAAACGCAAGATGCCCTCAGGGATACAATAGCGTGTTTTACCCTATGTTCATATATCTTCGCTTTATAGTCGTATTACCACAAATCCTAGCACACTACTAATAATTTCATCAAACAAAATTATATTTAGTATTAGATGATAATAATAATTATTAATTATAAAGCTATCAATTGCACTACATGTTGCAAAGGAAATGCCCATAAAGTTGTGGCATAGAAAAGAATAATATATAAGAAAGAATAAATAGTAAAAAGTTTCTCGGCTCAGATTGATCCTCGAGAATAAGGGGTGGAGAATTATGTTTACTCGACCTTAAATCAAAATATCCATAGTGGGTAATTGATGTGGAACAACTTCTTTGTTATTAATTGCATGTAAGATGTGTTTTTTCATAATGGATGATACATTTTGGCCAAAGTACTCAATACCTCTATATAAATTTGCTTGTTTATTTATTTTTCTACATGAAGGATGCACTTGGTATTTATGACCAAGTTGGGCATACTTCACACTTCAACGAAATTGTTTTCTTCTATCACATTGGGAGTGTTGAATTCCTCTAAGATACTCCTAGAAATCTGCTCTACACCTAGAATTATTTAATGGAATAAAAACTTATGACTATGACATGTTGTACTTCATAAGAGATTACTAAGAAGCTTAAGTATGGTAAATCCACCTTCACCTATCATTTGAACATAGAGCATAGAGTTATCTTAATAGCCAATTTTATGGATAAGAGACATTTAGGCCCTCTTTAACCCTTGGGAATGATTAATTAATTTGTATTAATAAATATCTACAATCATATTTCCATAATTCCTCTTTGAACTACCAATATTCCACCTCTTTGAAACTTTTCACATCAGTCAAAATAACAAACATGATGAAGACCCAAAAGTAAAAAGAAAAAATCAGCTTATAATCAGAGAATCTAGCAACTTAAAGATCATTTATTTTCCCATCAAATAAAAATAAACATTCAAATTTTGTAGTGACAAGAATGGGAACAAATTTTAAATGTAATAACTCCCTTCTTTAATGATAGTACATTTTTTTGTTGAAATGGAATAATTTTCCCTATCCTTTACATAATAGATTCCTCCTCAAGTGACAAATTAGAGATACCTTCTTTTTCAACTTATTGCAATAGGTAGGTGTCATTTGTCTAGTATTTTCTGAGTCCTCCTTACAGTTGGAATGTTTCTCTTCCCATAACTCTATCTGAGGTTATAATTCTAGATTTTTCTTGTTTATGAATAAATTGTCTCTATATCATTATTGCCTATCTCTTTTTGAGGGCTTGCTTGAATCAGTGAGATAATGTAGCTTATCTAGATTCCAGAATCCTTCAGTAACCCATTTTCTGAAGAATCCTCTTCTGTTTTTAATTCTGCTATTTGGTCCTTGATAGCCTTGTCAACTTCATTTCCTTCTAAAGAATTATACATTGTTGATAAGTATCCATTGTCCTGCTTTTCTTGTTCCATATACTTCAGATCTAAATGCATGGAACATGAGATAAGATGGGTGACATTTTCCATATTCTAAGATTTTTTTATTGCACTTCTCATGTATATCAGTGAAAATGGATTCCATACATTCAATGTTATGCCTTTTTAGGGCTTGATGTAGGTTGGAAGCTTCTCTTCACTATGTCTCGTATCCTTGAATTTGCTACAAACAATTGTTACCCACCCCTTTAAAGGTAGATTTAGTGTTATTTAAGAAAAGAGAATTATGAACATTCATCATTATTGCTCATGATAAATCATGTCCTTTGAAATAATTTGGAAATTTAGAAAAGATCTCATATTTTAAAAAATTTCATTATTAATTTAATTTTTTATATATTAAGAAATAATACTCATGAATTATAAAATAGTTGTAACATAAATAATATATAACAAAAAAAACCATGTATTTTTTGAATAATAAAATAGTTGTGACAAAATAATACAGAACAAGAAAAACTACATATATTTGGATGTACGAAAATTTAGATACATTTTATTAAGTAAAATTTTAAAAGGCTAATGGTTATAAACATTTAAAAATATTTTTATGAAATAATTAGTTTAGATCCAAAGTTAAGATTGATTTAGGTCATCTTATTTTCCCTCTGAATATACTAAATTACACATGAATACCATGGATCAATACCATGGGTTGTATTTATAGTTTATCATTATTTTATGTTATTATTTTTTTATTATATTTTGACCTAGTTAAAATGTCCATTACATTTTGTTAGAGAGCATGGTAGCACAAAGATGTAATATTTAAATATATAAATAGTTATTTTCCCCTTTTTATATTGCTTTTTATCCATGTAATATAAATTAATTGGTTTGTGTGGAATCTAATTTTATGACATAAATTTTATTATAAAAAAAATTATACATTCCACATGAATACCATGGGCCAATACCATGGGTCAATACCATGGGCCAATACCATGGGTCAATACCATGGGCTGTATTTATAGTTTATCATTATTTTATTTCATTATTGTATTTTGACCTAGTTAAAATGTTTATTACATTATGTCAATCTTTTTATTTAATTTACTTTTATTTTTAATTTTGTGTAATTTGACATAGTGAAAATGTTAAACATGACATTACAACCTTTCTATCATCACCAAAACCTAAATTCAATCTAACTTATTAGAGAGAAAAAAACTAAAACTATAAAAAAATTATATTAAAATATTTACTTGTTCACATTTCAATCGTCTAACATTTGATCCAATGGCTCAAACATGGACACATTGAGCAGTTAGGGGAGTTGTTTTCTAATAATGATGCCTTACGGCGTAATAAATATAATATTAGATAATAATAATAGCTAGCAAAAATATGTGATATGTTATGTGTTTTAATTGAATATTTAACTTACAAATATGAATTATTTTATTTAAAATAAATTATATATTTAAGAATTCTTTGGATAAAAATATTGGTTTCACAACCTCCTCCAAAAGGATAACTTATAGGCAATAACAACGTTACTCCAAAGAAAACGTGGCATACTTCGTGATTATATGAAAGTGGAATGACCTTCCCTCCACGACATAAAACAACTGTTGAATCCCCACAATTAGCAATGATAACCTAGCATGAACCCACAATAGAAATAATAACAGTAGTTGCCACAGTTTCAGGGACAATAGTCTCATGTTTCTATGTAAACAGGGAATGATCAAGACAAGGTTTCATCCACAAAAAGTATTCGTGAGCAGCTTACTGCTTTAGTCGATGATGAAGTCAATGAAGTCACAATACTACTTGGAAACATTTCAAACCTAATAATTATAACTCCTTAACAATCTCACAAAAAGGAAATATGAAGAGATAGGATGATCTCGACAAACTTGCCCAAAGGAATGATATCCCCATTTTCAGTACCATAGCATTATTTTTCCTTCTTCCTCGTGTGGTCATATTAGAACTGCCTGTTGTCACTAGTTATGTGGACCTTTTTCCATGAGGGAATATATGATCATCCTTGGAGCGTAGTTAAGGTACCATAGCATTATTTTTCCTTCTTCCTACTGTGGTCATATTAGGAATGGTTGTTGCCACTGGTTATGTGGACCCTTTTCCATGAGGGAATATATGATCATCCTTGGAGCGTAGTTAAGGAATTATTTAGACATATTTATATGCAATCTAATGTTTGGAGAAGAAACTAAGGTTCCCCATTTGCTATGCCAAATAAAAGAAAATAACTTGAAATGAAAGCATCAGTGGTTGTATTACAATTTGTATAAAGAAATGACTACAAGGCTGGGGCATGGCAATGCAACATACTGCTATCATATATGTTCGATCTATTTGGAGATTTAGTTTCGTACAGGAAATATTGGAGAAGTAATTTGTGTTTTTCCACATCAAAACCGAAGTTGACAGTTGAATACTTCTCAAGTATTCATATAAATGAATCTGATCCCACAAGAACTTTGGGAGTTGTGGCTTCAATTCCATCAAAATGTAGTTCAAGGGGAAACCTCATCCAGATTTCTTGAAATAACTGTAAGACCAGTGGTTCTTTGAAAGCTTTTAAGGAAAACATTGGAATCCTTTCATATCATCAAATGTGAGAACTTGAATACTATTTCTCATTTGTTGCCAACTGGTTACTCTTTCTGATAGACAGGCAATCTATTCATTTGTGGATTGTACATTTTAGTCACATTATCATATAAGTCTTATTTCTCACATGGAAAAATGTCCACAACAAATAAACCCTACAGAGGACATTAAAGTACAGTAAAAACATATCACTTTCAAAGGACACAGATCGACTCCATGTATGCAATGCCATCTATCTGTCACACCTCCCATTTTCCTTCCACCAATTTTTTTTTTTTTCTTTCTATCTTCTCAAGTTTGATGCTAATAAGGTACTATGTTATTACTTTGTAGGTTTGAACAGATCAAACTTTTCTTTTCAATTACTATTCATATATCAACTCTATCCCACCACATGGGAATTTATTTGATTTGTAACAATTATAATTACAATTGACATAACATAATGGTTTTATTTTATCACCCTCCACTTCCATGTTCCATCTTTCTTGTATATCATCAACCTTTGAACCTTCAATAGATTCGTATCAGTGGGGTCGATTCGGTTCCACATGGGTACCATATTATTATATTCCCATGGACCTATGTGAAATCAATTCTGTCATCCATGTTTACCCCTCGTTGAGAACATATAACCTTAGTGGGATTTAACTTACCCCCGTCGATATTTATGTGAGTTTGGCATTCATGTCCCTTTTTTTTTGGACGTCTTGTCAAAATTTATATGAATTTGGGTTTATTTATTTTGACCTCCACGTAATAAAAATTTATAAATCTGTTCAACGAAATTGGGAATGGCGACGTCAATTTGTCTTCCACGAAAGCTTTCATAGGATCTTTAGTCTCGTCGTAGAGGTTATAATTGGTCTCGTTCCATTTGTGATCACGTGTGTTTGCTCCACGTAGTACTAGATTCATCCCACCACCTTACCTTGTTACCAAGGCAATTTCCATGGCGTGGCCAAATTGCTATAACATTTATTTCATTGCTTGTCATATTAAATGTTGAACGGATGGTGTATATGACCCATTAAACCCCTCGATCGGTGGCTTCACCCTTAGGATCTCGCCATGTGGACGACTCAGATGTATCTGGGCATTAGGGCTCCGTTGTTCGATTCTGGGAACATTGATATAAATCCAACATGTTATTTTGCTGGGCGGTTCTTTTACCTTCCTATTTGCTTGCTTTGTCTCTTGACAGTGAGTTGCAACACCATGGACACTAAGCGTGATTCGGTTCAGTCTTCGACTTATCCCTGTGCTTTAATTTGCAATTTAGGTAAGATCATTTCAGAGTTTTGTAAAATTACGCTCTATTCTTAGCATTTAACAGGGCTTCCCTTCTTTGGTTTAGAATTATGCTCACTGCTTCGAGCCGGTACTGATATTTTGGATTTTAAAGCATCGTTTAATGTCGTTCGGGTCTAGATTGTGATATGTATAACAAGTTGCTATATTTTTTTGCAGAGAATTTGTTTTCTTCACTCCAGTGATTCGATTGGTTTGGTTTAAATTCCTAGCCTTTGTGTTTCCATGCACGTATTCTGAGAAGCGAGAATGAACATATGCTCTTATAGCTTCGGAGCCTTACCCTCCACCTTCCTCTCAACCGAAGATTGCTACGAGGGCATTAGTTTGGCGCTAGAGGGACTCTATCCTTCTCAGCACTCTGGTTAGTTAGTTTTTTTCTTTGACCATGCATAGGATGCAATTCCTATTGTTCGTTCACTAGAGTGTTATCTTTGTTATTCAACTTTTGACTGCCAACCTCTATTTATGAAAAATCCCTATTTATATGTAATAGGTCAAGGATGGAATAGGGGTTTCTCCCTTACCAGGTAACTATTCCCTTCTCAGTCATTATTTTAAATTTGTTCATGTTATTCTTACTCTTCATGTTCTCCATCGTATTTATATTGGGGTTTTTTCTCTTGTAGGTAATTTCGACTTGCGTCGTGTTCTCCCTCTCAAACCACTCAGAGACGTGACTCCCTTAGACATTAAAATTGTCTCCTCTTGCCACTTGCAGGTCGGTATTCACCGAACTCCGGTTAGCGGAAATCCGTTCTTCTCTCCTGGTTATATAATTTCTCTTCCGACAGTTTAAAAATTGTATTGATACAGTTGTAAATATTTTGACAACCATAATTGATAAATCCCAACCCTGAATATTCATTTATATCAATTCATGGAACATTATCAGGCTATTCTCAGACCACAGTGGGCTTGAAATCGTTGGATTGTGTTATATATATATATATATATATATATATCTTTCATTACTGGATTTTCATAATACCCATTTTGATTCCGGTTATTATTATTGTGTTCCAGAAGTACTCTCTCCTTGCTCATTTTTTACTTGGCTGTAACTTAATACTCAACTGATGGCATTTTCAATTTTATATATATCTATGTACATATATCCAACATTCTGTGTAGTTTATTGCCTTCAATATTTTAGGCCATACAATTGTTAAACTATATTCATAAATGTGGTGGTATTCTAGTGAATAATATACTGCTCTTTTCCATAGTGTAAAGTCAGTTTTCGGCATTCTGCTAACTCCATGATTTGTTAGGGTATTCCAGTAATTTTTCTATCTATACCATTTTCGTAGTCGGAAAATTTCTTTCCCGTGGCATTTATACGCAGTTTTTGTCCAACACTAGTTGATAGCTTGGATAGTAACAATGTCTAAACCTCTTCAATAATTGTGGGAATATTATAAAATAGTTGCCAACCCTGCTCTGTACTTTCGTTTATTTATTTTCACAGGATATTTGTCTAATTATCTACAGGTGGTGTAAGAATATCTATCGTTATCTTTATGTCTAAGAGACATTTCATTTATACGATGCTACTATACACCACTGCCTCTGGTTTGTGGGATAGATTAGAATAGATATAGTTAGCTATACTCTGCTATTATGAAATATGCATGTTGTTTATTTACTTAACTTTCTTCCATTTACTGATTCTATCCTCAAATGCAGGAATAGTTCATTAAAATAAATATTAATGAGCAGTCCCATGCTAATTGATGTTTACTTCTTTCTGGTGTAGAATTAACTTCTTAGATGCTTCTCTTTACGTATGAACAATGTGCTGACCCTGAAGTCAGACTTTACCATTTTTTCTTTCTTGTTAATTGCACAGTTTAAATTACAGTTTACATATGACAATATTTAAAATTGGTACAGTAATTCTCACACTGCTTTATCCTACTCATGTTCATAATTTATACTAATGTATCAGAAGTAGTTCAAGGTTTAATTATCTGTAGAGGAATAGGTATCCACAGATTTAAACCAACCTCGATTTAGAGTTTCTGTGAGATTCTCCTCTACAGATTCCTGTTCTACAACTATACAGAATTATAAAGGTAATTTCCTTATGATTAATTCTGTTAAATGTAGCACTAGTAAATCTAACATACAAATAAATTGTTATATGTAGCCAATTCATACCAGAGAAAGTAAAAAAACACCAATAAATCTAGAAACATACCACTATTGCAACTGAGAAACCTCCCAACCTTAGAGTTCCTATGTCTCCCAGAACTCACCCCCGAGATGAGATCATCTCCTAGAACAGATCAACCTCTAATATGTTTAGGATCAGCTTATTTAAGCTATTGTTCCCCCAAGCCTGTTTCTAATTCTGCGTCCAGAATATCAGGATGTTTTTCTTCCTGTTTGCCTAGGCTTCCCATTTTTGGGATTCTTTAAAGATGTTTTATGCTTTTCCTAGCTTTTCCTTCTTTTTACCTCTTCCCAACTACTTTCCTCATCATTGGGGAATTTAGATTTTTCCTCAAAAATCTAAATTTAGAAATAATTTCTTTCAAGGATTTTTGAAAGATTGTGGGGAAATATTTTCCTCATCCATCCTCATGGATTTAGTAAGTGATCTCATAAATCTCATTTTGGTCAATCTGCACAACCTCATTTTATTCATTTGATGAATTAAATATTTAATTACATTCACAAAATATTTATCCTTTGGGGTCCACTCCCCTTAGGACTAATGTTCAAATGTCTATCTTTGAAATTCAAGCACATAAATTGGGGGTGTTACATATTCCCCCTCTGAAAATAAACATTGTCCTCGGTGTTGTTATTCAACTACTAGAGTTCATTTTTCAAACAAAAATGGATATCTTTCCATCATTTCAGCTTCCCTTTCCCAGGTAGCTTCTTCAACATTAAAGTGCTTCCACTGCACCTTTACTCTTGCTACTGTTCTGTTTCTCAATTCAATTTCTTCCCGCTCCAATATTTGAAGCGGTTCTGGCAGAAAATCCCCTTCTGGTTCCACCTGTACAACATTCCAATCAACTATGTGAGAAGCATCATGGACATATCTTTTTAACAATGAAACGTGAAACACATCATGAACTCTAACATGGGGTGGTAAGGCCAGCTTGTAAGCCATTGGTCCCACCGTTTCTAATACTTCAAAAGGACCACAATATCTAGGAGCCAGTTTTGCACAGCTTCTAGCATAGAGTGTGCTCTTTTTGGCTTTAATATGCAAATACACATGCTCCCCCACTTTAAATTCTCTGTGCACTCTCTTCTTATCAGCATAGTTTTTCTGGCGATCTTGTGCTGTCTTGATGTTTCTTTGTATCTGTTTAACAATTCTTTCCATCTCTTGTAAAGCATCTGGTCCCAACATTAGTTTATCTTCTGGCTGTCTCCAGCTCAAAGGAGTACAACATTTTCTTCCATACAGTGCCTCAAATGGGCTCATCTTGATAGAGGATTGGTAGTTGTTATTATAGGAAAATTCAGCTAAATGCAAGTAATCTTCCCACTTTGATGGCCTATCCATCACATACATTCTCAGCATGTCCTCCAAAATTTGATTAGTTCTCTCTGTCTTCCCATCGGTCTGAGGGTGATAAGCGGTACTAAAATTCGATTGAGTGCCCATACCTCCAAATAGCCTTTTCCAAAAAGCGGCTGTAAACTTAGCATCTCGGTCAGAAAAAATCACTTTTGGAACCCCATGTATTCTTACTATTTATTTCAGGAATACATTTGCTACCTGGGCAGTCCCAAAAGTAGATTTCACTGGTATAAAATGGGCAGCCTTTGTTAAAGTGTCTACTACCACCATCACTGAATCATGTTGGTATTTGGTTTTGGGTAATACTGTTATGAAATCCATGGAAACTATGTCCCATTTTCATTCTACAATCGGAAAAGGGTTTAAAAGACCAGCAGGATGTTGATGCTCAACTTTGACTAGATGACATTCCATGCATCTAGTTAAATATTCTCCTACATATTTCTTCATTCCTGGCCAAAACAACTTCTTTTTCAAAGCTGTTAACATTTTTTGATATCGTGGATGTCCTGCATATGGTTGTTTGTGATATTGATCTAAAATCTCCTTCTTCAAGGACTCCACATTAGGAATATACAATCTGCTTTTGTAGCAGATTAGCCCTTTTTTGTTTTGAGTATAATCAGTCTTCTCCTTCTTTAGTAGTTTCATCAATAATTTTTCATAACTTAAATCTTGGTTTACTGCCTTTTTCACTAATTCCTCTAAGTCAAACTGGGCACTACTTCCAATGTTGTTTATATTTTGACAAGCATTTCTACTTAAGGCATCAACAAATTTATTTTCTTTCCCCTTGAATTGTTTTATGTCCATATCAAATTCACTTAGAAAAGAAAGCCATCTGGATTGTCTAGTATTCAAATCAGTTTGGGAAAAGAAATACTTGAGACTAATATGATCAGTCATCAACGTAAATTTCTTTCCAAGGAGATAGTGTCACCACATTTTCAAAGCATGGATAATAGCTGCTAATTCTAAATCATATGCACTATAATTATGTTCATGTATCTTTAGTTTCCTAGATTCATAGGCAATAACTGAACTTTCCTGCAAAAGAACTCCTCCCAACCCCTCTCTACAGGCATCCGTACATACTACAAATTCTTTATCAGGATCTGCAATCTTCAGTATAGGGGCTGTAGTAAGTTTTTTCTTTAATTGGTCAAAACTATTTTGGCATTTTTCAGTCCACTCAAATTTGACCCCCTTCCTTTGTAATGAGGTTATGGGATGTGCTATAGTAGAAAATCTCTCCACAAATCTGTGATAATAACCTGCAATCCCCATGAATGACCTTACTGCTGAAACATCAGTTGGGACAGGCCATTATTTATATAGCCTTTATATTTTCAGGGTCAACAGCAAGGCCTTGTTCATAAATAATATGCCCCAAGTATTAGATCTTATCTTTATAAAATTCACATTTGTTGAATTTAGCATATAACTGGTTTTCCTTCAGAGTTTGCAATACTATCCTCAAGTGTTCTTTATGTTCTTCCTCAATTTTTGAGTAGACTAAAATATCATCTATGAACACAATGACAAATTTATCCAATTACTTATTTAGCACACTGTTCATCAGGCACATGAATGTGGCAGGGGCATTTGTCAAACCAAAAGGTAGGACTACAAATTCGTAATGACCATACCGGGTTCGAAAGGCTGTTTTGCTGATGTCTTCTTCTTTAATTCTGAGATGGTGATAACCAGTCCTTAAGTCAATCTTCGAAAATACCGAAGCTCCTCTCACTTGATCAAAAAGATCATCAATTCTGGGCAAGGGATATCTGTTTTTAATAGTCAACTTATTCAGTTGACGGTAATCAATGCACATCCTAAAAGTTCCATCTTTCTTTTTCACGAACAACACTGGTGCTCCCCAAGGAGACACACTCGGTATGATATAACCTTTATCTAACAGTTCTTGCAATTGCATTTTTAGTTCCATCAGTTCAGGGGGACTCATTCGATAAGGGGCTCGGGAAACAGGTACTGCTCCCGGCACTAGATCGATTGAAAAGTCAATCTCTCTTTTGGGGGGAATATGAGGGATCTCATTTGGAAAGACTTCCTTAAACTCTCTTACTACTGGCACATCATCCAGAAATCTCTCTTCAGGTTTATGTTCTATTTCTTCCACATGTACTACATAAACTTGGTATCCTTTCCTAGCTGTTCGTTTTAATTGCAATGCTGATATTTGTCTTACAGAGATAGGTTTTGGTTTTCCTTTAAGAATAAAAGGTTTCCCTTCTTCATATAAACAATGCAGAGTCTTATCCCAGTAGTTCATTAAGGCTTTCTTATTTTCTAGCCAGTCCATTCCTATCAGCAGGTCATATGAACCTAAGGGAAGAATGTTCAAATTTACTTCTGTGTGAAAATCATTTAATTTTATTGTTGTCCAAGGCAATTTATGTGTAACCTTCCTCTTGGTTCCAGTGGCCAGCTGAACCAACCATGACTGTTGAAATTTTTCAGGTTTCAGATTACATTTTTCTACAATTTTTGGATTAATGTAACTCAAATAAGCACCCGGATCAATCAGAACGGTAACAGATAGGTCAGAAATCTTACCCTCCAATTCCACCATGGTAGCTTGATGTTCTGCTTGTCCATTTTCCAAGGCTGCACTGATAGTTGGTATATTTCTAGCTATGTCATTTACTGTTGTAGCTTCTCGATCTCTCATGATCATCTGAATGTTTCGATGAGGATAGTCCCTCAAAAGATGGGGTTCTCCATAGCCCCAACATTTCAGGGGTTCTCTCATTTTCACTATGCCCTCTTTCTTATTGTCTCCTTATATTTGTTTTGAGGCCACTTGGGACTGAGCAGTTTGACTTTATTTGGGTTTATTAAACTTTTTCCACTGATGATCTCTACCAAAATTCTTCAAATAGGCTGGTTTCTATTTCCTCCCCTTGAACTCATTCTTATTTACCCAGCTTTCCCCTTGTTCAGTTTTTCCTTTGAACTGTTGGTAACATAATCTTGCTTTTCTAATAGCTTCGTCCATTGTTTTTGGGTTGTCAAACTCGATTTTCTCTTTGTATACAACAGGAAAACAATTCAGAAACCTTTGTACTTTTGCCTTTTCTTCCCTTATGTAGGGTACATATCTCAACAGATTTGTAAACTTAGTAACAAACTCATCAATATTGAGTTGTCCCAGTCTAAGTTCATGGAATTCCTTGGCTTTATCATCATAGTAACGTTCATTCAGATATCAGTTTTTGAACTTAACCTAAAAATCTTCCCAAGTAACTGTCTTTTCATCAATGGCATGCACCATTTTCATCTCCTCCCACCACAAGGTAGTCTTACCTTGTAGTTGGTAAACAACTAATCTTCCCTTCAGATTGCTTTCATATTCATAGACCTGGAAATACTTAATCATATTCAGCAACCAGGGTCTAGCATCTTCCTCCTTTTCCCCATCATAGGAGGGAGGTTTGATCTTTCAGAATTCCCCCTGTAATTCCTTTTTCTTCTTATACTGATGCCTAACAGCACCATCATCCTCAGACTCATCAGTCTTCCTCTTTCCGGAACCTTCACCTTCTTGGCTGTTCTGTGAAGTTAGCTCTCTGATGAGCTTTTCCAGCTCCTTACTGGCTAATGACAACCTTTCATTCTGGCTTCTCATCTCAGCCATTTCTCGTTGCAACATGTGCAACATAGCCATCACCGGAGCATTGGGATCTGGTGTACTATACTCATCACGCAGATCCACATAAATTTCTTCACCTTCTGCCATTTCAGCACCACTGTACACACTACACAACACAAATTAGTGAAAATAAAAATAAATTATTTTTTTTTCCACAGAAATCAATTTATATAGTGAACACATAGCAACAGCGAGCACAATGTCACCAGCCCAGTTTTATAACTTGGGCTCTAATACCATTTGTCACACCTCCCATTTTCCTTCCACCAATTTTTTTTTTTCTTTCTATCTTCTCAAGTTTGATGCTAATAAGGTACTATGTTATTACTTTGTAGGTTTGAACAGATCAGACTTTTCTTTTCAATTACTATTCATATATCAACTCTATCCCACCACATGGGAATTTATTTGATTTGTAACAATTATAATTACATTAGACATAAAATAATGGTTTTATTTTATCACCCGCCACTTCCATGTTCCATCTTCGTTGTATATCATCAACCTTTGAACCTTCAATAGATTCGTATCGGTGGGGTCGATTTGGTTCCACATGGGTAACATATTATTATATTCCCATGGACCTATGTGAAATCAATTCGGTCATCCATGTTTACCCCTCGTTGAGAACATATAACCTTAGTGGGATTTAACTTACCCCCATCGATATTTATGCGAGTCTCGCATTCATGTCCCTTTTTTTTTGACGTCTTTTCAAAATTTATATGAATTTGGGTTTATTTATTTTGACTTCCACGTAATACAAATTTATAAATCTGTTCAACGAAATTGGGAATGGCGACGTCAATCTGTCTTCCACGAAATATTTCATAGGATATTTAGTCTCGTCGTAGAGGTTATAATTGGTCTCATTCCATTTGTGATCATGTGTGTTTGCTCCACGTAGTACCAGATTCATCCCACCAGCTTACCTTGTTACCAAGGCAATTTCCATGGCGTGGCCAGATCACTATAACATTTATTTCATTGCTTGTCATATTAAATGTTGAACGGATGGTGTACATGACCCATTCAACCCCTCGATCTGTGGCTTCACCCTTAGGTTCTCGCCATGTGGATGACTCGGATGTATCTGGGCATTACGACTTCGTTGTTCGATTATGGGAACATTGATGTAAGTCCAACATGTTATTTTGCTCGGCAGTTCTTTTACCTTCCTATTTGCATGGTTTGTCTCTTGACAGTGAGTTGCAACACCATGGACACTGAGCGTGATTCGGTTCAGTCTTCGACTTATCCCTGCACTTTAATTTTCAATTTAGCTAAGATCATTTCAGAGTTTTGTAAAATTACGCTCTATTCTTACCATTTAACAGGGCTTCCCTTCTCTGGTTTAGAATTACGCTCACTGCTTCAAGCCGGTACTAAGATTTTGGATTTTAAAGCATCATTTACTTTCGTTCGGGTCTAGATTGTGATATGTATAACGAGTTTCTATATTGTTTTTTCAGAGAACTTGTTTTCTTCACTCCAGTGATTCGATTGTCTTGGTTTAAATTCCTAGCCTTTGTGTTTCCCGGCACATATTCTCAGAAGCAAGACTGAACGTATGCTCTTATAGCTTCAGAGCCTTACCCTCCACCTTACTCTCAACCGAAGATTTCTACAAGGGCATTAGTTTGGCGCTAGAGGGACTCTATCCTTCTCGGCACTCTGGTTACTTAGTTTTTTTCTTTGACCATGCGTAGGACGCAATTCCTATTGTTCGTTCACTAGAGTGTTATATTTGTTATTCAACTTTTGACTGCCAACCTCTATTTATGAAAAATCCCTATTTATATGTAACAGGTCAAGGATGGAATAGGGGTTTCTCCCTTACTAGGTAACTATTCCCTTCTCAGTCATTATTTTAACTTTGTTCATGTTATTCTTACTCTTCATGTTCTGCATCGTATTTATATTGGGGTTTTGTCTCTTGCAGGTAATTTTGACTTGTGTCGTGTTCTCCCTATCAAAACACTAAGAGACGTGACTCCCTTAGACATTAAGATTGTCTCCTCTTGCCACTTGCAGGTCGGTATTCACCGAACTCCGGTTAGAGGAAATCCGTTCTTCTCTCCTGGTTATATAATTTCTCTTCCGACGGTTTAAAAATTGTATTGATACAGTTGTAAATATTTTGACAGCCATAATTGTTAAATTCCAACCCTGAATATTCATTTATATCAATTCATGGAACATTATAAGGCTATTCTCAGAGCACAGTGGGCTTGAAATCATTGGATTGTGTTATATATATATATATCTCTGTCATTACTGGATTTTCATAATACCCATTTTGATTCCGGTTATTATTATTATGTTCCAGCAGTACTCTCTCCTTGCTCATTTTTTACTTGGCTGTAACTTAATACTTAACTGATGGCATTTTCAATTTTATATATATCTATGTACATATATCCAGCATTCTGTGTAGTTTATTTCTTTCAAGCTTTCAGGCCATACAATTGTTAAACTATATTCACAAATGTGGTGGTATTCTAGTGAATAATATACTGCTCTTTTCCATAGTGTAAAGTCAGTTTCCAACATTCTGGTAACTCCATGATTTGTTAGGGTATTCCAGTAATTGTTCTGTCTATACCATTTTTGCAGTAGGAAAATTTCTTTCTCGAGGCATTTATACGCAGCTTTTGTACAACACTAGTTGATAGCTTGAATAGTAACAGTGTCTAAACCTCTTTAATAATTGTGGAAATATTATAAAATAGTTGCCAGCCCTGCTCTGTACTTTCGTTTGTTTATTTGCACAAGATATTTGTCTAATTATCTACAGGTGGTGTAAGAATATCTATCTCTATCTTTATGTCTTAGAGACATTTCATTTATACGATGCTACTATACACCACTGCCTGTGGTTTGTGGGATAGATTAGAATAGATATAGTTAGCTATACTCTGCTATTGTGAAATTTGCATGTTTTTTATTTACTTAACTTTCTTCCATTTACTAATTCTATCCTCAAATGTAGGAATAGTTCATTAAAATAAATATTAATGAGAAGTCCCAAGCTAATTGATGTTTACTTCTTTCTAGTGTAGAATTAACTTCTTAGATGCTTCTCTTTACGTATGAACAATGTGTTGACCCTGAAGTCAGACTTTACCATTTTTTCTTTCTCATTAATTGCACAGTTTAAATTACAGTTTACATATGACAATATTTAAAATTGGTACTGTAATTCTCACACTGCTTTATCCTACTCATGTTCATAATTTATACTAATGTATCAGAAGCAGTTCAAGGTTTAATTATCTGTAGAGGAATAGGTATCCACAGATTTAAACCAACCTCGGTTTAGAGTTTCTATGAGATTCTCCTCTATAGATTCCTGTTCTAGAACTATACAAAATTATAAAGTTAATTTCCTTATGATTAATTCTGTTAAATGTAGCACTAGTAAATCTAACATACAAATAAATTGTTATATGTAGCCAATTCATACCACAGAAAGTAAAAACACACCGATAAATGTAGAAACATACCACTATTGCAACTGACGAACCTCCCAACCTTAGAGCTCCTCTGTCTCCCAGAACTCACCCCCAAGCTGAGATCATCTCCTAGAACAGATCAACCTCTAATCTGTTTAGGAGCAGCTTATTTAAGCTATTGTTCCCCAAAGCCTGTTTCTAATTCTGCGTCCAGAATATCAGGATGATTTTCTTCCTGTTTGCCTAGGCTTCCCATTTTTGGGATTCTTTAAAGCTGTTTTATGATTTTCCTAGATTTTCCAGCTTTTTACCTCTTCCCAACTACTTTCCTCATCATTGGGGAATTTATATTTTTCCTCAAAAATATAAATTTAGAAATAATTTCTTTCAAGGATTTTTGAAAGATTTTGGGGAAATATTTTCCTCATCCATCCTCATGGATTTAGCAAGAGATCTCATAAATCTCATTTTGTTCAATCTGCACAACCTCATTTTATTCATTTTCTCAATTAAATATTTAATTACATTCACAAAATATTTATCCTTTGGGGTCCACTCCCCTTAGGACTAAAGTTAAAATGTCTAGCTTTGAAATTCAAGCACATAAATTGGGGGTGTTACACTATCAACATATGATCAACACATACAAAGTGATCAAAGTAACATCTATAAAAAATCTTATCTTCCTCCCACTGACCAGACATGTAAATTCTCTTTTGTTTGAGATCCATGCACAACTTTATTTATGTCAGGAAACCATGCACAAAGAAAATGTTATGTGTTGACCCAATTTTTCAACATCTCTCACTCCTAAGGTACATGGAATCTATATATTTCCCATTATAAATTTTGGCTTCTCAAGAGACTACCTCCAGGAACCTTCAAAACAACCTATTCCTAAGGGTTAATTTTCACCTTTCACTGAAGGAGTTCAACCCAATTAGCATATGCTAGGCTGTCATTGTCCTTATTCTTACAAATAATTCCACCACAGACATATAAATTTTTTGTTGGAGTTCTTGGAGGAGAGTATTCTCATATAATAAAGAACATCAAAATTCAACAAAACATCAAATGCATGACATTCAAGTACACATATTAGGAGATAAATACTCTTCAATTCACCTTCTAGAGGATAATTGGTGGCTATGCAAGATTATTTCCTTTGTACAGTCCTTGGGATTTCCAGAGCATAATTATGCTCAACCTCATTAAATGGGTATGATAAGGAAACCTATGGGTGAAAGGATTCTTAATTGGCTAGAAGATAAACCTCTAATTATTAGAAGGGAATCAAGTTCAACAACATGTCACCTGATCTGCAAATTTGGCTTCTTAGTCTAGGAAACTACCCCACCTATTCATCACCCCTACGTGAATACCTATGGACAACATAAACCAAAAATGACCTTGTGAACCAGACAAGAACATCACACTAGTGAAATACATATCTCAAGCCTAGAAACATGTTGATTGAGGATTCCTTGAAACATTTTTACAAAGGAATGAATAGAACTAAATAATATCACACACGGATTGGTGGCAGATTTACTAGAGGGTCTTTACAAGACAGAATTCAGTGGCTGAGGAAAATAATTCCTAAAATGCATGGAGGAAATATAAAGGACCGCACAATTTAAGAGCTTCAATGACATCTAGACATGACACTTTTTAAAAATGATCTTAACAAGATAACATTCGAAATTTTGTGCATTGCACTTCTAGAATTTTAATGAAACATAAGCATTGATACATGAATGGTAGCTTGAATCTATTATTTTGTTAAAGGGAATTTAGGGAAATAAAAACAAATGGCCCTGCAAATATGATGCTAGGATTAATAAACTTTAACTGCAGATCCTTAAAATGTGCCATTACTTGTAGTTGAAAATATTGCCTCAGTCATAAATTTTTTTATTTCTACTATGTAATAAGCTTCCCCAACAAGTGGAAATTAAGGAAACAACTTACAAACATCTACTCGAAAAATATATATCGTATGTTGAAAATAATGAAATAAAATTTGGACTAGGAAGCTTCAATCAATTACTATTGAGATTAGCAAAAGCAATCTCAAATACATGAAAAAAAATCTGAACCAATTCCTAAAAGAAACATTATAAATCAGAGTCTGAAACAATCCTGGACTCATTACTGTCAGATTATGAAACACCAATAATTGCCAGGATAGAATAATACATAATTAGTGAGCAAGTTTCGAATCCAAAACTTGCAACATGATTACGAAGAGGAAATTCCTTCTAAAAAATTCTTATAAACATTGTTCTTAAAAAGGAAAAAAAATGTTTAGACCATTTATAAAACAAATCTGTTATGTTCACTCACAGTTACTAACAAGATATCCGATCCAAGGATGCATTCCAAAATTTGAAAATAAAAAACACATTTGCAAATTCTATTCAAATACTGTTACTAGGCAAATGAAACAAGATCTAGAAACCATCGAACCAATAAAAAAGAGAAAACATTCTAGAATCATCCTAATTTTCTAATTTTAGAGTCCATACCTGTGTTTAACTATGAGTTCATTCATACAAGTATCTAATCTATTTCTGTAACGTATTTCGTTTTCCATAAAGAAATAAAAAACCATAGAAAATCAGAAAAATCCTTTAGAACCAAACATTTCATTTATTTATAGTTATACTATTATAGAAGATAAAAAGCTATAACCTAGAACTAAATTTCCCAATAAGCATCATGAGCAACATAAAAGCATAAATTCCTCTTTGATTTTCCTGTGTTTATAGAAAAAATTCCCCAAACCAGAAGTCGCTTTCATCACTTAAATAGTTTATCTCAATATTAAATATTCAAATGGGTCTGTACATCAAACAAATCTCATATTGAGAACTGAAGACAAGGTCCTCATACTCAAACAACCAAAATCTCAAATGAACCAGTTCTATTCAGGTACCTAAACTTCTAAAGCTTATACCGACTATGCAATATGAAATTACTCAATGCTAACCCTGATAAATTGCTTGTGCGCCAATCTCTAAACAAGAATGATTAGTATTATCTATGCAGAGAAAATTTGAAGCGAAAACCTTTCGTTTAGGGGTATGTAGCAACTCTTTGGATAGTTTAGAAACACGAATTACTTTGCATTAAAAATGAAATGAATCAAGATGACATTGACTTGCATGCTTTGATCCATTCCTCCATCATGGAACAAATTTTCCCAAAGATAGGATCTGCATTCTTGAAGATCTCCTTGACTTGTTTATTGATTTCCACAAAGCAATCCTCCACAGTGAGGGTAGAATGAGGGAGGCGAACTGTTCGGAAAAATGGCACAATCTCTTCAAGCCATTGAAGTCCCAAAAAATTAGTTGACAATGAGGCTCAAATAAAAAATAAAAGACAAAACCCTCTTTCCTCTAAGCAAGAAAATGACATACTATAAAATATCATAGGGTCTGAATTCATAAAATTATTGCACGCTTGATAGTAGAGACAGAGACAGTAAGTGAAATCAATAATTTAAACCATAGATTATTAAAATTTTCTAAAAAGAAAATACAATGTCTGTTCAAATTAAAATTTTACCACACATGGTGTTACGATTAAAAATTGACCCAATGGGAGTTGTGTTTTCCAAAAAACCTAGTAGGAAAGATAGCTACAAGTCTTGATCCAGGTGGATATCGGTGGCCACCCACATATTCCATTTGGACCCACAACATCAATTCTTTCAGTTTTTCAGCTTCAGCACAACTTATTATTTTTAGCAGGTTTTTAGGTCCTGCACTCCTGAAGCCATTTTAGGGACTTAATTATCAAGGTGGATACTGGTGGCCACCCACCGAGTCCATTTCAACCCCCACCATCAGTTATTGCAGTTTTTAAGTTTCAACACAACTTACTATTTATAGCAGTTTTTCGGGTCCTGAACTTCCAGAGTCGTTTTAAGGCTCTAAACGATGATTTTTGGGACAACAAGGAGCAACATGGGTCATAGACTGATGTTTCTCACTCAAAATTTGTAGTCCTAGGATAGATATTTCTAATGAGCTATTGAGCACGTCAAACGAGGATCAAATGCCAAAGTTACGTCCTTGGGAAGTTGAAACACCAACTTACCCAAACGGGGCCCACAGTTTTGGCGCTTCATCTCCTAGGGTTAGGTTTTTGGATGTTTCAGGTTTTAAATTGTTTCTCAACAATAAATAGGCCTTCAAGCCTCATTGTAACACAGTTCAGGGGGCTGGGAGCTCACACATCTCTTCTCAGAGATAAGCGCTGCCAGTTCCCTACCTCGCTTGTTCTCATAATTTCAGTTCTGTAACACATTTCAAGGACTGGTAGCCATCACATCTGTTCTCGGGACTATGCTGCTAGTACCCTATCTCACCTATTTCCATTATTTTTGTAATATACCTTCGAGCCGTAATGTAACATAGTTCATAGGCTTGAGTACGCCACATCTCTTCTCAGAGATATGCTACCAATGCCCTAGTTTGTTTCCATTTCATTTGTAAGCATGTTTCAGTCATTATTTTATTAATAAAAGGAAGAAATATTTTCGCTGCATCTATGTATCTATGGATATATGCGTATTATGTTGAAATATTGCATAAAATCTGGATTAGTGGTATGACAGCGGTTCTGCTCTTTTTGTGTTTTTCTTTTCATATCCCCAATGCAACCAGGGTATAAGGAGTTCAACCTCGCTAACCCCGACGACCCCCGATGGTGAAAGGAAAGAAAGATGAGGGAGTAGAATATCCTATCAAAATATTGTTCTAGGAGGCCCTCGAGAAATAAAGGAATGTGATGATGGATAACTTTTCCCAGATCCTTCAACGGCTGCCCACCAACAACACCTGTACATCTAGAACATCCCCTAATAGGTGTGCGACATCTTGGACAAATCCAACACCATGTTCAATAGAATTTGCCCCCCCATGGAGGAACTTAACACAATGGAGACCATTTCTTCCTAAGGAGGGAGGAATGATCCAGGTGGATATTGGTGGCCACCCACATATTCCATTTGGACCTGCAACATCAATTCTTTCAGTTTTTCAGCTTCAGCACAACTTACTATTTTTAGCAGGTTTTCGGGTCCTGAATTGATGATCAAAGTGGATATTGGTGACCACCCACTGAGTCCATTTTAACTGCCACCATAAATTATTTTAGTTTGTAAGTTTCAGCACAACTTACTATTTATAGCAGTTTTTTGGGTCCTAAACTTCTGGAGCCATTTTCAGGCCCTAAACGATGCTTTTTGGGAAAAAGGGGAGCAAAATGCTTCACAAATTGATGTTTCTCACTCAAAATTTTTTGTCCTTAGATAGAAATATCTAATGAGCTATTGAGTGTGTCAAACGAATATCGGATGCCAAAGTTATGTCCCCAAAAAGTTGAAACGCCAACTTACCCAAACGGGGCCCACAATTTTGGCGCTTCATCTCCTAGGGTTATTTTTTTGGACGTTTCAGGTTTTACATTGTTTCTCAACAATAAATAGGCCTTCGAGCCTCATTGTAAGATAGTTCAGGGCGGTAGGAGATGACACATATCTTCTCAGAGATAAGTGCCACCACTGCCCTAGCTCTCTTGTTCCCATCATTTTAGTTCTGTAACATAGTTTAGGGACTGGTACGCATCACATCTCTTCTCAAGGATAAGCTACCAGTACCCTATCTCACCTATTTCCATTATGTCTGTAATAGGCCTTCGAGCCTCAATGTAATAGAATTCAGAGGCCTAAGTATGCCACATCTCTTCTCAGAGATATGCTACCAGCGCCCCAGTTTGTTTCCATTACATTTGTAGGCTTATTTTAGTCATTATTTTATTAATAAAATGAAGCACTATTTTTGTGGCATCTTCGTATCTATGGCTATATGTGTATTCTATTGCATTCCTGCATAAAATCCAGATCAGGTCTACTAGATACATTCATGGTACTACCCTTCTGACATGGCGCCAGAGAAGAGAACTAGAAAGAACCAAGAAGAGAGACAAAGACTCATAATTGTTGGGATGCTACAATTGGGTTTTCAAGGCCTTCCTCTCTCATCTTGATTAGCACAATGCTTGTTGCAGTCACTTCCTCCATCTCTTCCAACATTCTGGCTCCTCATTTGTCCTTTAACCAAAGGATCAAGGCTCTCAGAACACTCCAACATTATGTCATGGAAAACAGACAAGGGATCTTCCTCTTTTTTAATACACAACAACTTAGAACCTCTACTCCATTTCCCATAAGAAAATCACTGATAATGCTATGCATTGAGACAACTTAGCTGTTGGTAAAATTTATTAATGGAAATTGGGAAAATTTTAAGGGAAATTAGGGAAAATTGTTTTGATTGCTTACCACTATTGTTTCCATGCTTCCCATGCTTCATCTTGGTGACCTCCACCTAATTCCATGAAGAGATGCATCCTTTGGATCTCAAGATCTTTGATGAGTTCCATGCAATGCTTCTCCAATAACATGAACTATTCGAGTTTCGAATTCTCAACCTGCAACATGGAAACTTGGATGAGCTCATCCCTCACCAACGAGGACTCCTCTCTCAATGATTTTCAGCGTGCCAGAGGAAAGGTTAAGGCCATGGTCACGCCCATCTTTTAGAAATTTAGTCGTACCCACCAAAGAAGAAAATGAGCTCAATGTATGAGAGGAGAAACCCTCACAGAGTTTTGATGTGAGTACAAACCTTCACCAAGTTATGATGTTCCTTAATATATATTTTCCTTGTTGGAAATAATTTGTTAAGAACAAGATTCTTCAATTAGAGAATTATTTAATCTTAAATTATTATTAGTGATTGTACAATGATAGAAACAGACAAGAGGAACACAAATGCACACAGTTTTTAATGTGGAAACCCACTTCGGGACAAAAACCACCTCATGCTTTTCTAATAATTCTTTAGTATTCAACTCCAATTGAAAATAAAGCTCCAACTTCCTAGAATCTAGAAAAGCATTCTTCTCCAGCTCCCACTGGATGGACGCTCCAATGCCCGAGATTCTTCAGTAGTCAACTGAATGGATGCCCCAACACCCAATGAGCTACAACTCACCCTAGGACCACCCTACCACCCTATAGAAAGATAAAGGAAGAACAGACTACCATACCAAGGAAAATGATCCACTTTACAATGATATAGAATGATGCAGAAGAAGAAGCTATACTAGACCATAAGCCCAACTTTGACACAACCACCTGATGATAATCCTAGACCTCCCAACACTGCCTTTTCAACCCTTGGCAGATAGACACTAGTACAATTTGTACAATAATGTATTTATAATGACTAAGTATAATGATACCTTTACAATGATTATATGCAATGTTGCCCACTTAAATAATTCATGTGATGAATTTCTTGCTATTGTTATGCACCTTGCTTGCTTCCCTTATCATGCTACCCTATACTGCACCTTTCTTTGCTTTTCTGCTATAGAAATTCTGGTCCTTTGCAACCCTTGACAACACATGATCTAGCTTTTTCTTGCCTTCTAGGAGCTCGATATTGAATCTGGTGTATCTTTGTTATTTCAGATCCTCAATATCATTTTATTAGTCTTGTTGTAGTCCTATGAGTCATCTTTCCAATGCCACAGGTCTCGCCTAATTTGGATTCTTCAAGAGAGAGTTATACCCAATCTCTCACAATGCTCTAATCATGGACTGTTTGAGCAGAGCGCAGTTGTACAACATGCTATGTGTCATTGTTTCTTCATTTGGCTCTAAAATTTATAGAGTGAAAATAAAAAACTATGTATTATCTACCACCTTTTACAAAATTCCAATCTAATACTTAGAGAGAGAGTTATGACGAATTTACCAAGGTCACTTATTTGAGATGAATTTCAGGAGCTTGCAAAAACCCTAACTTCCACAAATCATATCTCCAAAAATATTGTGCACCTTGATCTGAAATTTTTACAACAGCGTCCTCAAGATTTCAACTTCGCCTCATAAAAATTTCAGTTTTTAAACCTTTGTAGAAAAAAAATTTAGATCACAAATGCCACAATGACCTGTTTCAGATGGTCGAATCCCTTTCCTAAGGAGGAAACGAAGATCACAATTTATATAAATGCTTAAGTTGAGAAGGGCTTCAAGAAGTGAACATGGGAGGGATTTTAGGAGCTTAAAAAATATTAATTATGACTTTTCAATGACCCATGCCCCAACCCCATGGGGTTTTAGCCCACTAACTGGGGCTACAAACCTCAAACACGAATATCTCTCAAACCAGAAAGAATTACATGGCGTTCCATATATCAACGGAAACATCTCAACAAGTAGAAACAAAAAAAATAATTATTTATCGAGATTATATTATTTTGGTAGATAAAAATTCCCATGCAATATTGAGTTAGCCCTTGGTGCTGCTTGGGTTGACATCAATGAGAACTGCTGATCAACAATCTCTCCCTTTCGCATTGATGGCAACGCAAGTACTCCCCCTACGATCATGACACCTCTTCCTACAATATTCTCTCCCCCTTTGACATCAATGGAAAAGGGTAACTCCCCCTAAAACACAACCATCCTATGGACTTGTACACACTTCCACTCCCCCTGACACACAACCGTCCTGCAGACCTGTAATCTACTTCCACTCCCCCTTTATATTCTAAAAAAAGGAAAATCTAATCAGAACTTGGGAGAATACCAAGCTTCTGGCAAAGATATTCCAATGGTGGTGAATATTTAATATGTGATTCTTTTGGTGCTGCTTGGAATCTTCCTACTTCTCCAACTTCTTGCATAACATCTGGTCAGGAGGCTGTTACATATAGAAGACTACTAATCATAGATCTATACAACCTTTGATCCACATCCTTAGATGAGTCATCTATGCTCAATTTGCAACCTATTACCGTTGGAGTAAGGATCGGTTTGCAATCTTCCATTTTAAATTTCTTGAGAATTTCCTTCATGTACTTGGCTTGACATATAAATATTCCTTTCTCTTGCTAAGATATTTGAAGCCCTAAGAAGTATGTCAGCTCACCAAGTAAAGACATCTCAAAATCACTTTGCACCTTTGTAGTAAACTTCTTACTTAGTTGATCATCATTTCTACCAGTTATTTTATCATCCTCTTTAGCTATTAGACATTCTTTAGTTGCTTCATCCATAACATATATGTCATTTGGAACTCAACTTGCTATAGCCACAATTTCACCATACACACCTTTCCTGATTTCACATTTTGTGGAGTTGAATAGTATTGTGTGTCCTTGATCACACATTTGTCCAACACTCAGCAGATTTTGATTCATGTTTTCAACCAATAGAACATTCTTGGCTAGATCATCTTTGCTTCTGAGAGTGACATTACCTGATCCTATAACATTTGAATATCCATCATTTCCAAAGCACACGGTTCCATCCTTCTGCTCTTTTAGCGATACAAATTTATTTCTATCCCCAGACATATGCGTTGAGCAACCGCTATCAACAAACCACACATTTTTGTTCTTTTGAGCCTTAAAAGCTATAGCACAATTATTTTTCTTCTTATTCTTCCATGTTTGTTCATTTTGTGGCTTCAAATATTCTTCTGGAGGATTTTCAAGTCTGTAGTCTTTGGCTATGTGTCCAAAGTTTCGAAATTTATAACATTCAATATTATTTCTTAAATTTTCAAATTTATTGATGTTTTGCTGAGCCCTCAGAGGTTCATATTTGAGAGATCCCCTAGAATTGTATTCGTTCCTAGGGTAAGTGCAACACTCTACAAAATTATGACCAAATTTTTCACATGAATAACAGTAGCCATAAAAAATATGTTGGTACCTGGATGGAAATTTTCATCAAGGAATTGTCTTCCAAGGCTGTTCTTGCAAATCTTGTCCAATGAAGTCTACATGCATGTTAGATATCATAGGTTCATTGTATTTTTTTGTAGAAGTTCTTTCTTCTTATTATTTTTAACCGATGCCAGTTCTATCGTTATAAGATCGTTGATTATTGATGATTTCTTCCAATGCCCTTTAGTTGTTGGCATAATTTTGGATAGTTTTTCCTTTCTTCACTTCCTCACGCAGCTATACTAATTCGTCTTCTAATTCTTCCCTTTCTTGGTTTCCTTCTTTCGACTTCTTTTGGAGTGACTCTTCAATGAATTTGTGTTCTTCAAATTCAATTTTCAGACCTTGAACTTGTTCTTCAAGTGTATTGGAACGGATCCTCTCCGCCTTGAGATCTTTTATAAGCTTGATTGCTTCCTCATAAAATTCTTCTATGGTCCATCCTCTTCTTCATTGTTTGATACCTCTTGTTTATTGTGCTTAGGTTTATTATGCTTGGCCATAAACAATACTCTCTCATTGGATCCTTGCTTGTTGAATTTCTTCAAGCCTTTCTTTCCTTTTGAGTTGCCATTACTTCTGTTTGGACATTTTGATGCAAAATTCCCAAACTCATTATAGTTGAAACATATTAATGGAATTTTACCTTTGAATTGTCCATTACGAATTTTTAGTTTTCTCGTGAAGTAAGCATATTATTCATCTGAAAGACCTTGTTCATCATCTCCTTTTTCTTCACACTTGCAGGTGCATGTATTTTCAATTGAAGGTTGTTTATCTTTATTGGTTTTCTTAGATGCAAAGAACGCAGTTTCTAGATGTGAAGCACCCTCTTCTTCATCAAGTCTCATTTCATATGCTATGAGAACTCCATGTAATTCCTCTTTTCTGAGTTTGTCCAGATTTGCACTATATTCTAAGACCGATACCTTTGTGTTGAATCTCTGTGGTAAGGCTCTAAGAATATTTCGTATAATATTATTCTTGTCAACTGGCTCTCCCAATCCTTCCAGATTATTGGTTATTTCATCAACGTATTGGAAGTATGCAAGAATGTTGCAATATTCTTTCATTCTGAGTTGCTCAAATTTTTCTCTATAGATTTTAAGCTTTGCTTCTTTGACATTTGAGTCACCTGCATATATATTCTCAAGCCTGTGCCATACATTTTTGGCAGTTTTAGAACCCAACACATTATGATAAGCAGATTCAATAATTCCACTGATAATAATATTCTTTTCTTTTGCATCATTTACCAAATTCTTCTTACCTTGTTCATCTATGGTTGATGTAAATCCATTTTGAATAGTGTCCCATACTTCGTAACCTTGCGCCAACAGATAGACCTCCATTCTTCCTTTCGAGAGTGCATAATTATTTTCATTGAATAGAGTTACACCATTCTTGTATGCTCCATGACCTTCTTCCAGCTGTTAAACTTCTATTGAAGGAACCAAGCTTTGATACCAATTGTTGGAAATACTGAGAGGGTGGGGGGAGGGGTGGGGGTGAGTCAGTATTCTTTTCAATTAGATCATTATTTAGTCTTCAATTATTATCAGTGTTTGTAAAATGATAGAAGCAAATAAGAGGAACACAAATGGCCACAGTTTTTAAGGTGGAAACCCTCCCTGAGACAAAAACCACCCAATGCTTTTCTAATAATTATTTAATATTCAACTCCAATTGAAAATAAAGCTCCAACTTCCTAAAATCTAGAAAAGCATTCTTCTCTAGCTCCCACTGGATGGACACTCCAATTCTGATGATTCTTAAGTAGTCAACTGAATGGATGCCCCAACACCCAATGAGCTACAACTCACCCTAGCACCATCCTACCACCCTATAGAATAATAAAATAATAATGGACTCCTGTACCAGGGAAAATGGTCCACTTTACAATGATATATAATGACGCAAAAAAAGAAGATATACTAGATCATAACCCCAACTTTGACACAACCACCTGATGATGATCCTAGACCTCCCAAAACTACCTCTTCAACCCTTGGAAGATAGACACTAGTAGAATTTGTACAATAATGTATTTAAAATGACTAAGTACAATGATACCTTTACAATGATTGTATGCAATGATGCCCACTTGAAGATTTCATATGATGAACTTATTGCTGCTGTTATGCACCTTGGTTGTTGCTCTTGTCATGCTACCCTCTGATGCACCTTTATTTTATTTGATGCCATAGAAATTATGGTCCTTTACAACCCTTAACAACACATGATCTAGCTTTTTCTTGCCTACAAGGAGCTCGATATTGAATCTGGTGTATCTCTGTTATCTTAGATCCTCAATATCGGATTTTTAGTTCTATAGTAGTCCTCTGAGTCATCCTTCCAATGCCATAGGTCTGACCCAATTTGGATTCTTCAAGGGATATTTATACCCAATCTCTCACAATGCCCTATTTATGGATTGTTTCAGCAGAGTGCACTTGTACGGCGTGCCACGTGTCATTGTTTCTTCATTTGGCTCTAAAATTTATAGAGAAAAAATTACAGACTGTGCACTATCCACCGCCTTTTGTAGAATTCCAATGCGATACTTAGAGAGAGATCTATGAAGAATTTACCAAGGTCACATCTTTGAGATGAATTTTAGGAGCCTACAAAAACCCCGACTTCCACGGATCATATGTCCAGAAATATTGAGTACCTTGATCTGAAATTTTTACAGCAGCTTCCTTAGGATTTTAGATTTGCCTCATAAACATTTCAGCTTCTGATCCTTCATAGAAAAAAATTTAGAGTGAAAAATCCATGATAACTTGTTTCAGGTGGCCGAATCCCTTGCCTAAGGAGGAAACGAAGATCACAATTTATATAAATGCTTAAGTTGAGAGGGGCCTCAACAAGTGAACATGGGAGGGATTTTAGGAGCTTAAAAAATACTAATTATGACTTTTCAATGACCCATGCTGCAACCCCATGGGGTTTTAGCCCACTAACTGGGGGTGAAAACTTCAAACATGAATATCTCTCAAATCGTGAAGAATTACATGGTGTGCCATATATCAACGGAAACGTATTGACAAGTAGAAACCAGAAAAATAATTATTGACCCAGAATATATTAATTTGGTAAGTCAAAATTCCCATGAAATATTGGGTTAGCCATTGGTGCTGCTTGGGTTGACATCAATGACAACCGCTGATTAACATTCCTGTAACTAGTTAAAAATGTAATATTTTTTAACTCTAAGGTAGAGATTATTTGAATCATCTAACATTAAAATCAAGGGTTCACAATGGTACATGTAGTAATTTAGGAAAGTTTTTTTCAAATAGATACGCTTTACAACATAATTATTAATTATAAATGTAATCTATATATAAGTTGAATGTAATTACATTGAAAAATATGGGATCAGATTTCTAATTAATTTGATCTAACTTTATTATGCTTCTTAATTTATAATTTTCTATCAATAATATGACTTATCAATATCACATGTAAAAAAATTATAACAAACAAATTTGTTCATTTGATAATTTTTAAATTGATCAATTTAATTAGAAACAAAATATCAACATAACTACTTTACACATAAATATTTTCAATTTTGTATATTACTAAGAATATTATAGGGTATTTTGTGCATGTCAAATGTTTAACATCTATCTAATAATTATTTATAATTAAATATAGACATGCATATCTACATAATAAAAAACGTAGATCTATGCTAATTAAGGATCTAACGATGGCATACAGTAAATTCAAATAATAATTAACATATAGATCAATGTTAATCCAAGGCCTAACAAGGGCTTAGAGGGATCAAATTTATCTATGTGCAAACCATTTTTCAAGTTTTTCACTTTAAAACTCAATAAATTTGGCAGGTTTGTTTGCTTCATAGATTCAAGCTTAACATGGATCTATATTGGGTTTTAATTAAATTGAAAAGGAAAAAATGACGACTAATTTTAGGTATATCTCAACCTTTTTCAAGTTCTTCACTTTAAAAGAGATTTACATCTCCATAAATTTCACTTGTTTGGTTTCTTTAACATGGAGCTATGTTGGTTTCTAGTTAAATTGAAATGGGAAAATGACAACTAATTTGAGATATCATCTCTTTATATTCACCACCATTAAAAATATTCTATAAAAAATAAATATCTATCACAAGTTTGTAACACCATTGGAATATGCCCCCAATTTTTGCAATGTGTTAGAAAAAATTTAAATACAATTTTATTTGACTTGAACTAATGAAAAAGTGAGGCAAGTCCTTGATCTCAAGGAAGGGTCAACTGGTGCTAATTTAGCTTAGCCACCAATACACATCACTTAAAAACTTCCAATAATACCTATAAGGGAAGCCCCACATCTACGATGTTGAGGTAACAAGAGCCACAGGAGCAATATGAGCAACCCCATGAAGGAGAGAAGATGCAAGTAAAATTATAGGGGAATGGAATTAGAACAGGGGGACTCACCTATCTAAGGAGACAAAGCCAAAGAGAATAGTGTAGCACAAGAAAACATGGAAATTGATATGTCATTTAATTTACATTCTAAAATACTAAGGTTGTAGATAACTTGTGAAAACAAATGGAAATAAAAGAGACAACATATAATAAATAACATATCACAATTGGCTAGAAAATTTCATCATAAAAGAATAAATTTGTCCTATGGTTACCCATACATGTGGGTACGTAACATGCCCTAATATGCTATGATCCTTAGGGTCCAAAGAAAGTAAACCTCCCACTAACATAATTCTTGATGGGTTACATATTGAGCTTGCCTCTCTTAGGTCAGTACAAAAAATAAAAATAAGCCCATAATTAACTAGTTTTAGTCCATAGTATCCCTTTTACATGTTATCTTCACATACCCACCAAAAATGTATGACATTTTGGATTATTTTCTAAAATTTTCATTTTCACTCCTTTCTAATGTATCTGACCCTATTTACCCACTTTCCTTTTTTCTTTCATATTCATTTACATAGACATGCCAAATAGTTTGTGATCTTAAAACTCATCCATATTTTCCACAAGCATAATATTTAATACTCTCTTATAATCAACACAAAATAAGGTGCAGTCAAAAAGAAGTTCGCATTGTAAAACTACACTAAAATATTTTGAATATTTAAAAGAGTGAAAATATGTCAACTTAAATTTACCACATTTGTATTATGACTTTGCAAATTCATCACAACTTTCCAAATATCAACATGTTCTCCACTATTGAAATATATATACTAGAAAACATATTTTTTCACTCACGTATCAATTTCACCTTATCATCACATAGAGACCATGTTTATCCCAAAAGACATAATTAACAGAGCCAAAGTGGTCATTAATAGTGGCCAATAATATATGAGCCATTTGATGAAGATCCACTTCTTCACCCACTAGTTTTGTATTCCAAATTAAAACCTTCATGGATAAATAAAAACATGTTAGTTTCCTCGAAAAAATAATTCTGTTTAATAATATATTTCCAACTACAAAGGTTGAGAAGCCTAGTCATACTATGACGTGTTAGTTATATCCATTTTTTTGTGTGTGTGCAATTATAAGGAAAATAAATTGAATAAATGCACCTTTACTATCAAAAAAGCTTTTAGAGGGGTCATCATGGACAAAGATATCAATAAATTTGTTTTTGGTTGTATGCAAATTTGAAAGACAATAGCATAGAAAAATAAGGTAGGACAATTATTCAAAAATGTTTCAATAATATTATATATAGAAAAAAAAAATAAAAAAAAATAAAAAAAAAATCTCATCACTATAATATGACTCATGCAAATTTATTGCATGGAATTGAATACATGGCCAAAAAAAACTACATAATCATGACACATATATTTACATTTATTTCAGTATTTCTCTGAATTTCACAAAACTAAAAAGCTTAAAATTTACAGGGAACCAAAAGAGCAATTGATCACATTGTTCCATTAATTTCTAATGGCATGCCGTCGAAAAATATGACAAAAAATATGTTTCCTTCATTTAGTGAAACCCCAGTAGGATAATTTCATCAAGTGAAAAAACTAGGCCCTAAAAATACAATAAAATTATAACTACAAAGACTGTAGATATAGTTAAATTTTGATAGCGCACATTATATTGCATTGATCAAATAATATTACATATATACATGAAGTGTTCTTTCAAGATAGGGAAATTGTATTTGACACACATTGAGTTCGTTGAGAGAATATCTCAATCACACACCAATCTAGGAATATACTAAATTTAAACAACTCCTAAAGAATTGGAACAAACTCCTCTAGGTAGAGATAATCACAACTGAAACAAGTAGGAATTACATTTTGCAAGTCACCCCCTTAATGAATACTTGTCTCGATATTAATCTACATAGTATAAGTGTGGTCCAATCATGACAAAATAATATGTCTACATCCATATAAATGAACAACGATATACTAGAATGAATGGGTTCCCAACCACTGCAGCCACTAGGCTACTAGGATGTCCTTCAAATACCTTGCTTTTTCAGCCTTTATAATTGCATACATGTACTTGTACCTACAGATATCCCTCCATCATCATCATAATGGGTTTTATTGGATTATCCATAACCATGCTATGTGTTTTATTAGATTACCATCAACCATGCCCATAAGGGCTCTCAGCCACAAAGGCTCAAATCAACCACCAAGGCTCATAACACACCCAACGAAACCAAGCCAAGGGTTTTCTCAACTCACCCTGAATAGTGCCAAGGTTTTTGTTGGATGAACCTAAACCATGCCTACAAGAGTCCCTGTCCACTTCACTCTCACATGTGGTTTATGGCTTACCACAAATAGACACTGCAAAGTGTTTTTCGTCTTACCACAAACCTGCAATTAAAATGTCATTTTAATATTACCACAAATTTCATGGGGGTAAAATGCCTCACGAGGCTTACATTACTCTCTAACTCTTGGAGTTGCTAGATACATACTTTCCAAAGTGCACTACAAAACATCCTAGACTTGCTTACACTTAATATGTGTGACTCAACATAATATTAAGTCTAGTTTATTTCAAGATATAATCCTTTACCTTGTTTTTCCATCAATTATTGTGTCAATCGAATTCTTGTAGAATCATACTTAGTGCCTTCATCATGAATATTTCTAAATTCAATTAGAAATTTATACAGTGATCAATTCTAATCAATTTCATTTACATGTTAAGTTGATCTTCTCAATGTGTTTCACTTGTAAAATTAAAAATTCAAGAGCACATACACTAGTATGCAGCCTTGTGGAAAATTTGGTTTCTCAATGTCCAAGACGTCCTCTCCCATCAGAAGAGATAATTAGTCCACCTAACCACTACATAGATAGTTGAGAAGCCATTAGCATGATTAACCAGATGTAAATATTCTCTTCTTAACTGCCTTACAACACTAGAAACTCAACAATTTGCAAACCCACATGCCAACATAACATGCAATACCTGAACACAAGGCTCCATGAAGGAAATAAATTACAGTAATAAATTCTCAATTAGACATTTCAAGTCAAAATTATTCCAACTGAGTAGTGATATTTCTAAAGAGATATATACTGAGGATGCTAAAAAAAATATAGCAAGATCAGTGAAATGATTAATAGGAAACAGGTACAAGTATATTGTTAGGTCCCTATATTAGTAGTGTAGTCCATTATTGTTGTTAGTACAACCCCCTTATAGCCATTGTTATGACCATGTAACCCCCATATTGTTATTATTGTTCCCTTACATTATTATTGTTAGGTCGAATATGATTATATTGTGACCACATGGACTCCTATATATAGAAAGGAGGTTTTTCAATTTGTATCATCCAAGAATTTTTCATTTATTTAATATAAAGGAGGTTTCCCCCTTGAAGTGGCTTATTTATGAGGTGTTTATCTCTCTTTTCTTCTATTTTTCAAGCTAGTTTCCTAACATTTGGTATCAAAGCTTTCAGTTATAGAGTTTCACTACTTCAAATAGGTAATCGTGGCATTTTTGCAATAATTTTTTTTCTACGAGAGTTTAGACACTAAAAAAAAAACACTTCGAAGAAATCCTGAGGAACTACCAGTAGAAATTTCAGATCTTGTTTCACAATATTTTATAGATATGATCTCTGCAAGTTAGGGTTTTTGGACACTTTTGACTTTCATCTAAAAGAGGTGACCTTGGTAAAATTGTCATCTCTCTCTCTCTGAGCATCTGATTGGAATTATGTAAAAAGTGGTCGAAATTATATGAACTGTAGTTTTCTGTATATCAATTTCAAAGATGAAGGAGGAAACAGTGACATTTGGCACTTAGTACAAGTTCTTTCTACTAAACGAGTCAATATTTGGGCCATTATAGGATATTTGGCATAACTTTTCCTTGAAGAATCCAAATCAAGTCAAAACTGTGGCATTCAAAAGAAGATTACGAGGGCTACTACAGGAAAAAATTCCAAATATTCAAGATTTGAATTTGTAGAGATAATTCAGTTTCAATATTGAGCTCCTCAAAGGCAAGAAAAAGGTGTGTATGCTTTTTTTTAAATTACATAAATCTTGTTTGAAAATAAGTTTGAAGTGATTCCAAGGGCATATTGAAGCATAAATATCAGTATTGGATTCTAAAATTCCCCATAAAAATAATTCAACACGTATTAAGCCTTCAGAATACTCTATTATGACTCATGAAGATGAAGAAATGCAACATGATATATCAAAATTACAGGAGCAAGTGCACCAAATATCGCTCTCGCAAAGAGCAACAAAAAATGAAATAGAAGTTTTGAAGAAAGGCATGGAATCTGAGATAGATGGCTTGAACAAAGTCATGGAAGGTAATATGGAAGGTTTGAAGAATGGCATGGAAGACATGGAAGAAAAAATGGAAGACATGAAGAATGATATAAAAGAATACATGGAAGGTTTGAAGGAATGTTTGACAATTTTGATACAAGAAATGATTCCTAGTGGTGAAAAGATAGTAGAGGAAACTCATGATGAAAACAAAATAAATGTTAGTCGTGATCTCATAATCTCTAATGTTTGATTGAAGACCCTCCATATTACAAAGATTGATATCAGGAAGTTTGAATGGAACGGATCCCGTAACATGGATATTACATATGGAGCAATATTTTCATCTCAATAATGTGCAAAACACACAAAAGGTATGCCTTGCAACTTTATATTTAGAAAAAACTACATTTCTATGGTATCGATGGCTTTTATCTGATAAAAATTTTATCACTTTCTCAATTTTTACAGCGGAAATGATAACACATTTTATAGATACAGAGAGAAACACATTCTTTACCTAGTTGATAAATCTCAAACAAAATGGTTCAATTCTGGAGCACATTTAGGAATTCCAAAAATTGAATATAACGGTAGATGATATTCCAAAGTAACACAAGATCGATGTCTTCATAAGTATTTTAAGTGATAACATCCAACATGAGGTTCACTTTTGGGAACCTAATTCATTGGAAAAGGCATTCAGGCTGGAAATAAAAAATGAATGTAAAATTATGGTGACAAGGAAGCCTACCACTCAAATATATAAATATGCCAATGTTGCTACTCCTAGACTTCCACAACCTACAAGGTTGACACCACAAGAATTGGAAGAAAATAGAGAAAAAGGGCTCTGCTACAGTTGTGATAGAAAATACATTAAAGGTCATAGTTGCATTGAGAAGAAATTATTTTACATAGATTGTGAAGACTAGGAATAAAATTAACAAGAAACTTCAAAATAAGAAAATATACACCATGAGCCAACCCTAAAGAAAGAATAAATGAGTCTAACCATATCTTGTAATGCATTGGAAGGAATTACCACTGTTCAAACTCTCAAGATAGAATGACATATCAAGCAGAAAAATGTAATAGTGTTGATTGACTACGGTAGTACCCATAACTTTATTCATTGTAAGGTAGCTAAGGAATCGAATTTCTTCCTATTCCCAACATCAGAATTTCAAGCGATGGTTTCAAATGGAGGAACTATAAATTACTCGAGAAAATGCCATAGTAGCAAGCTAACCATGGGGGAATACTATGAGTACGATTTGAGGTGCTAATGGTTTACTATGAGTACGATTGTTAGAATATTTGGAGACGGTAGCTTCTAATTTTCAAGAAATTTTCTTGACATTCTTTTCAGAAGGAAAGGAAGCCAAAAAATATAATAATCTCTAATGTCATGAAAAATATTATGAAGAAAGAATAATGAGGCGTAATTGCACAATTATGCTGATTAGAATTTCCAACATCAAAACTATATATTTCTCCAGATCTCCAAAAAATCTTGGACAATCATTCCAAGTTGTTTGAGACGCCCAAAGGAATCCCACCTATTCATGACCATGATCATGCTATTCATTTTATTCCAGGAAGTTTTCCTCCAAACATCAGGCCTTACAAATATCCTTTTTTCCCAAATATACTAATTCAATGTATGATTGAAGAAATGTTAGAGGCTAGTATAATTCAACCGAGTCAAATTTATTTCTCTTCTCCAGTACTATTGGTTCATAAAAAGGATGGATCATGGTGCATGTGTCTGGATTATATAGAGCTCAATAAGCTAACTATTAAAGATAAATTTCCCATTCCTGTGATTGATGAATTATTAGATCAATTACATGGAGAAATTTATTTTACCAAGTTGGATCTTCATTTAGGATAACATCAATTAGAATGAAGACTGAAGATATTTCGAAAAAATAATTTCGAACTCATGAGGGTCATTATGAATTTTTGGTCATGCCTTTTGGCCTTACCAATGCACCTTCTAGATTTGAATGGTTGATGAATTTAATTTTCAAACCCTTCCTTAGAACATTTGTGTTAGTATTTTTTGGTGATATGCTAGTATACAATAGGTCTTGGAAGGATAATGCTCAACATGTTGATAGGGTGCTAAAACTATTGGAGGATAAACAATTATATGAAAAAACCTCCAAATTTTTCTTTGGAGTACAATAGAAAGAATATCTGGGTCATATTGTATCTCACGAGGGTGTTAAGGTAGACCCTAACAAAATTAAATCCATTAAGGAATGGAAAGTCCCCACAACCATAAAGTAATTGCAAGTATTTCTTAGGCTAACATGTTATTATGATAAGTTTGTTAAGAATTATGGGAGAATAGAAGCACATGTGAAAACATTATTGAGGAAAGATACATTTTCATGGACTCTTGAAGCAACTAAGTTCTTTGAACATCTTAAAGAGGAAATGTGTCTGGCACCGGTCTTAGCTATGCTAAAATTCTCATAAACCTTTATTGCGGAATGTGATTCCTCAGAAATGGAATTGGTGGCCCATTTCTTCTGAAAGTCGTACAATCAAAGAAAATTATTTATGGAAAGCTATTTATGAGAAGGAAATTTTTGCAATACTACAAGCACTAAATAAATGGTGACATTACCTAATGGGAAGGCACTTCAAGGTAAAAACCGATCATGATTGTCTTAAATACTTTTTGGAACAAAGACTATCTTCAGAAGAGTAGCATAAATAGGTCAAAAATATGATGGGTTATGATTTATAAATCATATACAAAAAAATAAAGTTCAATGTTCTTGTAGATGTACTCTCAAGAAAGGATGAAGAGGTGGAAGCATTTCTTTCTGCCTGATCAGGAGATCATGTGTTATGCTGAAAAATGAAAGTGGTTAAAACAGGACCAAACCTAAGCAACCAAAAAGGTCTCGTCATTGCAATTCTGGTGCCCTAAATTGTTCGAAAAATAGATGTCATATGAGGAAGATATTGTCTTCTGTCTGTTTTCCCAAACAACGAAAAATTTGTGACTAAATGTCCAGTTAGCATGTAGGTATATTCAGTAACCACATTATATGGAATATTCCCTTTTCTCACATCTAACGTGATTGTGCCATGTGGCATGATTTGGGCTATTGATTTTTGGGGTACAGAGGTGTGTACTAACCGGTCGATGGTTTTTTTATAATTCATCGGATAAGCGACACGTGGCAAGCGTGTAGGCCACCACATGTCCTTAGAATGGTCTTCTAAAATTTTGTTGGAGTTAGAGGGGGTCGACCACGTGACCTCCTGCCCACTGCAAATAACTTCAACCCATCCACCCACATGTGTTTGTTAAGATTTATAGACCTCTGCATATATTTATGGTGTTAATGTTTATGTGTTGGGGGAGGGGACTACGAGTGGTCCAAACCCACTGGCAGTCGAAGACTTGTTCACATGTGTTATATAAACCAAAAAAACCAATGTAACCAGTAGCAATGTACCTTAACATCGGTGATTATCATATGTGATCACATGTAATCGAGTAAATCGTAGCAATGAATGTAACTGCAACATTAATCCTTAACATCGGCAGTAAAGGCTGCAATCACATGTCATGTGGTAAATGTAAGTTGCAGTTAATGGTTGGATGGAAGCTAATCCGATGATGTTATTAAACATTGTCACATGGTAGGAGTTATGGCATGTAATTCCATAGTTATCGAAACCATTAACTCCGAGTTTCAAACCACTTGTGATGAGTTTTTCAAATGGTGACCATGGAGTTAACGACGGGGGTCAGTATGTGACCACCCACCTCCAAACTATTTAATGCCAGTGTTAACAGCCTGTCAAAGTTGGAGTGTGTGCCTATTATTAGGGCTTCACATTAAATTTAACTCCAGTTAAGTGCCTGTCTCCATTTTTAGTGGATCTTTTCTATCTGACATTGGGAAAAATGCATAGGGGACTCAATTTTCAACCAATTTTGGTGAAACAAGAGACTACCTAGACTACTTTGAGCATTCTAAAGCCATTGGTGCAGAAAAAGCAACCATTATAGTCATGTAAACACATGTAATTTGAAATTTTGAGCATAATGACAAAGAAGGACATGCCATTGGGAGTTGGACCAGCAGATGTATCCTAGGAAGGGTGAAATGCTTCATCATGCCTACTATGTAAAACTTATGTGTGATTGTGTTTCTATGTTATACATTGTTGTTCAGTTTTTTTAGGGTTAATTTTAATGCTTAAATTTCACTAATTCATCTATGTTTCATGGTTAAAACAATCATTCCTTAAGTGAAGAAGTGGAGAAAAATTGTGCATGTTTATATTACTTCAAGGATACTTAGCACAACAAAAATAATACACCCCTTTCAAATCAATTTGGTATCAGTGCTAGAGTTTAGTCTCTGGTGTTTTTTTGTGAAAATATTTGTTAACTATTTGCAAGGGTTTTCATGCTTACTAGGCTCAAGCTTACTAGAGGAGAAGGGAAATTGGTGGAAGCAAGGGGTTGTCAAAGTTAGCCATAAAAAATGAGGGCAATATTGCCATATTCTACACCACCTAGCTCACCTCCAAAAGAAGAAAAAGAAACATTAAGCATGCCTCGAGGAGAAGGAGAAATCCATGAAGAGGTGGATCGCAAAGAAGAAGAAAGAGTGTACAGAAAAACATTTCATGACTTAACTAAAAGGGTTATAGTAATTTATCAGGAAAGGAATGAGAAGCTAGAAGAAGAAACGTCCAAACTTCACAAGGAAGGACAAGGATCATCAGGAGGCCACAATGATGAAGATAAATAAAAGAAGGGAAATGGAGGAAATGGAGACAATGGAAAGTCAAAATCATCACCCTCATCATCATCGTCATCATCCTCTACTTCATATTTAGTACATTAGCCATACAATTCAAAGAACAATGGTAAAATTCCTTTTATAAAACTTGATGTTAAGTTTGAATTGCCACTTTTTAATGGTGAAGTCAATGCAAAAAAGATAGATAATTGGATTATGAAATTGGAGGTCTATTTAAGAATTCAAAATTTTCATGATGATGATAGCAAAATCCAACTAGCTTCATTGAGGATGGAGGGTGCAACACTTGTTTGGTGGGAAGCCAAGGAAAAGGAGGAGATCAAGAAGCATGGTAAGATTATTCTATCATGGACTAATTTCATTTCTGTAATAAAACAAAAATTTTATCCATTATCTCACGTGCATAAATACATAATGGACTGACAAATCTTTAAACAATTGAAAGGAAAAAATGTGCAAGTGTATACTAAAGAATTTAGGAGAAGAGCTTTTTTTTAGGAGTAGATTTTCAAAGCCAAGACACTTTGCTCAAGTATATCGGAGGCTTATATACCTACCTAAGACATACTATCCTCATGTTTAACCCTACAAGCCTAGATGAAGTTTTTGTACAAGCCACACATTTAGAGGAAAGGGGGAGACAAAACATAGATGAGAATGGGGAAAATGAGTTTAAAGGCAAATGGAAGAAAAAAAGAAATGCATATGTTAGAAAAGAGCAGGGAAAATTATTTTGAAAAAACTGTTCTAAAACTAGCCATGATGAAGACCATTGTTGGAAACTTCATCTAGAGTTGAAACCAGAAAGTTTTAAAGCCAAAGAGAAAGCCAAGGAGAAAGGAAAAATTGTTGCAATAGCTGAACAAGACCTAGGGTTGGATTCAGGAGGTGAAAAAAAATTCATATCTATGGGACTAGAGAGCTTGAAGGGGAAAGAGATTGAAACTAAACCAAGTTCTAGGATATCTAACTATCACATAAAAGTTGCAAATGAGGAAGAGAGAATTGAACTGTTTCATGTGAGGGCCATTTCTAAACATACCAAGGTTGACACATTGTTTGACAGTGGGTCACAAGAAAATTTAATCTCTAAGGACTTGGTCAAGAAACTTAATCTTGAAACCATTCCACATCGAAAACCATATCCACTTGGTTGGATTTGTAAGGATGTAAATTTATAGGTTTCAATGAAGTGCATGTTGCGCTTTGCAATAATTGCACATTTCATTGACACGGTTGAACTAGATGTTGTTCCAATTGATATAACAGGTATGGTGTTGGGAATTCCTTACTTGTATGACAATAAAGTGATCTTCCATCACCATGAGAAAAAATACCATTTATTCAAAGATGGTAAGGAGTATATTATGAGAGCACATTGCAAAAAATAGACACTTCTTTGGTTAATGTAGGGAAAATGAAGAGGCTATTCAATGCAAGACAAAAGTTGAAATTGATGAATATTAACCAAAGAGATGTCTTACATAATCCTTTTGAAGCAAATACAGATGTATGCAATGAGTTTTTTCAGTTTCAAAGTAGGTTGTTTTTGAAATAAGATGACAAGCAGTTGCAGTAGTCGACATTGGTGTTCAACGGTGTTGAAAACAATTTGTCAATGAAAGAAGTTGCAAAGGTAAAAGAGAGGGCAACACAACTTGAAAAATAAGGCATAGAATTCATAAATTTTCATTTCTGGTTTCCGAAAGGCATGGTACAATGGAGAAGAAACTTGGTCCAAAGTCAACACAATTTCAAGGAAAAACCAACAAAAAATCGCCATAAGGACAGAGTGCAAGGTGAGAAAAATTCCAAGTTTCCTTTGAGTATAGACCAACGTAGAAAAAATATGTTTAATGAAAAGTAATATTGATGTACTACAAGATCAGAAAATGTGCAGCATGATATTATCAAAGACAACAATGCATGGTCGACAGAATCAAGGAGAAAATTTTATTTTCATGAAAATCTCCAACTAATGAAATTAGGGAAATTTCACTAGATAAAGATTGGAAGAGTGGGGACACAGTCTCCTCATCCTCATGTTTAGTAATCCAGAGAGCTTTTGGGGTCCAAAATCTTCCTATTGGGGAGGTGTGATCAAGAGATCATGTTTTATTCTCAAAAATTAAAGTGCTCGAAACAGGACCAAACTTGAGAAACCAAAACGGTCTCGCCGTCGTGATTTTGGCACTGCAAACGGTTCGAAAAATTGATGTTGTGTGAGGAAGATATTGCGTTCTTTCAATTTTCCCAAACATAAAAGATTTTGTGACTAGATGCCCAGTGAACATGTAGGTACAGTCAGCAGGTATATTATAGGGAATGTTCCCTTTTCTCACAGCCAACAGGATTTCACCACGTGGCATGATGTGCGCTACTGATTTTTGGGGTAAAAAGGTGTGTCCTGACAGTTGGATGGTTTTGTTATAAGCCATCAGATGAGCAACACATGGCAATTCTGCAGGCCACCATGTGTCCTCAGGATGGTCTTGTAAATTTTTTATGGATTCAGTGGGGGTCAACCCCATGACCTCTTTCCTACCGCAAAGAACTTTGACAAGTCAACCTACATGTGTTTCTTAACATGTATATACCTCCGCATATATTTATGTTGTTAATTTTTATGTGTTGGGGGAGGGTAACACCAGTGGTCCCAACTCACTGGCGACCCCAAGAATTTTTCACATGTGTTATATAAACCACAGAAACTAATGTAACTGGCTATAATGAATCGTAACATCGTAGTTATCGTATGTTATCACATGTCACAGATTAAACTGCAACAACGAATATAACGGCAACGTTAACCTTAACACCGGTGGTAAAGACCATGATCACATGTCATGCAGTAAGTGTAAGTTGCAACTAATGGTTGGATGGTGACTAATTAGGAGGAGTTATTAAACGAATTCACATGGTGGGATTTATGGCATGTAATTCCACGGTTATCAGAACCATTAACTCTGGGTTCCAAACCACTTATGTGGAGTTGTTCAAACGATAACCAAAGAGTTAATGGCAGGGGTCGCTATGTGACCATCCCACTTCCAAACTATTTAACTCCAGTGTTAACGTTACGTCAAAGTTCAAGCACACACTTATTTTTAGGGCTTTACATTAAATTTAACTACAGTTAAGTGCATGTCTCCACTTTTAGTAGAACATTTCTAGATGAAATTGGAAAAAGTGCATTGGGAGGTCAATTTTTGACCAATTTTTGTGAAACAAGAGCCTACCTAGCTAATTTGAGCATTATGGAACCATTGGTGTAGAGAAAACAACCATTATATGCCTTTAAACACATGTAATTTTCAATTTTAAGCATAATGACAAAGAGGGACATGCCATTGGGAGCTGGACCAGTAGAGGTAGCCGAAGAGGGGTGAACTGCTTCACCATTCCCAATGTGTAAAAAATATGTGTGATTGTATTTCTCTATTATACATTGTTGTTCAGTGTTTTTAAGGATTATTTTCATGCTTAAAGTTTACTAATTCATCTATGTTTCATGGTTAAAACACACATTCCTTAAGCAACAAATGGAGGCAAATTTTACATTTTTATATCACTGAAAGGACAATTAGCATAAAAAAACTAATACACTCCTTTCATATCAGTGCCATGTTTATTATCCAACCAGATTGGATAACCGAAGAAAGGTATGAATGGAAAAAGGATGAATAAGTGTGGACACTCATTCAAAATTTGCAGCAAGATCCTAGTACATATGATACATTTAGCTGGAAAAATGATTCTTTATGGTACAACAATCACTTATATATTTTTAAGAATTCCCAACAAAAACAAAAGATTATTTTGGAATTGCACACTTCTCCCTTAAGAGGACACTCAGGATTTTTAAAAACTTACCACAGGATGAAGAAATATTTTTTTGGAATGGCATCAAATATTACATTCAAAATTTTGTGCAGGATTGTTTGGTTTGCAAGCAAAATAAAGTTGATACAATTAAGACATCATATCTTCTAAAGCGTTTATCAATTCCAAGTCAACATTGGGAGGCGATTTCAATGTATTTTATCACAGGTTTACCTAAGTCCGAAGGAAAGAGTGTCATCATAGTGGTAGTTGAAAGAATTAACAAGTATGCACACTTTTGTGCATTATCTCATCTATTTCAAGAAAATATTGTTCCTACTGCATTTATGTAAACAATTCAAAACTTACATGGAAAATCAAATATTATTGTAAGCAAGAGAGATCCAATTTTTAGTGGAAATCTGTTTGGGTAGTAAACTAGCTCATAGACCATCTTATCATCCTCAATCTGATGGGAAAACTAAGATAGTGAAGAAATTTTTGGAAGGATATATTCGTTGTTTTGTATCGGATAAGCAAACACAATGAGTCAAGTGGTTACCTCTGGCTAAATGGTGATATAACACCTCCTTCCATACTTCTGCCAATATGGACCCATTTATGGAACTTTATGGATATCATCCGCCATCCATCACATTGTCTTTAAGAGAATATTCTAAGGTTCAAGCAGTGGAATATCAATTTGAGCATCAACAAAAAGTTCTCCAACTCTTAAAGGATAACCTAAATTTGGCACAAAATTGAATTGAACAATAGGTAGATCAAAATTGCAATGAGAGAAGTTTTGATATAGGAGACTAGGTATTTTTACAGCTAGAACCATAACAACAAATTTCCCTAAATCAAGCTAAGAAGGATAATAAATTATCACCAAAGTAATATGTTCCTTAGAAGGTGTTACAAAATATTGGTACTATGGCATACAAATTGGAGCTTCCTGTTTCTTCTCGAATGCATCCACTTTTCCATGTTTCATGGTTAAAGAAGGTTATATGTGACAAACTTCTAGTTCAAAAAATATTTCCAGAACTTGATGAGGAAGGAAAAATCATATTGGAGCTAAAACAGTCACTCAAACAAGAACTCGACTGCTACAAAATCGATCAATTTTAGAGTGTCTCATCAAGTGGAAGAAGCTACCCATTGAAGATTCTACATGGGAGGATGAGAATTTTATATAGAAGCATCCAAAGCTACTCAAGCATTGAGGACAACACTTTCTTGAAGGAGAGGGGCATGTTAGGTCCCTATATTACTAATTTAGTCCCTTATTTTTGTCAGTGTAGCCCCCTTATTGTTATTTTTTTACCCCTATAACCCCCATATTGCTATTATTGTGCCCTTACATTATTATTTTTAGGTTGGCGAGGATTATATTGTGTCCCCATGGACTCATATATATAGAAAGGAGGTTTTTTCATTTGTATCATCCAAGAATTTTTCATTTATGTAATGTAAATTAGGTTTCCCCCTCGAAGTGAAGTATTTCTAAGGCGTTGATCTCTCTTTTCTTCTACTTTTGGAGCTGGTTTCAAAACATATATTGCATTTATAGTATGGATTGGATCTTTTCCAAAACCCTTAGTAAACATTTTTAATATTATATGAATAAGAGAACCCGAGAAAAAATTCACACTCACAGAAAATCATAGCCAACCTTCAGTGACTTGGCCCTTCCCAGTGGCCTCGTCCACCTTCTTGCCACACATTGAAACTCCATGTTGAACTTCGTAGGCTCCACCAGAAACTCCACCATTGAACCCACTTTCCTTGACTTCACACCAACTACATTCAACCGATGTGTTATCAACCTTCTCCCAGTGGCACCTCCTTCCTAAATCTATTGGATTGTGTTCCATAGGTTGGGAAGGTATATAATGAATTTTTTTCTCCACATTGCGTGCTTCCACGAAAAAATCAACTCAAACACGACTCGCACAAGTCTTCTGTAAGTGCGCAAGTGAGGTCTTCTCCTTCACATGTCTCGATCCATGAGTCGCAATGCCCTCAACTCAAATGGAAAAGACCATGCACTCTTAAAAAACATTAAATCAAATACATGTTCATTTTGAAATAAGTTTGTGCCCTAGAACACTTTCTCCTAGGCTTGAGCTACCACCAACTAACTTCCACCACACAACCAGGGTGAAGCAACTCATTATTGACGATAAGATCAATCGACCAGATTTGATCAATTTCTTCAATAAACAATTTGATGATAGTTTTCTTTGTTTTGTCATCAAATAAAATACCTATAGAAAATGACACCGAATAAGATGAAATATGAAAAGGATAGGTTATTGGTCCCTGCAAATTTTTGTCACATTCAAATCAGAAAACTCACATCAGCGAGCCTCAACATCCATGCTCCAATATATAACCACACAAAAGCAATAAAGGATGGGAAAAACAAAAAAATGGAAAAACAAGAAAAGGGAAAAACATAAAAAAAAATCTCATCAAACTCTTCATTTCCCTTCACCCAAGAGGGGCTACTGACCAGGCTCATATGAGCTCTGATACCAAGTTAAATTTTGATAGTGCACATTATATTGCAATGATCAAATAATATTACATATATACGGAAAGTTTTGTCTCAAGATAGGAAAACTATCTTGGACACAATCAGTTGGTTTAGAGAATATCTCAATGAGACACTAATCTAGGAATCTACTCAATCTAAACAACTCCTAGAGAATAGGAACATACTCCTCTAGATAGAAAGAATCACAACTAAGACAAGTAGGAATTACAATTTTCAAGTGATATATGGAATAATGAGGGAAAGAATTGGAAAGTGTATGCCCCATTATCTCTTTAAAATTGAAACGGTATATTTAACTTCAAACATGTTGAATATTTAAAATTTGAAAGAAATAACTATAGATATTGTTCGAAACATATTTTATGTCATAAACATGAGCATGAGAATGTACTCTCCACACCTAGAAACTAGATTTGTCTCAGAATTAGACACCTATTAACACAAATAATATGAATATCATATTTTTGTGCCAGTCATAATGTACTACAAGTATAAATATATATTGTATAGGAAATATTTAGAACATGAGTTATTGTAGATATCTATATTAATATTCATGTGAGGATACTATTATGGAAATATGAAATTCAAAAAATGTATATAAGTGTTGAGGTGGATGAAATCATTTCTAGATGCACAAATAATTATTTAATGTTAAAATTTGCATGGAAACTAAAAATATGCTTAAGAATAAGTAAAGAAGTAAAAATACCAATGACATAGATTTGAAGGTACCCATATTATAGGTAAATGAAGTGAACAGATTCCTCAAGGATGAAAGAGAAAGCCATTGTTAGGGTGATCACTAGTGTGCTCCAAAGGAAATCCATTGGTAGAGAATGATGTATGTGAAAAAGGATTTATCACAAAGCTTTCCATAACTACGTCTCCATTTCCTAAATGTGCTAATGAGCCTACATTCCTATCACACAATATAATTATCTTTTCTCATGAACTTGATCCACATTCCAAGTAATCATAGTAACGCTTAAGCTAAAAACAATTTTATAATAAGTTTTTTATTTCAATGGAAGACTGCATATAGACTATTCATAAAATTTAATCATACTATTCTTGAAGGTTGGAAAATGTTTCTCTAAAAAGAAAAAAAAAAATTTGAACAACAACAAAACAAAAGAGCTTGAATACTAAACAATCAAATTATGATAATGTAGTTGATATTTTCAAAGTGATAATAGAATTTTCCTTATTTTAAAAGGGAGGTGTGGCAAGAAAAATTTTCAATTTTTTATATTATATAATAATAGACCTCATTTTATAGAGACATGCATCTTGTTATGATCCGCCAAATTAGGAACAACCATACCATGAATTAACCAACTCTTACAAGTTAATATCATATAATTAAAAAATTTCTAATTTTTGTTGCTCCTAAGTTCATTCTTATATTTTAAAATGCTTTATAGTATACCACACCCTACTTAGGTACTAATAATGCGAAAGACATGATGAGAACAACTTTCTACAATCGAGACTAAATCTAATTCCAATTATTAGTACCCAGTTTCCTTCAAAAGACCCTAAAAACATTGACAATCATGACTCTATGCACCTCTCCTTCACATACTAACACACTATGCGCCTTGATGAGAAAAAAATATTGGTTGATATTCATGTAGTTTAGAATGAATCAAATGTGAAATTCTCTAGATAGAAATCAAATTTGAATCACTAGTGGGTTTCCTTCAAAAGACAATTAAAATTATGGGAACTTCACCTTCATTTTATGGTTCTTTAATGTGTGATCCAACTTATTCTTTCATTTTCCTTTTATGGTTCAACGTATAGTCAAATTTCTCTAAATAATTTACACTATTTTACAAAACTACGAGCCAATCCATATGAAAAACATTTCAAATGTGACATCTTAAGAATGGTATTAATTTGAAAAAATGTTGGGTAGATATTCATATAATATAAAATGATTCAAATTCCAAATTCTTTAAATACCATGTCAATATGGATGAATATATAGTTTCCTTCAAAAGACTGTGAAAAAAAAAAACAACCTTCATTCCATGCCCTTAACCTTCACTATCTGGCTCTTATTTTTGTGTTACAATTTTATTCATTCCTTATTTTGATATGGTTAAACATACAATCACACTTATTTAGAATATTTACACTTATTTTATTGACCTAGCCACTCATCCATATGAAAAATAGTTCAAATGCAACATCTTATAAAATATTGATTGCAACAACACTAACACTAATAAAATTTTCCTTACTTTTACAAATTTCTGCTACTAACATAATTCATAGTGAAGAGAGATAAAGTATGCCAAAATTAATAAGCTTTAAATAAATGTCAATAAGATATTTGCTAGTTTGTGAAAGAGGGTCATTTTTCATTTCACCCACATAGTTCAAGTCAAACAAGTAACATATTTTCCGTTTGTGGATTGTGTGCTTTGTGGATGCTGTGTGCTTCTGCTCATAATTTTTTTTCTTACTCTTAGGAACATAAAATCCTTTCCATATACCTGGTAGAAAGAAAAGATAAAATTTCCCACAATTAAAGTCCTTTACAAAAATATCAATGGGATATTTTCTAGGTAGTGAAAGAGGGTCCATGTTAGTCACCTCATGAGAACTCAAGTTAGTGCAGTAACAAGTTCGTCCCTTGTGGGAAACTTGTACTTCTACTTATGTTATTGGTTTTCCTTATGTTTGGAGCTTAACTCAACTATAAAGCACGGTCAACATTTCCAAAATATAAACCCTCACTCACAAGTTTTAATTAAAAAGTTTCCAATTTGAATGTTGCAAACTGATAACATTAGTTGTAATATTCCTAGATTTGAGAAGGGAAAAGTTGCACGTATAAAAAAATAATCAACAAAAACATGCCCATGTAACATAATAACAACCGAAAGAAAGCAACAACATCCAAATATTACATTTCATATGGTGATATTAAGATCCCAACACTAAAATAGAAATACCTAGAAAAGTACAATAATTTGGAAATATAAACATGAGGTGTTTCCTTATAGGAATTTCTCTAATAAATTGTTAATATCTAAACGTGGTTGAAATAATGTTGTTTGAATGTGTAGTTGAAATAAATAGGTGTTTTATTCTATTCCTTAATGTAAGACGTTATGTGGCATGATAATGTATGAGTTTGACATTGACTTGAAAAAGAGTAAGCTCAATTTTGAACAAATTGGCATTTTTTTTCCTATTAAGTTTCAAAATATATAGACCATTAAATTAAAGAAAATGATATTAGTAAGTAACCATCACCAATAACATGAAATAATGTATTTTTGATGATGTCACACTTCATCCATGATGATAACTTCTCATTGATACGATTTCTCTTCTTAAATTAATGACATTAATATTTCTACATAGGGTTTGGAAGCTAGTCTTGACCCGTTCCTACGATTATAAGTGTTTATGGTTTATAACCCTACAAAGGGCCTAAACAACTTATGGATTGATCAGTAAGAATCAGAATTCTATGAAATATTGAGAATTATGAGGGTTTGGAACTCTAGAGTTAGGCGATGTAACTCTAAAGTTTGGAATGAAAACCCAAACCAACTAATTTAAAGCCCTAACGAGTCTCGTGGTTTGAATACAATTCTAGGGTTTATACAATAAATAATAGTTTGGAGGAAGAAATTCAATATAAAATATTTTGGATGTATAAGATTTTTGATCACTAGATGAACGTGAAGGTATTAGCTTCAAATTTATTTTCTATCTTTCAGATAAAGGGATCAACGAACAATTATTGTTGGTAGAATAATGAAAGAACATCTAGTATTAACTTACTTAGCATAGTCATATCGTTCCTGTAATGACCATGGAAGAATATTTTCGTAACTTATTCTCCCATTATTATAATTATTTTCGGCATTTGATCTCTTGATTAAAGTATTTCATGTGATGAATTTGTAGTATTGATTTTGTTGTATAATGTTTATTGTGCTTGTGAGGATCTAGGGTTTAAAGATTGCAAGTCTTCGCAAAGCTCTAGGGTTTTTGATAATCAAGATTGAACACCTAGGTAATTTTAGGGTTTATAAACCATAAGTGTGTGAGAACAAGAAAAATATAGGGTTTATGGATGAAACCCTAGGATTACGGTTCCAGGCTTTATATCGATGTAGGGTTTGAATAGAAAACCCTAGAAAGTCATTGTAAACACTAACAATTAGGGTTAGGGATTATGTCTTAAGCGTGAGGGTAAATTTCTTCTGGAAACCGTAGTTCTCTTATGTTAATAGGGATGATTTTAATGAAAGAAAGAGTTAGCATGTTGTGTACCTCCTTTATTATTACTCCCATTGTTTTTATTTCAGTTTCTTGTTTTGGTAAATGCATTTTTTCTTCATTGGCCTCCTAATGTGAATTCCAGGAATATCCAAAGGACTTCCTGATGGAAAAACAAGACAACAAGATTATAGGTGTACTATGAGCATCCGTCTGAGAGTGAATAGGAAAAAGTAACAATACTAAAGCATTAAATACCATTATGTCCTCTAAATAATGGTGTTGATGGATTTCTATGAGCCTTTTTGAGATTTGATATTATCGACTATATGTTCATGGATATGTGCTTGAAAAAGTCTTTGTTGTTGAATTCATGAGACCTTATGATCGGCATATTTAGGTCATACCAATTAAAACCAATTCCGACCTCCATATCGAGGTTGTGATAGATGAACTTGGGAATATAATTCCTTATGTGTTTGACTCCCCAAGTTTCCCTTGGGAAAGAGAAGAATGGTATAAATATTATATTGTAGTCCTATGATCATAGTGTGCAAGAAGCCAACTAAGCATTCTCAGATTAACTCAAAAGTGATAATTATATAAAAATCATAAACAACGGTTAGTTTTGTCTCTCCTATGATGAGCGGAAATCAGTCTTTTGTCGCGCCTAGTTCTAATAAGGTTAGGTGTATTGAAACATGGGAAGGGTATTGTGAAGCGATATATTTCTGGTTTGTTTTCAGAAGGTGTATGCGATGTAGGGTTTAACGTTATGTTGTCGTTTCTAGAACATGCTCCAAAAATTTCCTACATTGGAATTTTGAAGCCTACCTGTTACCATGTAAAGTGTCACTTTTAGTTGTCAAGTATTTCTTTATGTTTTTAAACATAGTTCTAGTGTCCATGATCCTTCTTAAATGTCACTGAATTTTTGAGATCAACTATAACCCTCTATTGTGCTATAACACACTTTCAAGTCACAAAACGACACTTACGTATAGTAATCACTCATGTTTTCTCGTGGAACTTGGAGAGTGTTTGTGAAATAGCATTCCGATCTATATTTCTTAGTCTCTCGTCCGGTCTAAATACTACTAATGAGTTGGTATGTGTAGACCTCATTCAAGTACCCAACTCACTTCCTATGATTAAGTATTTAAATAGTAGACTTTACAAAAATACCCAACTTACGTCCTATGATTAAATATTTAAATAGTAGACTTCACAAAAATATCAAGGTCTTGGCAGAAAAAACGAACCCTTCTACATTGTGAATCAAGGAACAGATAGAAAAGTATCTCATGCTGGGTCCTTCATTTTGTTTTTACAATTCGGTGATGAATAGGGGCCAGAATGAAAGCAATGCGATCATGATGTTTGGAAGTAAGCTTGATCACCTGTCGACCTGCTCATGATCTTTCACGAAGTCAGCAACCTGGTGAGCATATATGAGAGAAGTGGTGGAAGAAGAGGGACGAAATGAGGTAGCAGCAGAAATAAGAGCGATTGATGGTGGGGGAATAGCATCGGTAGGAAAACTAGAAGAAATAATAAATGCGGAGTCAATTTCCATACCTTCTGACTGATCAGGAATGATGGTTTAATCAGGACGGTTAGATAAAGGGGCTTCCAACGAATGAGGTGACCCTTCAAAGGTTGTATGCAGGGATATAGGTTGCTATTAAAGAATGAGAACCACAGAAATGGTGGATATGGGCTCGACGTAAAGATCGATAATGATGGACTTGCAGGTATCATGATCGGATTGCTGAGAGGAAATGGAAACAAGGGAGGTAGTGGATGCAATGGTGGCAGTCGGCGGTACGATGGATATAGCAGTGACTTGATGTATCTGTTTAGCTTTCTCAGATAAATAACCTACCTCAGTGTAGGTAACGTATAGTGATCTCACAAACTTCTTGACTTTCCTCAACAGGGGCTGGATATCCTCTTAGGTATCTTGAGCGTGCTTGCGCGAGGATGAAGGCGTATTGGCAATAGGTCTCAATGCATCAAAATTATACAAGTCCTTCCCTTCTTGCTTCCATGACAAGACTCCTAGGATACTGTTGCCTTTATTCTGGAAATCATTCTCGCTGATGTAGAATGGCAGCTTCCGCATAGTAAAAGTTGTAGAGCAAACATGCAGTGACCGGAGATAACAAGAGCCATGACTTATACTAAACCAGACTTGATGAGCGTACTGGTTGAGCAGAGGAGGGGCTCGTGAAATACTTCTAGTCACCAAATCCATTTTTTTCAGTTAATGACCGAAGGAAATATTATTAAATTATTTGTTGACGGTGTCTTCAATAATGCGCCAAGGTGCATAAGCATACGCAAAAGGTTCACTTCTGCAACTATGATGAGATCTCGACCCTCCAGATTGCACCATTTATACATAGAATGGGGAATAAAAAGATAGCCAAAAATAAAATAATTGAGGTGGGTATAAACATCGTCAACGATATTGAATAATTCATTAAGGAGATAGATAGAACAATTCAGATGGCTCCTGTGAACACAAGCCTCTGCAACTAAAAAGGTGTCTAATGAAATTATCCCCTGTTAAAATGGTCCATGAATTTGGTAGCGATGATGGTGTGAGAAAATCGAACCAGCATATCTTTTATCATATCAAGAACAAGTCGGCGCCCTATTCTGGTGGACCCATACTTTTTCTACAAATTGGTCTCATCCATCTTCTTGTCACACATAGTAGTTCTCTGATAAGCCGAGCTCAAATCGGCACCATAAGCCGATACTATAGTGAGCTTGCATATTTCTTCTACATGCATGGGGTATTCTCGATCTAGGTAGAGAGGAACCCCATGGTGGTGACTAGTTAGAAACTTGGCAAATCACATTACTTCACTGGTGGTGCCAAAAATAGGAAATTCGTGCAGAAGAAATAATGTAGATTGTTTAAAGGACGAAAGTTAGTTTTGAATTTGAGGGTAAAGCGAGCATTGGGATGGGTATTGGGATCAATAAAAACATCGGTTTGGAGCATAAGGAGCAACGACGGATCCATGAGGTCATTATCAATAATATGGACTTTTCCATATTTCCATAAGAGGTCATTGTGGTTATGGATACAAGAGTCAATGGGATATAGACTGATAGCAACTATGACTTGACGAACCATGGTTGGAGAACAACGGGTATACACAAAATGAAGGGGGGGCCGGGGGTAGAAAAGGCAGTGAGGATTGACGAGTAGTGGATAACGAATCCAAAGAAGAAAAATAGAGCGTTAGGCAGGAAAAGATGAAATGGAAATGAGTGGGAATAAATAGAATAGTTAGCGGCATGGAGAGCGTAACTGTTATGCGTGATAAATGTGAATCTGACTGAAAGTTATGATAGGAAATTCGAGCATGTACCAAAGAATATGTGAGATAACAGGAAATCTATTGGGAACAGAAAATACAATCTAAAATTGGGAAATGGATATGGAAACTAACTCGAAAATGATGGGGGTAATGACAGAAAAGATAAGAATTAATAATACTAGCACAATCACATTATATTTACTAATGTGGTTCATATACACGGATAGGCCTATATACACTAATCATCACATTAATTTATATATCAATAAATAAATATTATATATAATAAATTTATTATATTAACTTGAAAAATATTAATATATTAAATATATTAATTATGATTAAAATCACAAAAATATTTTATATATATTAATAATATTATAAAAATATTAATAATGTATATTAAAAATATTTATTAATATATTAAATATATTAACTATATACATACTATAAATTAACTTGAAATATATATAATATATATTAATATAAAAAAATATTAATAATATATAATAAATTAATATATCATAGATGGTTATATTATTAATAAAGCAAAAAAACTAATAGTATATTAATAATATATATTATATCATAGTTGGTTATATTATTATTATTAGAATAATATAACTATTATAATATTTATTAGTAATATTATAATCTAATATTTATTAATAAATATTTCAATATTTATTTATAATGATTTTTAGTAATACTATAATATTATTAATATTACTAAATAAATATTATAATATTATAATATTATTAATATATATTATTAATAATATATATTAATAATATTATAATATTACAAATAATCAATATTAATAAATATTTGAATATTTATTTATAATGAATATTAGTAATATTATAATATTATTAATATACACAAAAATATTTTATATATATTTTTAATATTATAATAAGTATTAATAATATATATTAAAAATATTTATTAATATATTAATAATATTAACTATATACATACTATAAATTAACTTGAAATATATATAATATATATTAATAATATTTATTAATATAAAAATAATATAAATAATATTTAATATTTTAATATTTATTTATATATTAATATCATAGATGGTTATATTATTAATAAACTAAAAAAACTAATAAACCCAAGGGTTTAATATTATAAACCAAAGCAAGTGGTGAACCTAAGGGAAAATCCTTACCCAAAAAATTATAAACCAAAAGAATTGGTGAACCCAAGGGAATTGATTTAAACATTCAGACAATTGTTGGCACAATGCGACGTTGGGCCAAGTATGACCATGGTTGGCCATGGGTGATTTTCATATTGATACAATGTTTGTCAGAATGTGACATTTGATCATGGATGACATTGATCGATTATTCATATTATAAACCAAAAAACTAACAAACCCAAGGGTTTAATATTATAAACCAAAGGAATTGGTGAACCCAAGGGACAAGCATTACCCAACAAATTATAAACCAAAAGGAATTGGTGAACCCAAGGGAATAGATTTAAACATTGAGGCAATTGTTGTCGCAATGCGACGTTGGGCCAAGTATGACCATGGTTGGCCATGGGTGAGTTTCATATTGATACAATGTTTGTCAGAATGTGACATTTGATCATGGATGACATTGATCGATTATTCATATTATAAACCAAAAAAACTAAAAAACCCAAGGGTTTAATATTATAAACCAAAGCAAGTGGTGAACCCAAGGGAGAATCATTACCCAAAAAATTATAAACCAAAGGAATTGGTGAACCCAAGGGAATTGATTTAAACATTGAGACAATTGTTGTCGCAATGCGACGTTGGGCCAAGTATGAACATGGTTGGCCATGGGTGATTTTCATATTGATACAATGTTTGTCAGAATGTGACATTTGATCATGGATGACATTGATCGATTATTCATATTATAAACCAAAAAAACTAATAAACCCAAGGGAATTGATTTAAACATTAAGACAATTGTTGTCGCAATGCGATGTTGGGCCAAGTATGACCATGGTTGACCATGGGTGATTTTCATATTGATACAATGTTTGTCAGAATGTGACATTTGATCATGGATGACATTGATCGATTATTCATATTATAAACCAAAAAAACTAAAAAACCCAAGGGTTTAATATTATAAACCAAAGGAAGTGGTGAACCCAAGGGAAAATCATTACCCAAAAAATTATAAACCAAAGGAATTGGTTAACCTAAGGGAATTGATTTAAACATTGAGACAATTGTTGTCGCAATGCGACGTTGGGCCAAGTATGACCATGGTTGGCCATGGGTGATTTTCATATTGATACAATGTTTGTCAGAATGTGGCATTTGATCATGGATGACATTGATCGATTATTCATATTATAAACCAAAAAAACTAATAAACCCAAGGGTTTAATATTATAAACCAAAGGAATTGGTGAACCCAAGGGATAACCATTACCCAACAAATTATAAACCAAAAGGAATTGGTGAACCCAAGGGAATAGATTTACACATTGAGACAATGGTTATCACAATGCAACGTTGGACCAACTATGACCATTGTTGGCGATGGATGATTTTCATATTGAGACAATGTTTCTCATAATGTGTCATTTTATCATGGATGACATTGATCGATTATTCATATTATAAACCAAAAAAACTAATAAACTCAAGGTTTTAATATTATAAACCAAAGAAAGTGGTGAACCCAAGGGAAAATCCTTACCCAAAAAATTATAAACCAAAGGAATTGGTGAACCCAAGGGAATTGATTTAAACATTGAGACAATTGTTGGCGCAATGCGACGTTGGGCCAAGTATGACCATGGTTGGCCATGGGTGATTTTGATATTGATACAATGTTTGTCAGAATGTGACATTTGATCATGGATGACATTGATCGATTATTCATATTATAAACCAAAAAAACTAACAAACCCAAGGGTTTAATATTATAAACCAAAGCAAGTGGTGAACCCAAGGGAAAATCATTACCCAAAAAATTATAAACCAAAGGAATTGGTGAACCCAAGGGAATTGATTTAAACATTGAGACAATTGTTGTTTAATGCCATCGCTGGGGTCATATGACCACAGTTTGCCAAGATTTTCATCAATAATGTCATTTAATGACATTTGATCAACCAATACGATCGACATCCATATTATAAACCAAAGGAATTGGTGAACCCAAGGGACAACCATTACCCAACAAATTATAAACCAAAAGGAATTGGTGAACCCAAGGGAATAGATTTAAACATTGAGACAATGGTTGTCACAATGCAACGTTGGACCAACTATGAGCATGGCTCGCGATGGATGATTTTCATATTGAGACAGTGTTTCTCATAATGTCTCATTTGATGATGGATGACATTGATCGATTATTCATATTATAAACCAAAAAAACTAATAAAACCAAGGTTTTAATATTATAAACCAAAGAAAGTGGTGAACACAAGGGAAAATCTTTACCCAAAAAATTATAAACCAAAGGAATTGGTGAACCCAAGGGAATTGATTTAAACATTGAGACAATTGTTGGCACAATGCGACGTTGGGCCAAGTATGACCATGGTTGGCCATGGGTGATTTTCATATTGAGACAATATTTTCAGAATGTGGCATGTGATCGTGGATGACATTGATCGATTATTCATATTATAAACCAAAGGAACAAATAAACCCAAGGGTTTAATATTATAAACCAAGGGAATTGATGAACCCAAGGGAAATCCATTACCCAACAAATTATAAACCAAAGGAATTGGTGAACCCAAGGGAATTGATTTAAACATTGAGACAATTGTTGTCACAATGCGACGTTGGACCAAACATCGATCGATTATTCATATTACAAACTAAAAGAACTAATAAACACAAGGGTTTAATATTTTAAACCAAAGGAATTGGCGAACCCAAGGGAAATCCATTACCCAACAAATTATAAACCAAAGGAATTGGTGAACCCAAGGGAATTGATTTAAACATTGAGACAATTGTTGTCACAATGCGACATTGGACCAACTATGACCATGGTTGGCCATGAGTATTTCCATATTGAGACAATATTTGTCAGAATGTGACATTTGATCATGGATGACATTGATCGATTATTCATATTATAAACCAAAGATATTGGTGAACCCAAGGGAAAACCATTACCCACAAATTATAAACCAAAGAAATTGGTGAACCCAAGGGAATTGATTTAAACATTGAGAAAATTGTTGTCACAATGCGACGTTGGACCAACTATGACCATGGTTGGCCATGGGTGATTTTCATATTGAGAGAATATTTGTCAGAATGTGACATTTGATCGTGGATGACATTGATCGATTATTCATATTATAAACCAAAGGAAGTAATAAACCCAAGGGTTTAATATTATAAACCAAAGGAATTGGTGAACCCAAAGGAAAACCATTTCCCAACAAATTATAAACCAAAGGAATTCGGGAGCCCAAGGGAATTGATTTAAACATTGAGACAATTGTTGTCACAATGCGACGTTGGACCAACTATGACCATGCTTGGCCATGGGTGATTTTCATATTGAGAAAATATTTGTCAGAATGTGACATTTGATCATGGATGGCATTGATCTATTATTCATATTATAAACCAAAAGAACTAATAAACCCAAGGGTTTAATATTATAAACCAAAGGAATTGGTGAACCCAAGGGAATTGATTTAAATTATTTGTTTTGTTTAGGGAATGAAACATTTTAGAATAATATATATATATATATATATATATATATATATTAAAAATGAGAAATATAAGTTTTTTTTCTCTTCTTCCATCAAAATATGTTATTGATGGTTGAGGGTGAGAATGAAATATCTTAACCATGAGTCCTTCATAGTGAGTTGTAATTTCAAAAACAAAGTGAATAAGCGCAATAATAATGGATTATTCATGTTTTATAATGTTTTTAATTAATTTTGACCAAATATGTATAGTTGTTTAATTATAGCTCACATTAGTTTTTAGTTAGATATTATTTTATTTGACATGCAAACTAAGATTGAGAACAAAATGAATTAGATATCTCTATCATATAGGGTTTTAATGTCTCTATTATCCAATAATGTTTTTAATTAAAATAATCATATATAATTTTTTTTGCTCTCATTATAGTTGACATTATTTCTGAATTAACTAACATTTTATTTACTTTAGGAAAGATGTGTCAAAGCTAGAGTAAGCATAAAAAGAATTATACATCTCATACACTTTTAATAAAAATATAATAAAAATTGTATTACTTATACTACCAAATTTATATTTTTAAACCTTTTTAATATTTTATTTTCCTAAATTAATATTTAAAACCTATGATATAAAAAATTTAATTTTTTAAAGTAAACTTCAAGTTGTATTTATATTATTAATTTCATTTTTTTTATTTTGATTATAAAAAAATTAATAATGATAATTAATAATAATGATTAGTGTTTATTAAAATTTATCTTGAAATTAAAAAAAATATAATTTGTTTATATTTTATATGTTAAAAAAAAAAACACTCCAAAATTACTATATAAAAAAATTAATATTTCCTAAATAAAATCTAATATAAAAATTTATTTATTAAATTTATATTTATAATTTATATGAATGATTCTTAAATGTAAAACTATATTTTATGGTTTTCAAATCATGTAGTATGTTCGGGTTATTGTTTTTTGTTCCAATCATGTGGTATGTTCGGGTTATTGTGTTTTGCTCCAATCTATATTTTGTTATTGTGTTTTATAATGTGTTTAATTCATTTTGACCAAATATGTATAGTTGTTTAATTATAGCTCGCATTAGTTTTTAGTTAGAGATTATTTTATTTAACATGCCAACTAAGATTGAGAACAAAAGGAATTAGATATCTCTATCATATAGGGTTTTCTAATGCATCTATTGGTCCAATAATGTTTTTAATTAAAATTAACCAAACATATGTATTTTTTTTGTTCTCATTATAGTTGACATTATTTCTTAATTTAATGAACATTTTATTTTTACTTTAGGAAAGATGTGTCAGAGTAAGCATAAAGAGAATTATACATCTCATACACTTTTAATAAAAGGATAATAAAAATTGTATTGCTTATACTACCAAATTTATATTTTTAAAAACTAACCATTAAAATCTAAGGATTGAAAACTAACCATTAAAAACTAAGGATTGAAAACTAACAATTATAAATATAAATAAATCTTAAAATAAAAACCATTATAAATACAAATAAATCTTAAAATAAACTCAAATTTATAACAAAATTTCACTATTTAAAAATAGAAAAATAACTATCTCATAACAAAATTATTTATTATTTTTATTTTCTATTTCCTTTGAGCGAGGCTTTCTTTAATTAATAAATTACTTAAAGATTCAGTTTATTAATATTTTATTTTATATTACTCAATTATTTAAACTAAAATAATAATAATAAATTAAATTAATATAATTTATTTTATACCACGTAAATTAGTATCTACATCGAATTTGACGATTCTATGAGTTGAACTTAATGTGGTGGAAGTAATTTTGCAACTCGGGACCAAATACAATTTAGACATATTTTGTAAATTACATTCACAATTCTATTTATTGATATTTTGAACTTTAATTAAATATGAACATTTACACACAGCTTGGTAGATTTGAAATTTGAAAAAATATGCATTTAATTGTTAGGATCTAGATGAACAAATCTACCTGATATTTTTAGCATTTTCATGCACTCGCTTTCGAAAATCAATGAGATGATCTTATCCAAATCCAGCAAATGTATGAGAAAGACCTTTATAAAAGCAAGAAGACAATTTATTGAGGTCTAAGAGGATTTTAAACCCTGATGACCAAATTAAACTATATCTATGAGGATTTTAGAATTTATGAGTAGAAAATGTAAATAGTTCATTAGGGTCGCCCTCAACCTAAAAGTAAATAGTGGAATAATAAAAAGTATTATCAATATTTGTGGATATATAGTTGTATTATAGTTTTATTAATGTACTTGTACAGTATATGAGTATATATCATGTATTGGATTTAACCAAATACTAAATTCAATAGATGATATATACTATTTTAATGTATTAATGGAATTATTTCATAAATATTGGTGAGCCACTAAAAGATTGCAAAACTCAAACTACCCTTACTTAATGCATATAAAAGATACTAACGTAGGAATTTATCAATAAATTATATATACTACTTTAATGTATTAATGAAATTATAGCTACATAAATATTGGTCGGCCACAAAAAGACTGCAAGACTTAAACTACGTCCTACGCCCTACTTAAAGATGATTAATTAAATTAATTAATTAAACCTTTGGTTTAATTAAGATGGCAAGAACTCATATATATTTGTATAGTTATTTTCATATGATCGCCTTAGCACACAGTCCATGGATAAACTTGAAGAATTTAAAATATTTTGGAACATAACACTTCGTTGAGGTACTTATAAATTAATTAATTAATTATATATAATAAAATAACTATATCTGTATAATCGAGTCATAAAATTAGTTTAATTGGTATATTTTTTGAGTTAAAAATATTTTTGTTATTATAAAGTCACGGGATACATACTAGAACTAATAGAAAATTATCCCTTCATGTGAATCTCCCTTATATAAATATTCAGTATGCGTAGTGCTCTCTCCTTGTACAAACACGGTGTAAATGATACTGGGGTGCCAGGAATCACATGGAAGAAAAAATGATTATGGTTTGAAAAAAAAAAAAGCACCAAATTAAACATGCATGCATGAAACAAAAATACCACAACCTAATACAATAAGCCGCATAAAAGTGGTCTTGTGGTTGTTTTTGAGATTGTTAAAAGCCCAATCATGTGATTATTTCAACTGAACTAATCTTCATACACTGTCCTCGTGCAAGATCTAATCTTGAGACACAATCCTAATACAAGATAGCTTATTCTCTCCAAATTAATTTTCATGCATCTTGATGAATTAAATGACATAATATTTTGAAATAACTACGATGAAGATCATGCAGGTTCATTTTCTTTTTATAATCTAACTCTCTTTATTTTAATCTGAATACGTTCAACACAAAATTAAAATGTTCTGAAAAGAAATAAATATACGTACCCTCCATATGGTCTCCGATATTTACAAAGAAAGCTCCTTCGGCCAGTTCTACTGTAACCCACGTTTCACCATTGTCCTTTGTGGCTTGAAGGCCTCCAACATTTTCTTGCAGTAAAATGGTAAGAGTTCCTGGACCGGTATGTCTCTTGAGGCCTAACGTTAAATCGAGGCGGGGGGAAGTCGGGTAGTTATTCAAGAGAACCTTCTGTTGGCCTTCTCCACAAGCTTTCTCAATTACATCTGCTTCAACTGCTAGTGATTCTGAGATGAGCCCAAGTAGTGTTTTCGCCAATTCCATCATTGTATCACTGTAGATGGCTAAATCTTCCCTAGAAAACAATGATAGTTCGAGCATGAAATATATAAAATATATAATCATGTAACAGTTCCTACATCAACTCGATAAAGTACATAAACCAAAGAAATGCACACCTAAATTAAACTGCCTTTGCAGGCCAGCTTTGAACATCCCGAGCTGGGGAGAATGTCGTGATGTATAGTTCTCTTCAGTCCATCAAGGGGTCATCGTTGATGAAATTCCCATTTCCATATCCTACGAACTTCCATGCATGTATGGCATACTAAATCTTCTCTTCTACTGGAAGCGAAAAGAAGCCCTCGGCACAATGCTTATTGCATGAGCATTGCGCTCCGACTCGCCCACCACCATACCATGGCGGATCAGCCTCCAAGTGGCAAAACCACGCCATAGGATTATGGAATCTGCATGAACTGCTACAATGGAACGACAATGCTTATTGCATGAGCATTGTGCTTCTCCTCCCACTCCCCACTTCACGCGACTGTTAAATTCCCCATATCCGTTTCCATCGCCACATGTCTACGAGGAGACAAGCAGTATTGTAATGAGAAACGTGCCCATCAACATGGTTATGGGATATCCCCACACGTCGGAGACAATCACAACTTGTAATCAACAACGTGCCCATCAACGTGGTGGTTATGGGATGGGAGGATTTCCTAATTTGATAGGTGGCGGTCAGCAAATGGCACAATAAATTTTTAATCCAGATTTGTAAAAAATTAATTTAAGTATGGTTTAAACACGTGATTTAGATATGCAAGGAAGTTAGTGGGGTAGATTTTATCCATGGATTGAGTGGCAACGACCAGAATATACTGGCATCTTTCAATCTAGATCATCAGATCGAAAAGATTAATTAGCCTAATCACAAAAGAGCCTACCTCCGATAGGGGGATACGCCTATCGGCATAATTAATAACAATGACAAAACAAGATAAGACAAAATCTCCCCAATAGACTTATCTAATCAATAGTTCAGTAATCCCATAAAGTAGCACGAACTCTTTCATCCCAATCATCTTTATTGGCAAAACAAACCTTAGTAAGTCTGTGTTCAAAAAAAATTATTAATAGCTTCAACAATACTATTGGCTTGGAGATGATAAGGATTTTTCTTGTGGTGTTGTATCATGAAATTTTGCAATAGAGCTTGCGTTGCTTCACTGATGAAATGGGAGCCTTGGTAACTTATAATACTTTTCGGACATCCAAATATGGTAATAATGTTTTCAAAAATAAACCGAGACCCCGTATGAGTAGTGCAATATTTAACATGAGCAACTTCCTCCCAATGAGTTAAATAATTTCTTGGGGTAAAAATATACCAAATTGTACGAATGATGATCATGAGGGTGAATAGGCCCAATAAAATCAATAAACCATTTTTACAATGTAGCAATCAGTTTTACTAGATGAAAGGTCATTTCATCGCGACATGATGGTCAACCAACCCGTTGAAAGACATAGAAAGTCTTTGCATATTCGTTCACATCCTTGAAGAGAGTCGACCACCAAATGGAAACTTGTAGGAGATTCAAAGTATTAGCTTTCCCTCCAACATCACCTCATGAGACTCCATCATCACATTCCCATAATATGTCTTCACGTTTATGATCAAGAATACAATGGTGCAAAACTTGGTCTAGTCCCATTTTATATAGGTTTTCTATAATACGTTGGTAGTCTACTACTCTAACTACCAAATGCTTCTTTTTCATCTTTTTCATAGTAGTATAATTGAAAGGGTATTTTCATGTAGAAATAAAATTGGAAATATATTCTATGTAATCACGGACAACTTCATTATGAAAAAAATAAACATCTGAAAATTGATTATCAATTAATCCCCCAATTCTCCTCACTCTAGCCTGGACAAATGGTCTGGCCCTAAATTCATACTTTCTGACTTGAAAACCACCTGAAAAGTAAATCCCTGAAATAATAATAACCACCAACAAATTCTCCCTTCAAGTACACGATTATTGAGTAAATATTTCAGTGCTAAGTGGTATGTGAAGAGGCTAAATGGACCTCCCAACAAATAATGTTAGAATTCGTAGAGAGAATATAGCATCGTTAAAGCCTCTAGTTCCATAGTAGTATATTTTTTCTCCATGTTAGAAATATGATGATCAAGATTTCCTTCTCCTCGTTTTGTTAATATAGCTCCTAAGGAAATTCCAAATGAATCAATATGAACATGGAATCTCTTATTCATGTCACGTTAGACCAGGATGGGTGCACTTGCAAGTTTCTCTTTCAAAGTATTAAATTCAACATCATATTCAAAATACCATCTAATTTGTTCATATTTCTTAAGAACCTTCTCAAGCGATGCTATGATTGAAGAATAATTTCCTATAAACCCAGGATAATAACTAGTATGACCCAAAGTGGAATGGAACTATAATACATAAGTGTGTGGAGGGATATTTAATATTACCAACCTTGGTAGGGTCTATACATACTCATTATTTATAAAGGATATGGCCCAATAATGTTCCAAAAGGCACAACAAAAATTCATTTCTTCAAGTTCAAATAGATTTGAAGTTTTTTGCATCTATTGAACATAACTCTTAGTAAACTAGGATGACTTTTGAGAAATATATAGACAATCTAATCATCCATATAAAGTTCCAAAAACTTATGTATATATTCGCGGAAGGAAAAAATAACAATGGATGGGAAAATAAGAGGGGTATTCTTCAACCCAAAAGGAATAAAATTATAATCATAGGACCCTTATTCGGTAGTGAAGGTCATCTTATTCATGTCTTATTATGTAATGTGGGCTTGATGATACTGTCAGAAACCACTAGTAAAGGAATAATATGTTAGAAAATTAAATATTACAGAGCAATGAAACACATAAAATATGCGGAAAATACAAGCACACAAAACACATAAAACCAGAGAGACACATATATACGTGGTTCACCCAGTTTGGGCTACGTCCACCTCAAACAGCCAGTCCTTCCTTTCTATTATCCAGGAAAAATGAAGAGACAAAACCTACAGCAGATCCGTTGTAATATCCTTTGTTCTCTCTCACGGTCTCCCTCTCTATTTCTCGCTCTGAGAATACACACATAATGCTCAGCCACAATACAATGCCCTCATATATACAAGGGGGTTGCCTTCTAGGGAAAAAAACCCTAATCTAAACATAACTTCTACCGTCAGATAATTTGCCTAATGAACGGCCCAGATTGACTAGAAATTACTATACTTTTACAAGGCAATTTTACATCTGTTTTTAGCTTCGGGGGCGCTGCCCCCGAACCCACTTCGGGGGTAGACTCCGCTTCTTGCTGCCCATGGATCCCCGGCGGTGGTACAGGTGGCGTTGCCGCCTTTTTAAAATCTGGGGGTCAATCTTTAGGGGTCCAATGTTGTGATACAAAGTAAACAAGATAATCAGGCTCCACACCCAACAATCTCCCACTTGGAGACTGATTGTAGCAACTCCACCGCTGCTTTATTTGCTAGACAATGACTCCTCTTTGGACCTGGTTGTTTCTCATCTTCATCGTCATCCTTGAAGACCAATTGAAACTGAGCATGTTCTCAGTTTCTCCCTGGTTACAACTTTGTTAGCATATCTGCAGGATTCTGGCTAGTGTGTATCTTTTCCAGCTTCAACTCTCCATCTTCCAATACTGACCGTATGAAATGGTACTTGAGATGTATGTGTTTAGTCCTGGAATGAAATGATGAGTTCTTTGCAAGATGAATAGCACTTTGGCTATCACTGTATAGTGTGCCCATATCATGCTTCTTACCCAATTCATCCATAAACCTTTGTAACCAAATCATTTCTTTACTAGCCTCTGTAGCAGCAACATACTCGGCTTCTGTTGTTGAAAGTGCAACAACACTTTGGATTTTTGAAACCCAACTGACAGCTGTTCCACCTACATTAAATACATATCTTGTAGTGCTTCTCCTGTTATCTCTGTCACCTGCCATATATGCATCAACATATCCCTGTAGAGCAATGTTTGAACCACCAAAGCATAATTCTTGATTTGTGGTACCTCTCAAATATATGAGAATCCATTTTACTGCCATCCAATGTTATTTTCCTGGATTATTCATGTACCTGCTTACAACTCCCACTGCATGTGCAATATCAGGCCTTGTGCAGACCATTGCATACATTAAGCTTCCAACTGCTGATGCATATGGAACTTTAGACATATAATCCATGTCTTCTTGGGTCTTTGGGCACATCTCTTTACTAAGTTTGAAATGGCTAGCAAAAGGTGTACTAACTGGCTTTGCATTCTGCATATTAAATCTTTTCAACACCTTTTCTATGTACTCATTCTGAGACAGTGTTAATTTGTGATTTTTCCTGTCTCTAGTTATCCTCATACCAAGGACTTGTTTTGCAGCTCCCAAATCCTTCATTACAAATGAATTTGCCAATTTTCTTTTGAGCACATTTATTTCCTGCATGTTAGACCCTGCAACAAGCATGTCATCTACATACAATAACAGTATAATATAGCTTCCATCATTTTTCCTTTTCAGATAAACACAATGATCAGAGTGACATCTAGTATAACCTTCTTCAGACATAAACTTGTCAAATTTTAGATACCACTGCCTTGGGGCCTGTTTTAAGCCATACAAGCTCTTCTTTAACCTGCACACCAATTTTTCTTTCCGTTTTACCTCATATCCTTCTGGTCTCTGCATGCATATCTCTTCCTCCAAATCTCCATGGAGAAATGTTGTGTTTGCATCTAACTGTTCAAGATGTAAATCTTCCGCTGCTACAAGACTTAAAATAGTTCTGATTGAATTCATTTTAACAACAGGAGAAAATATTTCATCAAAATAAATACCTTTCTTCTGTGCAAACCCCTTCACCACAAGTCTAGCTTTGTACCTCTATTTTCCTCCATCTTCTTCCTTCAGCCTGTAAACCCATTTATTCTGCAATGCAGTTTTACCTGCAGGCAACCTGACTAAGTCCCAAGTCTGGTTATGCATTAAGGAGTCCATCTCTTCTTCCATGGCTCGCTCCCACTTCTTCCTACTTTCAACCTGAATTGCTTCTTCATAACATTCAAGTTCACCAGAATCAGTCAACAATAAATAATATAATGAAGGAGAGTATCGTTTAGGGGGTCAACTTATCCTGGTAGATCTTCTAACACCACTTTCAGGTGTTTGAGGTGCCTGTTGCTGTTGTGGTAGTTGTTGTTGCTGTGGTTGTTGATTATTATTATTTTCAGGCACCTTTACTTTTTCAGTTATCTCATCAAGAACCGTGTATTCCTTGCTTTCTTTTTCCTGTTTATTTTCCTGCAGCTCATTCTTATAAAAGAACTTTTCATTGAATATTACATCTCTGCTCCTAATGATTTTGTGATTTTCATAATCATATAAGCGATAAACAAAATCATTAGCACCATATCCAATACAGGTACATTTCTTTGATTTTTCCTCAAGCTTTGTTATGTTTTATTTATTAATATGGACAAAGGCCTCACAACCAAAAGGCTTTAAAAAAGAGTAGTTTACCTTTTTACCTGTCCATGCTTCCTCTATAATACCACCATCCAAGGAACTTGAAGGCCCTCTGTTTATTAGATAAACAGCAGTATCTACAGCATCTTCCCAAAATTGTAAAGGAAATCCTGCATGCAATCTCATGCACCTTGCACGCTCCATGATTGTTCTGTTCATCCTTTCTGACACACCATTTTCTTGTAGTGTTCTTGGAACTGTCTTCTCTCTACGAATTCCATGCTCTGAACAGTACCTATCAAACTCTTTGTTGCAATAATCACCTCCATTGTCTAATCTGAGACACTTCAACTTCTTTCCTGTCTCAATCTCAACCAAAGATTTCCATTTCTTGAAAGTATCAAATACATCAGATTTATTCTAAATACAATAAATCCATGTTTTTCTAGTTGCATCATCAATAAAAGTAACACAATAACGAGAGCCACCGAGAGATGATACCTGAGCAGGTCCCCATACATTTGTATGCACAAGCTCCAATTTTTCGCTCTTCTTTTCTTTCCCAACTCTGAGAAATCTGACTCTCTTCTGTTTTCCATAAATGCAATTCTCACAGAAATCCAAATCAACATTATTCAAACCTGGCAACAAATTTCTTGAGTGAATAATCTTCAATCCCTTCTCACTCATGTGTCCGAGCCTATGATGCCATAATGTCGCATCTGCTCCTTTAGAAGTTAAAGCATTAACAGAGTTAGAAATACCATTGCATAAATACAATGTACCAACCTTTTCACCTTTTGCTATTACCAGGTCTCCTTTGGTGACCTTCCAAGTTTTATCTGTGAAATTTGTCACACAACCTTCATCGCCTAACTGCCCTGTTGAAATCAGATTTTTCTTCAGATCTGGAACATACCTTACCTCCTTTAGTAGCCATTGGTTTCCATTCTATTGTTTTACAATAACTTTACACATTCCAACAATTTTACAGGGTTTATCATCACCCAAACGAACTTGTCCAAAATCTCCTTGAACATAGTCATGAAAATATTTCTTATCAGGTGTGGCATGGAATGAAGCCCCTAAATCTACAACCCAAGAATCAGTAACATTTTTTGAAAGAAAGAATCAAAGCATCTTGTAACACATCACCTGTCACATTTGCTTCATGATTGTTTTCTTGTTGTGTGTCTCCTTCTTTTCCCTTCCGAGATCTACAGTCTTTCTTTAGGTGTCCTTTCTTTCCGCAATTCCAGCACACTATCCCCGATCTGGACTTGGATCTACCTTTCCTTGATTTACTATGATATCCTGAGCTCTTTCCTCTTTCCATTCTTCTTCCCCTAGACTCTGCACTCAAAGCATTACCTGATGTCTCACCGGAGCTTTTCCGTCGCATTTCCTCGCTAAGGATAGCACCAACAAAATCATCAAACTTTAAAGTACTAGATCCAGAGACAGAGTTACTAATGGCCATTACTAAACCATTCCAACTCTCTGGCAATGAGCACAATAATAACAGAGCTCTAACTTCATCATCAAATTTTACCCCTACAGAACTTAACTGACTGGTAACTGTATTAAATTCATTTAAATGGTCTGCAACAGATCCACCTTCCGACATATTCATATTAAATAGTCGTTTCATAAGAAATACCTTGTTTGAGGCCGAGGGCTTTTCATACAGTTTCGCCAACGTCTGCGTCAAACCCTCTGTTGTTGTTTCCTTCGAAATATTGAAGGCGACTGATGCCGCAAGACACAACCGTACTGTTCCGAGTGCCTTTCTATTGATAATGTTCCATTCCACGTCTGTCATGGTCGTCGGCTTCTTTTCTTTTCCGCTCAATGGTAGGTACAGATCTTTCTGATACAGATAATCTTCCATCTGCATCTTCCACAGCGCAAAGTTTTGGCCGTTAAATTTCTCGACCCTAAACTTACCATCGTCCGCCATTGCTCCCACTCGAACCAGGAACCCTTTTTTCCTACGAGTTTATCAGCCAAATATACCTTCGGCTCTGATACCAGTTGTTAGAAAATTAAATATTACAGAGCAATGAAACACATAAAATATGCGGAAAATACAAGCACACAAAACACATAAAACCAGAGAGACACAGATATACGTGGTTCACCCAGTTTGGGCTACGTCCACCTTAAACAGCCAGTCCTTCCTTTCTATTATCCAGCAAAAATGAAGAGACAAAACCTACAGTAGATCCGATGTAATATCCTTTGTTCTCTCTCACAGTCTCCCTCTCTATTTCTTTCTCTAAGAATACACACATAATGCTCAGCCACAATACAATGCCCTCATATATACAAGGGGGTTTCCTTCTAGGGAAAAAAACCCTAATCTAAACATAACTTCTAACGTCAGATCATTTGCCTAATGAACAGCCCAGATTGACTAGAAATTACTATACTTTTACTTCTACCCCCCCCCCCCTTGACCCCCCATGGCAGCGATTAATTTCAGGCGGCGTTGCCGCCCATTTTTAAGGTACAGGGGTCCAATGCTGTGATACAAAGTAAACAATATAATCAGGCTCCACACCCAACATAATATTAACTTCCCGCAAAATTATCTAATAATTCACCTCTAAAGGGACTTGGAAATTGCTCATGTACACAAGAGTTATTGAGGCTGCGGAAATAAATACACACGCATATTTCATCTAAATACTTCCTATCCTCGATGAAAATGGGGCTTATTGAGTGAGCTTCATCAAAATATTATATAATACCAGCTACTACAAATTTTTCAATTTACTTCTTCACTTTCTCCTTAACTCACTCATTCAATATATAGGGTCAACACTTAACTCGCTTTGCTTTTGGATTCAGTGTGATTTTTAATTACCCTAAATCTCCTTTAATTTTCTTTGATTAAAATATGGCACAGTGAAATAAATCTTCATATTATTTGAGTGGATCAAAAATTTCCCAATTTGTTTGATTAACCCACTAGTCCCCAATAGAGGAAAGCTTTGGTTTCTCTTATATATATATCTATATCTATATATATATATATATATATATATATATATATATATATATATATATATATATATATATATATTTATATTTATATTTATATTTTTCAACTTAAGAGGTTGTAGATCCAAAGAATCATGTACAGGATCCTTTTCTACTTGTCATTTCCCTTCAGACTCTTTAAAAGATAAAGGGTAAGCACAAACGGGTTGTGGATGCTCTTAGTAGTAGAGTTTAAGTGAATCGTATTTTTCAGCTGTCAGTTCTTATGGGACAAACTTGCAGGACCATATTTTACATGAAGGGAAACATGATGAGAAGTACTAGTAGCTGAGACAGAGATTATTATAGTCAGTAAATCTGATAGAGATGAGGAGTATCACATCAAAGTAGATGGCTTTGTGAGATTATAGAGAAGGATTTGTGTGCCAAATAGCATTGAGTTGAAGAATTATTCCTTGAGATATTTTCATGTCAATTCATATTCAGGCCGTCGAAGATATTAGAAGAATTTCACAACTATCAAGAAGTTTCACTATTGGTTGAATTTGAAGAAAGAGATGGTTTATTTTGTTCCCAAGAGTTTGGACTATCAGCAAGTGAAAGCTTAATTTTTATATCTAGCTAGACGATTGCATCCCATTCTCATTCTACATTTAAAATGGAAGGTAATTTCCATGGAATTTAGTATAGAGATAAGAGGAGATCATTATTCCATCATGGTTGAGAAACTTAACTCACTTCACTATAGTGAAGTTTACTAATTCACCTAGTGATGTAGCTTCAATATTTATTAGGGAGATAATGAGGTTGCATGGAGTTCCAAATCATATTAGATCAAAGGGAGATGAAAATTTCACTTTCAATTTTTGGAAGGAGATTTTTGGGAGCTTGAGGAAAAATTTAGCTTTGAGAAAAATTTATCACGAAAAGATAGAAGGGAATATAGAATTGGTTAATAGTATTCTAGATTTCATGTTAAGGATGTGTGTGAGACATCAACAAAGAAAGTGGGAGGAGTATTTGTATTATAATAATGGGTATGAGGAATCCTTGAAGATGCGTCCATTTGAGGATCTCTAAGAGTGGAGTTGTAATACTCCTATCAGGTTGAGTCATGTAATTAAAATGACGTTCATTCGACAAGAGATGTTGGCTAATATGGAGCATGAATTTTTTTTTAAAGGAATTTAAAGGTAGCATAGGATAGTAAAAATAGCTATGAAGATCAGCATAGAGCATTGAAGGAGTTTTATGTTTGTGAGCATGTGTACCTATTCATCAAACCTAAGAGGATCTCCTTGAGGATTGGGTTATGTGCCCATTCAACATCTTGGTATTGCGGGCCCTTTGAGATCCTTGAGAGGATTGGACTAGTGGAATATAGACTTGCACTACCCCTGTTAGTGAAATTCCATGATGTTTTCCATGTTTTATTGGTTACTATATATGTATAATATGTTGATCGTGTGATTTATTTTTTTGTATTTCCTATGGAACGAAAGTGATATTTCCAGCCAAAGCCACAATTTATATTCCAATAAAAAAAATTTCTTTCTCTGGAACTAAGAAATAGAGCAAGTTAAAGTGCATTGGAAGCACTTTGGGCCCAATGAAGCTACATGTGAGATGGTTGATCGTGTGTGGGAATTATATATTTATTTTTTGGTTGAGAAAATGTATTTGGTATATATTTATATATGTACATGTCTATTGTAAATGCTCCAATGAGTTATGTTAGAAAGCTACAATAAACAATATTTTTTTAAATAATACATCTTGTTTTGTTATGAATATCCAACAAACAATCTGTTTGTCATGGTTTTTAATATGTTTTTACTCTAAATACTACATTAAGTTGTCTTGTAAAGATCCATGAGTAGTATGTTTGTCAGGTTTCATGGTTTATCAGTCATAAGAGTCATACGAACAACAAGGGTGTTTTTCCCCCAATGGGGAGGGGTTTGTAACAACCTTGAGTTGATTTTCGAGTAAATATATTATCCCAAGGTCATGGAACACAAATTATAAGTTCAATGATGGGAAAATTATTATAGTTGGAATCACTTGTGGTTTATTATTTGCTATGGAAATTTTAATTAGAATTGGCAAAGCCAAAAGATAGAAAATGGTAATTAATTATAGAAATAATGGAAAATAGAAGAAACGAGAAGAGACGACAATATGCATGCAAGGGAAAAACAAGGAAATTGGAGGGAAGGAAAAAGAAAAAGAAACAAAAGGAGAGGAGTAACATTTTATGTCTCTTTTCACTACTCTTATATACCTTTAGTCACTCTTTATCACTTCTTGGTTACACTTAGAGAATTCTAGAATTCACTTGGACATTCAGACATTGTCACTTGGACTAGGAGAGAGAGAGAGAACTTTGATAGAAGCAAGCAATAAAACAAAGGAATTTCTTGGAAATGAAGAAGAATGTTGGAAAAGAAGATACAATAGGAGAATATTGTAAATAAAAGGTTTCATGAGTGATTTCCTTTCTAGGATTTGAATGCATCGTACATGCATTTGGTTATTTGGTTGCTTTATTTCATTTCCATAGAATTTTCATAGATTTTCAGTGGTTTCAAACTTGCCTTCACCATTTCCTAGATAGTGGTTATGGAGTCGGTTCCATGTTTGTATTAACCTATCTATAGTGACACAAAGATGTAATAAATGATATTGGAACGATAAGAATTTTATGCAACTATTGTTCACAATGATACATATTTATAGTACATTGAAGTGAATTTGGATTCCATATTCTAGGGTCTCTTGGACTCCTTTTGACCGTTCGCCTTCCACACCAACCCTTAGAGGATTAGGTGTCCAAAATTCCACCCCCCTTAATCTAAAGGGGTATGTATGAGTCCAAGAAGAGAGTTTTAATACAAAATGTGACAAAATGCATGGCAACACTAGGATGAATTTTCCCTCTGAAATGTTGGCATAAGGAGGTGGTTTAAGGATGACCCCAAATAGTGTAACGCTTATTGAAATCCCAAAAACTCTTCCAATTATGGCATGAAGATGAAGTCTTCTGATAGAGGAAGTGATTCTAATTCTATGAAGAGGGGAACCTTCATATTGGAAAAGGGAGGTATGAAACCTTCATAAAAAGGGAGAAACTCAACCTAGAAATGGAGGTCTCAACGTGTGGTGGTTTTAGGATGACCACCAACTCCAGAATTCTTAATGAAATTTTCGGAACTCTTCCAAAACTTGGAATAAACTGAAGTCTTATTGTAGAGGATGTGTCCCCAATTATTTGAACACCGAGAATATCAACCTCGCATATATGGCTCAAGGCTAACAACCAGCAAAATTCATGATCATGAGCATCTTTAGATCTAGCTCAACTCTAAATATTGAATGGAAGGTTGTGGCTGAAGATCGCTTCATCTGGCTTCGAAGCTTGTAGATGACCATTATTTCTCGCCCATCAGACACAAGTTGAGATTATGGATAAAACTAAACTGAAAGAACTTTAATATTCTAGAAGAAATTCTGACATATGACTGAAACATATTCTTAGCTGGTGATGCCCATTTCGAAGAAGAGATCCATCCAATATGAATCTTTTTTCTTGTAAGGGGCTTGTTTCTGAACCATATTTGTGAAGAGAAAGTAGTTTTATGAAAATTATCACATGGATGAAGATCTAAATAGTGATATTTTATATGGCCAACTTGATCACATTGTTGAAATTTAACAATCTGTTGTGGATGTTGTGAAAGAAGACCAAAATCTGGTACTATTGAAGGTGAATTGTCATAAAGAAATCCAACGCTCTATAATTTGATGGGCTTGGAATAGTATATAATATGAAACAACACATCCTTGTTATCTCCAAGACATGTTCTCTACTTGTTAAGGAAAATCCCTTCCCAAGCTCTAATGATAGACTTCGTTAAGTGTAACTTGCATTTTTGCATATTTAAACAAAACTTCTCCTAAAATGGATAATGCATCTGCAATTTCTTATTGTTGATGTCAGTCTCTCTCAATTTGGAATATTGGATAGTTTTGAACAGAAAAAAATTAGAATGAAAACTCTTTTCTTTTAATTCATTTTGTTGGAACTGAGATTATAGCTACAAAAATTTAACCTTCTCACATGAATTTTGTAGATAAGTTTTAATATCAGGAAGTGTGTCTTTCATGATGTTAACAATCACATCAAAAATGAAATGTATGTTGGGAAAAATACTAAGAGGGGGGGGTGAATCAGTATTTAGTGCAGACAGAGAAACATTTTACTTTTCCTTTCTTTTAAACCCATACGCTACTTTACTGAATGAAACTCTCGTATACACGCGGGTATAATGAAGACAACTCGTGTATGCACAGAGATCTAATTATGTATTTAATTCTTAACTCAGATCATTGCATCATTCATTCATCAGATGTTTAAACACAGTAAACAGGAGTAGTAAGAACAGAATAAATCATCACACAACACACATGAACACCAGGATTTAAGGTGGAAACCCAATTCGGGAGAAAACCACCGTTGTCTTCGTCTTAGTATTCAATATTTATTATATAAAAAAAACTTGTTACAACCATGTACTGGCACAGACTCATACCAGCACGCAGGCATCCACCTGCAGAAGGCTACAACCTTCTCTTATTTACCAGCCTCTCCTGGAAGGGAGCTACAACCCCTTGCTTCTAGTTTACCAACCTCTCCTGGAAGGGAGCTACTACCCCCTGATATTAGCACCAGCCTCTACTGGTAGAAAGTTTTCCACTTTCATACTGAAGGCTTCAACCCTCAGATTCACTGCAGACCACGTTTCATCAATTTTCAAACTGGATCAAACCGCTTTCAGCACATTCCTTCACTTATCAACAAACACACTTTTCCCATTGCTTCAAACAGAACAGTGAGACCACTGTAACCAGAATATCAGAGATAACCCAGACTTCAGAATAGATAAGCAGAAACACATTCAACCTTGAGACCCCATTAGTTCAGATACCATACGCTCTTTTATTCAACCAGACCCACGTATACACGCACTTTTCATGAGACGAACCCGCATATACTTCTGTGATTTTTTCAAATAAACCCTAACTGCCCATACACGCTTTTCTTGAAGAGGATCCGTGTATACACGTGCTTTTTACGAAGCGAACCTGCGTATAGATCTGTAACTTTTCAAGACTGTGCAGTTCTTCAGATCAGATAGATATCATAGAGTTCATCCTTCACTTCAGCAATCATTCGCCAGATCACAGATTTAAACATTTCGTAAACAGATCTAAAGAATACATAGACATTTCAGATCTAGAGATCCTTCTTCATCATTTTCTTCATAGGTGCATTATGAATTCATATATATCAATTAAGAATAGAGTTCAACCATGAAGATATACATCAGAGTGAAGTATTCATTAAAAACCAGACACATGCACACCCCTTGCACAATGAATTTCTTCTCCTTAAATAGATTTAGCCTTTGTCAATACCATGAGCCAAAACCACATCACTTCCGATGGTATTCCTAGACGGGATCAAATAGACAATCCAGCGCTCAATATAATGGGTCAAAACCATTGTAAAGACCCCTAGTTTTATTAATTAGAGCGCAATTATGCATACGCGACTTGGCACGTACTTTTCCCTGTGCATATGCTACTTCGCCTTATCAAACACGCATATGCTTTGTGAAACACGCTTTTCATCATTGTTCTGACCCTTACTGATATTTCTTTCTCTGGTACTTTTGAGCTACTTGTAGAACATCAGATTTACATCATTAATAAACTCATCAAGCATCAAGGACAACTTCATCAAGTAGGTTGCCATCATCTTCATCAATTGGGTTGCCATCAAGGACAATACATTTCGTCATATTGCCAAAAATCTCCCCCTTTGGACTTGATGGAAACCACGATGGTGTTTGATCACCACAACAGATAGATACCATGATATTCTCCCTCTATTCAAACACCATGTTACACTCCCCCTTTGACAGCAAGGGAAAAGGGTGGACCAAAGAGCTCTGTAGATATGATGTGCACTGAAGTTACCATGCTCCCCCTGAGTACATGTTGAATCTTCAAACATATTTTTCAATGAATTACATGACTCTATGACTTTTCTTATCACCAAGGACTCATACTTACATCAATGATCCAACCAAGTGGATTTACATAAGTGACTCAAGTACCCAACCAAGTGGGTTTACACATTTGAACAAGCCCTTTACATGACTGAATATTACAATTTATATCATAGGTTTCAAACATGACCTTTTTATCAAACTACAGATATGACATTTTGTAACAAATACCAAGAAGACCTCAAGAGAGATCATATTTTAGAATCATCTTAATGCCAACAGTGAATTACTCTCAGCAAGGCTAATGCTCTCCCTGAAACTTTGCATCTAATGCATCATTTCCATATGAACAATGCTCCCCCTTAGCGTGTGCATCCTGAAAAATTTCAACAGCAAAACATCAATGCATCTTCACCCAATATCAAAGAAGGAAACAGAAATATAAGAGCTGAAACATTTCCAGGGAAACCAAATAGCACCACAGCTTGTGCTGATGAATGCTGACCCAGAAAATTTGTCAGGAACCACCCATACGTGGTTTTCTGAGTAGTAACTTGCGTATATACGCGACTGTCTTTTAGGAAACCCGCGTATCCCATTTAATCTTCAAAAATTAAGTAGATCTGATCCTTTGCATGGCAGAGACTACTCCTAGCTTCTGTCTGAGATATTCAAACGCTTCCCTGGGTAGAGGTTTGGTAAATATTTCAGCAACTTGTTCTTTGGAGGGAACATAATCCAACTTCACCTTTTGTTCAAGCACTTGTTCACGTAAGAAGTGATACTTGATGGGAATGTGCTTGGTCTTGGAATGCATAACAAGATTCTTTGAGATACTGATGGCACTTGTATTATCACACATAATGGAGATAGAAGGTGAACATTTGATCTAAAAATATTGTAAGGTTTGTATCATCCAAAGAAGTTGAGTGCAACATGATGCGGGAGCCACATATTCTAATTCTGTTGTAGGTAAGGAAATAGAGTTTTGCTTCTTGCTGAACCAAGATACTAACCGAGGCCCCATATAAAATGCACCACCACTAGTGATTTTTCGATCATCAACACTTCCATCCCAATCTGCATCAGTGTAAGCATGAAGAGTGATATCAGCATTCTTTGGATACCATAGTCCAAAGTCTTGAGTTCCTTGTAGATATTTGAATATTCTTTTGACAGCCTGAAGGTGAGACTCTTTTGGATTAGCTTGGAATCATCCAGCAAACCCAACTGCATGCATAATGTCCGGTCTAGTCCCAGTGAGATAAAGAAGACTTCCTATCCTAGATCTATATTTTGGTTGATTCACCGTGGGAGAATCATCATGAGAACTGAGATTACATCCGATTATCATTGGTATACTTACAGGTTTGTATTCTTCCATTCCATACTTCTTCAGAATTTGCTTAAGGTATTTTTCTTGTGATAAGAATATACCATCTGCGGTTTGATGCACTTGCAAGCCAAGAAAGAATGTTAGTTCCCCAAGTAAAGACATTTCAAATTCTTGCTGCATGACAGAAGCAAATTTCTGACTCATAGACTCTTCATTACTCTCAAAAATGATATCATCAACATATACAACCACAATCAATAGTTTATCATTTTCAGTTTTTGTGTATAAGTTACTATCAGTAGACCCCTTTGAAGATCCTTGTTGATGAAGATATTTGTCAAGACGATAATACCAAGCCCTTGGAGATTGTTTGAGACCATATAGATCCTTTTAAGTCTATAAAAAGACTTTTATTATTTCCCAAAATGAATCCTTCTGGTTGTTCTATGTAAACTTCTTCTTCTAGATCACCATTGATAAATGCAGATTTAACATCCATTTGATAAACTTTGATTTGTTGAAAACTTGAAAAAGCAAGAAACGTTCTTATGGCTTCAAGTCTAGCTATAGGAGAAAAAGTTTCTTCAAAGTCTATACCATCCTGTTGAGTATACCCCTTGCAAACAAGTCTAGCTTTTTTTCTTACAACATCCCCATTTTCATTTAACTTGTTTTTGAATATCCATTTAGTTCCAATGACATTTTTGTTATGAGGTCTTGGTACTAATTCCCAAGTGTGATTCTTTTTAATTTTATCAAGTTCTTCATTCATGGCTTGAACCCAACATTCATCTTTGCTAGCTTGATTGACATTGTGTGGTTCAATAGAGGATAGAAATTCCAGATAGCTAGAAGATCCTATAAGAGTCCTTCTTGTTTGTAAACCTGATCCCTTATCTCCCAAAATTTGAGATTCTGGATGATTCTTTTGAACAAATCTGGATGGAGCTTTTTCAGATAAATCATCTTCAGGTTCTTCATTGGGTTCATTGTCTATATCATTGCTATTTGATGTAGAAGGATACAAGTCACCATCATCTTCATTTGTTGTTTGTTTTTCTTCTTTTGGGGCTGCAGGAGACTCGTCAACAACAACATCAATACATTTAAAAATCTTCTGAAGTCTTTTATTGTAACATTTATATGCTCTACTTGTAGAGGAGTAACCAAGAATTATTCCTTCATCTACTCTAGGTTCAAACTTGCCAAGTTTTTCATCATTATTTTTGATAAAGCATTTACTTCCGAAAACTCTAAAATGCTTCACAAAGGGAGAATTACCATACCAGAGTTCATATGGAGTTTTTTCACTGTTTACACAAATATGTGCCTTGTTGAGAATGTTTACCGTTGTATCTGCTGCTTCTCCCCAAAATGTGTCAGGTGTTTCAGAATCATCAAGCATAGCTCTAGCCATTTGTTGAACTGTTCTGTTCATCCTTTCTGCTACGCCATTTTGTTGTGGAGTGCCAGCTATGGAGAACTGTCTTTTTATGCCATGTTGTTCACAAAATTCAAGGAATTCATCTGAAGTATATTCTCCTCCTCGATCAGATCTAAGACATTTTATTTTTAGATCTAATTCATTTTCAACCAGAACCTTAAAGATCTGAAATTTTTCAAATGCTTCATCTTTATGTTTAAGCAGCCCAATCCAACACATTCTAGAGAAATCATCAATAAATAAGATATAGTATTGTTCACCACGAGGTGAATTTTTCTTCACAGGTCCTTATATGTCAGTATGAATGAGTTCAAGAGGCCTACTTGATGATCCTTCCTTGGCATTAAACTGCACTCTGGTCTGCTTACCAAATTGGCACGATTTGCATATGATACTTTCAGGTAGAGTAATATTGGGAAGACCACGAACAGCATTAAGTCTGCTTGATTTGTTAATCTGAGAGAAGCTTAGATGCCCCAACTTTCTATGCCATAGCTAGTTTTCCGAAGATTTACTCAAGTAACATTGTTCTTTGCAATTCTTCAATACATACAGATTGCTTGGAGTTCTTTTTCCTTTTATAATTGTTTTACCTATATCAAGATCACGAACCACACATTATTTTTAACTAAAGACAACTTTAGTTCCTTGATCACACATTTGACTTGTGCTTAACAGGTTATGCCTTAATCCATCCACATACATGACATCATTAGCCTTCACCTTTTATTTTAGAAACACAGACCATTTTCCTTTAATTACAGCAGGAGTATCATTTCCAAAAGTAACCTTGTTTTCCTTTTCTAGAGAACTATATGTAGAAAGTTTGTTTTTGTCACCTGTCATGTGTCTTGAGCATCCACTATCAATGCACCACTGATTTTCTTCAGCTTCTGCAAATAACGCTATGCCACAATTTTCAACCTGTAATTCCTTATTTTTCCATACTTTGGAACTTGAAGGAAAATGCTCTTTTGGCTGAACTTTGCTCCTGCATTCAGATTCTTCATGCCCAAAGTTATTGCAATAAGCACATTCAACTTCATTTAGAAGAGGGGAGAAATTATTATAGGTATTCTTCTTTGTTTAAATATCAATCCTTTTCTTTCTTGCTTCTCTTGTCATGATGGTTTTATATGCAACACATTGAGCAGCTTTATGACTAAAATTGTGACATGAGAAACATTGTACATTGAAGAAGGAATTCCTGCAATCATGAAATCTTCTACTTGAATTTACCTGTTGATTGGTGTTTCTTTGAAAGATATTCCCGTTAGTGTTATTTGAATTGAGATGATCCCGCTTTACCTTTAAAGAATATTTACTCCCTTGCTGAGTGGTAGAATGTTGTAAACCAGCTGTGGCTGCTTTTAGATAGTTTGGTGTTGAAGCCTGAGAGGATTCTCCAATATATCCAAGACCTATTTTTATAAGAGGAGAACCTTGTACCTTGATAATCTCATCTAAGGTTTCAGATCCTTTAGCAAATCTAAGATTCAGAGTCTTTACTTTCTCAAATTATTTTCTTAGACTTACCACTTCACATTCTTCTTTCTCTCTTTGTTTCTTTTCTTCTTCAATCTAATTTTTCAGAGTCTCTATGATTATTTTACTTTCTTCTAAGCATATTTTGAGTTGATTGTTTTCATCAAGAAAATCATTGTCCTCTAGAGCATCCACAAAAGTATTTTTTTCTTCTTTAGATACCTCTTCAAATGCCATGAGAAGTCTCAAATGTTGTTCACATTCTTCCTCACTATCAGATAACCCATCACTGTCTTCATGAGTATAGTAAATTTTCTTAGTGCTAGATCGGTTCTTATTCCTTCTTGATACTTCCTTCCCTTTAGTAGGTGTTTCTTTATGAGGACATTTAGCAGCATAATGACCAACTCTTCCACATTCAAAACATTTGAAAGGAAGCTTACCTCTGAAACGTCCTGTGCCTAGTTGGAGTTTCTTTTCAAAATTTTCCTCCTCTTCTTCTGAGATATATCCTGATCCTTCTGCTTATTGTACTTCTTTCCCTTTTGCAGAAGCTTTGAATACTTCCTCTTTGATTTCAGATGGTCCTCCTCTTCTCATTTCATATGCAGTTAGTATGCCATGAAGTTTCACTACAGTAATATTTTGAAGATCCTGTTTTTCTTCAAGAGCTGAAACTTTTGACTCAAATTTTGTCGTTAGTGATCTTATAATTTTCTCAACTAGAGTAGATTCGGTTATTGTTTCTCCCAAATTTCTCATACGATTTACAACGTCATCAACACGTAAAAATAAACTAGCAATATTCTCATCACTATGCATTCTTAAATTTTCATATTCAATTCTGAGAGTTTGAAGTTTTTCACTTTTTACCTTTGCATCACCTCCATAACTTACAATGATTTTGTCCCATATCTCCTTTGTTGTATTCAGCTGCATAACTTTGACAAATTCAGAATCAGTTCGACTTCCTGTTAGGGCATTGACTGCCTTTGCATTTGTTTCATAATTCTTCTTTTTAGTTGGATTTGTTGGTACTGTAGCTGGATATTGATATCCTTGTTCAAAAATGGCCCATACATCTGCTCCCATAGACTGAAGATAGGATATCATCCTTATTTTCCAAAATATTAAATTGCTTCCATTAAAAAGCGAAGGCTTAATAGATGATGTTCCATCTTGATGGCTCATCTTGCTTCATCTTCCTTCTAGCGGCTAAGCTTTTTCAGAAGGACCTTCTTTGATACCAATTGTTGGGAAAAATACTGAGGGGGGGGGGGGGTGGACGGTATTTAAGGTACGGACGAGAGAAATTTTTTACTTTTCCTTGATTTTAAACCCATACGCTACTTTACTGAATGAAACTCGCGTATACACGCGGGTATAATGAAGACAACTCGCGTATGCACAGAGATATAATTATGGATTAATTCTTAACTCAGATCATTGCATCATTCATTCATCAGATGTTTAAAAATAGTAAACAAGAGCAGTAAGAACAGAATAAATCATCACACAACACACATGAACACCAGGATTTAAGGTGGAAACCCAACTCGGGAGAAAACCACCGCTGCCATCGTCTCAGTCTTCAATATTTATTATATAAAGAAAACTTGTTACAACCATGTACTGGCGCAGACTCATACCAGCACACAGGCACCCACCTGCAGAAGGCTACAACCTTCTCTTGTTTACCAACCTCTCCTGGAAGGGAGCTACAACCCCCTGCTTCTCGTTTACCAGCCTCTCCTGGAAGGGAGCTACTACACCCTAATATTAGCACCAGCATCTACTGGCAGAAATCTTTCCACTTTCATACTGAAGGCTTCAACCCTCAGATCCACTGCAGACCACGTTTCATCAATTTTCAAACTGGATCAAACCGCTTTCAGCACATTCCTTCACTTATCAACAAACACACTTTCCCCATTGCTTTAAACAGAATAGTGATACAACTGTAACCAGAATATCAGAGATAACCCAGACTTCAGAATAGATAAGCAGAAACACATTCAACCTTGAGACCCCATTGGTTCAGATACCATACGCTATTTTATTTAACCAAACCCGCGTATACACGCTCTTTTCATGAGACGAACCTACGTATTCTTCTATGAATTTTTCAGATAAACCCTAACTTCCCATACGCGCTTTTCTTGAAGAGGATCCTCATATACATGCGCTTTTTATGAAGCGAACCCGCGTATAGATCTGTAACTTTTCAAGACTGTGCAGCTCTTCAGATCAGATAGATATCACAGATTTCATCCTTCAATTCAGCAATGATTCGCCATATCACAGATCTAAACATTTCTTAAACAAATCTAAAGAATACATAGACATTTTAGATCTAGAGATCCTTCTTCATCATTTTCTTCATAGGTGCATCATGAATTCAGATCTATCAATTAAGAATAGAGTTCAACCATGCAAATATACTTCAGAGTGAAGTATTCATTAAAACCCAGACACATGCACACCCCTTTCACAATGAATTTCTTCTCCTTAAATAGATTTAGCCTTTGTGAATACCATGAGCCAAAACCACATCACTTCTGATGGTATTCCTGGACGGGATCAAATAGACAATCCAACGCTCAATACAATGGGTCAAAAACATGGTAAAGACCCCTGGTTTTATTAATTAGAGCGCAATTATGCATACGCGACTTGGCACGTACTTTTCCGTGTACATACGCTACTTCGCCTTATCAAACACGTGTATGCTTTGTGACACACACTTTTCATCATTATTCTGACCCTTACTGATATTTATTTCTCTGGTACTTCTAAGCTGCTTGTAGAACATCATATTTACATCATTAATAAACTCATCAAGCATCAAGGACAACTTCATCAAGTAGGTTTCCATCATCTTCATCAAGTGGGTTGCCATCAAGCACAACACATTTCATCATATTGCCAACAATGTATTGGAGTATTAAAAAATCCTACTACATCACCTATTCCATCAATTTCACAAGAACACCACTGCATAAAATTGGTTGTCATATAACTTTGTCTTCAAGAATAATGATACAATCTCTCAATGTTTACCAACACAAATAATATGAAAATATTGAAGCATATACCAACTTAATTGAGCTTCATATAAAATCACACCAAGTATAAGATGATAATGAGTTTTCACCAAAATTTCTACCAAAATATTAGGCAATCAAAATATGAGTAAGATCGAAATACTTTAAGTGAGAAAGGTTTGGATGAAATATACAAGGCTCAGTATATGCAATGCATTTATTTAGGACTGGTGGCGAGTGAAAAAAATTCTAACTTCCAGAGAGATTATTCTAAGCCTCACAAGATGAAATTACATATAACAACTTGCATACAAAGGATCTAAGGAATGACTAACTGAACATGCACCCCAGGGAACAAATTAGAGATATTCCATATAAAAACTAGCACTAACAATATTAAAAAACTTGTGCAGATAATATCGTAGGATATATGTGTGTGGGAGAACCCTGTAGAGAGGAAGCCTGCAATGTATATATGGGAAAGTGTATCATGATTGTGCAGTGAGAGTATAGTGTAGTGGGAGGAGGAAAAAACAAGAGGGATTATAGTGTAGATGGGGGGATATCACCAACCCAGAGAATCCTTACAATAAAAAGTGAAGGAATTTGTCAGCCTGTGGACATAATTGGGATTGACACCATTTCTTCCCTCCTTGAAACAACATTGGAGGAATATCCAAGAAACCAATATTGAAAATATATATCTAAATTATGGCTATCTCTATTTGTATGAGTAACTTTGAGAATAATATTAGAGATTTTTAATAGGACTTGCGGTTACCTCTGTTGAATCCATTACCTCGTTGAGGAAAAATCCAAAACATTGATGTTTCCTTGAGGCCACTTTCTCTAAAGTAATTCACTCTAATATATTTTTAGGGTTCTACAAGACTTCATGCAACCCAATCTTGATATTTTTTGTGGAAAATCTGATGGTTAAATATCACCGAATGATATGTACCATAAAAGTAGCTATGCGACCTCTAATTGATCGAGTCAAGATATACAGTGGTGTGTAAATGATATGCACACAGTAATGTTAGAATGCAATGAAATATTTGAGGTAAGGATTTGCCACTGTCTTCAGTCCTAACATCAGATCATATACGCAAACTGGATGAGGACATACATCTAGAAAAAAATAATTATTCAAACATTATGGTTTTGACATACAAATCCACAGAGTTAATATTATGTCGATATATTTGTAGGCGTATATCATTATGTACCATGAGTTCTCTCTTGACAATTATTCACAGATGCGAGAAATTCTTAAGGCTTATAAAATGAGTAGCAACGATCATGACCCTTATCTTGAGGTGATAAGGTGGTAAGTGGAGAGCAGCAAAGGTTTTGAACAAAGAGGTGACAGTCCAGAGACTTTTGTAATACCCCAAGATAGGAAAAGAAGTAATATGGAACACAAAAATGGAAAATAGTTGTGAATATCAATACACCAAAATATGAGACAAATGTAGATCCATCTTATTAAGCCTATCAGCCATAATGAGTAGAAAATCTTGAGGATCAAGTCACTCAAGCAATATAACACAAGCTTTCAATAAGAAAATATGTGAATACATGAAATATAGATGCTATAAAAAATGAAGGTGAATCAATACAGCGATGTCCCAGTGAGTTAAAATATTGGTGGGAAATATAATAGCATGTATCTCCTGATATATGGCTCAAGAAATGACATGAATAGAGATCGAGGCTCCCAAGCACCTTTCCAAGACAACACAAAAAGGGTTTTTGAAAATACACAAAAGTACAAAATGTCGGAATGTATCCTAGGGATGAATAAGAAGTTGCAACTGAATACTGCAAAGAGGTGGCTAAAATTGGTATAGAAATATATATAACTCCTCCAATAGATCCTCTAAGTGAAAGGATGATCCCCTCACTGAAATTCCAACCCTCCAAAAGTGGCACTGAACGATCATCTACAAATGTTCTCTAAAATAACATAGTCCGTGAAGGAAACTACGATGTAGGAGGTGGTTGTAGCTAAGCCAGATGCCAAATCATAAAAATATGATCTGGAGCCTTTATTTCTAGCCTCTTAATGGAAAGGCTACCTCTCCACTGAAAAACAAACACAGAAAATGGACTTAATAATCCTCCACTTCTCTTGCCCTACAACACAACAGAACTTTGGAGTAAAATGCATTGCAGCTGAAGATTGAAGCTTGGCCTGATGTCAGAATGTGGAAATTAAATCCAATATGCTCTCCTAAGTGGGCACCTAAAGTCCCCCAAGGATGAGGGTGGGGTTCCCGCTCGGGAACACCCTTATGCTAAACATCACAACAGACTCTGTTAAACAGCTGAAGAGTGAAAGAAGTCATAACGGACCAAAACATATCGATAATTAACATACCCTATATGGTTTCCTCCCCCTTCCTTATATGCATTGTTAGCCTTCTCACCTTGTGTCCCACTCATTAAATCCACTACTCTCATGGATATTTCCTTGCATTAACACTACGTTATCCCTCATTAACTATCCACTCTCTCCATACCATCATTGTTGATTTGGTGAAACTTGAGCCATCAACATGCTCCAACATCTATTCAAACATGAGGGTAATTTATCCAGCTATTAAGATGCTCCTTATTCACATTAGGAGAGATTTTATTCCTACTAAAGAGATTTATGGGTCTCCCCACCCACTTATTCATATATCTATATGGAAAATGAAAAAAATAATATTATAATTAGCTACAAGCTAATTTTGGAATATTACAGTCCTCTCCTCCCAACTTTTTGTTGTCCTCAAGCAACTAAAAGGATAGAACTACAAAGCCTCCTTTCCTCATCCTGTAGCATCCTCATATGATAAGCTCCTCCACTGAACAAGATGTTACCTCATCAATCTGTCCCCTAGTTTCTCCTCCCAAGTGTACAAGTTAGCCTTTGGTGGTAAACCCAAATGGCTCTCATCATGAAGAAGTGGGATATCCATGGAGGCAACTATATGCTGTCTAGAGGCCTTTTTGAGGCATGGAATCTAAAAATTGTTGGGAACCTTCATTCCCATGTGAAACTCCAATCCCCAAGCTATCATCAACACAAAATGGGTCACCCTCCAAAGTGGTAACTCATAGAAAAACATCGCCATATCTTGCTCCTACAACGTATATGGGCTATATTACTGAACATGATAGAACAAATTGTCTATCCCAAGCTGTATCCCTCTCCACTTATGATCTGTGTAGAGATTTTTTTGATTTTGGGTTGCAACAATGTTTCCCTCAAGAGGAAAAAAGGCAACTAGATCCTCAAATACCCACCCTTTGGTTCTACGAACCTTGCTTGCCCAAGCCATCCCACATACAGTGAATAGAACAACATCCCAATATGGCATCCAAATGAGAAATATACCTAGTTTTATGTGTAATTTTGGTTGGTACCAATGGTTTCCCAAGTGAATACAACACACTTTTGCTACTTACTGCCTCTGATCATCACGTGGCAAGTTGTCTCCCAACGATTTGCTAGCTGTGCATATTTTCTCATCCACTAGAAAGTAGTAAATGGCACTGTGTAACAACTGAGCACATCATGAATAGAACAATACATTCCCAGAGGAATACAAGAAATGGCTATCTTCCTCATAGATGTTGGTATTAGAAATACCATGAGGCCCAAATAGAAGCTTTCCCTCTTGTGGAACAATGCACTATATATAAATGGTAAGAGAATAAAAATACTTTGTTAGATGATCAATAAGTACAAAAAAACAAATCTTACCATGTACTGAGAGTAAGCTAATAATGAGGTCTATGGATGATTTCTCCATAGTGGTCTGATATGTCTCCATGAGGCCTTGGTGAATGGAAAGGAATGAACTATGTGCTGCATGTAAATTCTTCTTCTTTTTCTTGGAGATCCAAGTCAAGAATATCATATCTTGGTAATATATTTCTCCATCTACCACTCCATAACTCTCATCTCCTACTTTCCCATCAATTACCTCATGTGTGAAGTGAACCTTGGAAAACTCCATCAATAGATACATACCCCCAAGTGACAGTGTTGTTGGCATTTGTGATAAGGCTCCTGTCATCTCATAACTCCCTTCTTTGACATGCCAAATGCCAAAGTCATCTGCCATAATGATGCTACATATGAGAGACTCCTTCATATGTGGAAGTACCTCTTGATCCTCAAATGCTAAGCAGTAGCCCCTTTGCACCATGATTGTGCCACCCTCTACTCCTAAAATATCATTCAAGATATCGGATAAAATCAACCCATACTCTCCAAAGAGTAACCAAAGCAACATTAACTCTTGCTTCCTCCTCATATCCTCATCATAAAAGTCATGGAGTAACATCATGATAGTTGACTTGTAGAATGCCACATACAACCAAATCCCCTGCTACCATATCATATGGGTTCCATGCAATGCCCCAAACCATAACATACACTTTGAAATAGGATATGTCCCATGATGTCCAAACTCGTTCAAAAGTAGCCAACAGATCCATCCCTCCTACTGCCCTGTGCCATAGATCTGCAAGTGGCTCACCAACCCCTTGCTCATCATCCTCATCCATCCATCCAATTGTGGGTGTCTCCTATCATGCTCCAAATTGGTATCCATGTCATGGAGAATAGCATCCTCCCAAATATGATCACTATATTTTCACTTCATGAGATGTTGAAGTGAAACCTCCTAGAGATCTCCATATAAATTCAACTCATCAATGACCAATTGGAACCCATAAGGTTCCAAACATGTTGTAGGAAAAAGATTTTCATTTAGCTGTGAAGTGCTCATCATGAAGGATCCATCATAATAATGGGAGATGCCATCCATCATAAGATGTCTTCCATCAACCATCTACCTATCCAATGCTACCCAAGTAGAAAAGTCATTGGAATGTTCCAACATTAGTTGGCCCCCCAACTCATCACTTCTATTCAGTGACAATATTTTTGATCTTCATGATGGTGCATATGTTGTCTCATGATCATGCACAATGTTCAGCATAGTTTTGCATTTGATTGATTAGGATTGTGCTCATCCTATCCTCCAAAACTATACACTCCAACCGAAAGTGTTGTGTGAAACTCCTCAATGAGATACTAGGATGTATATCTCCTCCTTGAACTGGTCAAGGGTCCTATGTGCAGTGATAGTCTGCTACCCAAAATCAGAAGTGTGCTTTCACCCTAGGTCATGCAATTTCCTTGATGGCATGTCCCCACAATTCTCTATATGGTGTGCTAAAATAATTGAAGGTGAAATTTTTTGCATAGCTTGGTTAAACTGATCCTTGGGAACATCTTGTATAGCTACAAGGTTTCCTCCTACCGGTGTGATGACTCCTCCAACTGTTGATCATTGTAATGGATTCTCCTCTACTATTGCACGAGCACTGGTATATGATATGAAATTACTTCCTAGTTAATGATCGGCTAGTTTCATTCTAGATATAAGCATTTCTTTGCATTGTTTTACTTATCCTTCATGAGTTTGTTTAAGAGCATGTGTTTGGAAAACAATGTACTTAGTGAAATTATGAGTTTGTCATAAGATTAAAAAGCATAAATTTAAATGACAGAACATATGCAATAGTAAGCACACCAAGAGCATATAATAGAGCTTAACATAGAGAATTTTGATAAAGGAGTTCACTCCTCTTGAACTACATCTCCTTCATCCAGCTCCATAGTGTGACCTTTTTATTAGATTCAAGTGTGCTCAAATTGTTGTTACAAGATTTAAAACATCTTGGAACCTATTCCAATGGGTTTATAACATCATAATCTCCAAAAAATGACTATTTTTTTTCTGTATTTGGACTCTGGATGTTCTGGCTATGACCCCAACACGTATTGGCCCTAGCCTTCAAAAATATTCAAATGTACTAAAACACCTATGGATCACCTTTTCTACCTCTAGAACCTACTTCATTGAGTTCCTAGCATGACAATTAGCCAGGAATGACTTTTACTGAGCTCATTTTCATCGAAAATTGAGTGAGTTATGACCAAAACCTACTTTGCCCCAATTTCTCCTCTAAAACTGGAGGAACTGCCAGTTAACATTATAATTTTGAGATTCCTGCCAAAATTGGCGTGCCTCCTAATTTTTTGCCAACTTAACCTTCAGGATTAATTAGCGCTAAGCATTTTTTAAGGGTGGATAACTGTGAGTTTAATTGCATAAGTGCATTTAGTGAAAATCTTGGGTTAATGTCACTAATCCACGCGTAATGTTTAATTAAACCTCGCTTATATTTAAAATGATTGCAATTCACAATCCCGTCAGTTTCATTGGATTGGCTCTTGGTCTTTCGGCCTTAGAAACATGGGGAGGTGGTTGGCCTGCGGGGCAAGCCCCCTCCAACCCCCAAACTATTGGTGCATTTAATTCAAATGGAAGAAGAGATCATACAAGGTGAGGACCACCTGGTAGGAGAGACGGATAGGTTTTTGGTTTGGTGGTCGTGAGGTCAGAAATTTGACCCCCACTCCACCACAATAATTTTTCCCAACAATATGATAATAAATCTCCACCATACTTAGTAACTCGCTCCAAATTTAACTTCCACCATTAGCTAGTAAGAGGTCCTCAATAATTGGTGAAATCGGCTGAATGATTTTTGAACTATATATATATATATATATATATATATATATATATATATATACCTTGGTCCAAAAATTAGCATAACATGTAATTCAACTCCATAGGTTAGGAGATGGCCCACTAGAGAGGACAAATGATGCCCTTTGGTTGGGTTATACTCCAACCCTTGAAAAAATATTCAATTTCCTAGCTAGGAAGAATTGGAGGTCATTAGAAAATTTCTTTCTTCACTTAACCCATTGGCAAATATGAAGACAACACTTATCATAGTGCCACTGTGTTGTGTAACCAGCTCCAAAAATAGAAGAAAAGAGATATCAACGCCTTAGAAATGAGCCACTTCGAGGGGGCAACCTCCAATACATTACATAAATGAAGAACACCTCCTTCTATATATAGGAGTCCATGGGGCCATAATATAATCCTAGTGGGGCCACAATGTAATCCTAGCCGACCTAACAATGAAAATGTAAGGGAACAATAATAAAAATATGGGGGTTACAGGGTACGAAAATAACAATAAGTGGGGCTACACTAACATAATAAGGGACTACACTTTTAATATAGGGACTTAACATGCCCCTCTCCTTCAAACAAGTGTTGTCCTCAATGCTTGATTATTTCTTGATGCTTCTGTATAAAATTCTCATCTTCCCATGTGGAATCTTCTACAGGAAGGTTCTTCCACTTGCTGAGATACTCTGAAATTGATCGTACTTGTCGAGTTCTTGTTTTTGTGACTATTTTAGAACTTCTTTCAATGTGATGTTGATATTCCTGTTGTTTCATTATATTCTACACCAAAGTTAGGTTATCCTTTGAGAGTTGGAGAACTTGTTGTTGATGCTCTATGTCATGTTCCACTAATTTATCATCCATATTAGCTATTATTCTATCCTTCAAACCATCCAAATTAGCCTCCATTTCTTCTTTTAAACCATCTATGTCATCTTCGGTTTCTCTTCGTAAGATCGAAATTTGTTGCACTTGGTACCGTAATTTTGATATCTCATACTACAATTCTTCCACTTCATGCATCATAGTATAGATTTATGAGGGATTAGTGGGTGTTGAATTATTTTTAGGAGGCATTTAAGAACCAAATACTGAAATATATGCTCAATAGGCCCTTAGAATCACTTCAAATTGATTTTTCAAACAAGATTTATGCAATTCGGGAAAAACAATACACACCTTTTAGTTGCTTTTGAGGAGATCGATATTGGAATTGGATTATCTCTGTGATTGTGAATCATCAATATGTGAAATTAAGCAATGAAATATCCATCTGAATTCTCTTTTGAATGCCACAGTTCTAACCTGATTTGGATTCTCCAAGACAAAGTTGTGTCCAATCTCCCACAATGACCTAATTATGGACTGGTTTAGTAGAGAGAACTTGTACGGCTTGCCACGTGTCACTGTTTCATATTTTGTCTCTGAAATTGATAGCAAAGAAACCAAAGTCCATGTAATTGCAACCAAATTTTACGGCACCCCAATCTGATGCCCAGAGAGAGGTATATTGAACTTTTCCCACGATCACCTCTTTGAGATTAAATTCAGGAGCCTGAAAAAGCACTACCTTCCACAGATCATATCTCCAAAAATATTGCGAACCAAGATCTGAAATTTTTTGAATAATTTCATCAGGATGTAAGCTTCTCACCATATAGATTTCAGATTATGACCCTTCGTACAAAACAATTTATATCGAAAATTCCACGATGACCTATTTAGGAGCCCGAAACAAGACCTAAATTCCACAGATGATATCTCCGCAAATATTATGAACCAAGCTCTGAAATTTTTCGAAAGTCTTCCTTATGATTTCTTCTTCGCACCCTAAAAATTTTAGCTTCTCAAACTTTATAGAAAAAACGTTATACCTAAAATGCCACGATGACCTGTTTGGAGCAGCGAAACCCTAGAATCCAAAGCTATGATACCAAATGTTGCGTAACCAGCTCCAAAAATAGAAGAAAAGAGATATCAACGCCTTAGAAATGAGCCACTTCGAGGGGGAAACCTCCAATACATTACATAAATGAACAATTCTTGGATGATATAAATGAACAAAACCTCCTTCTATATATAGGAGTCCATGGGGCCACAATATAATCCTAGTGGGGCCATAATGTAATCCTAGCCGACCTAACAATTATAATGTAAGGGCACAATAATAAAAATATGGGGGTTATAGGGTACAAAAATAACAATAAGTGGGGCTACACTAACATAATAAGGGACTACACTATTAATATAGGGACTTAACACACTGGCTACAATATGGGGAATATTCCCTGCAATACTAATTGTATCTGCCACATCATCATTTTACATGTTCTAGTCCTTTTTTATGTGTTTTGGAAAATGAACAGTGGACGATAAATCAGTCATATGAACTCGGATTTTGATAAAACGAGTTGTGTTAGAATCCTAGCGACGAACTCTATCTAGTCATTCAAGTTCAAAGAAATTTTGAGAACTTGAACTTTTAGCTAGAACTTGAGCCTTAGATCATCCCTTCCCACTAGAAGCCTTTTAGACCCCAAAAGATATTATCAATTGTTCAGCAAGTGAGGATACAACTCCCTCACTTTTCCAATCTCCAACCATTTTTCCTTTGAATGATTTTGACCTTTTAGTCCAACGTTAAGGTATTCAACATCCCCTCTTCTTGAAGCTTTGATTCTTCTATCAAGTATGAGATCTTGTTAAATTTAATCAAGATATTATGGCGAGAAATCATATATTGATGGTATCTAAACATGCTCTCCTTTATCATCAATCAAATTAGGCTCAAACAATCTCGAATTATCAACATTAATGACAGAATAAATTGTGTATAAGGACACAAATCTAGCTTGAATGTATTTGTAAAAATATTTTCTAAAATTTTAAATGAGCCATAATGGATTGGTTCGATCTTTTTACCTTCCCCTTGAAATATTTCTTTTCTTATGTACGACCAAACTTCATCTCCAACCTGGAATTTGTGATCAACCCAATGTTTTTCATGCCTTGCCTTGTAGCTACTTTGACTCTTCTTAAGTTTCTCTTGCACTGTGTGATGTACCAGCTGAATTTTCTCAATGAACTTTCTTGCTTTATCTATGTCACTATGTCCATCTATAGCAACATATTTCTCGAAGATAATGTCAAATGGCGATCTTGGTAAGTAACCAAAACATGCCTCAAATGGCAATGTGATCTAAAGCTCAAGCTTTAGTAAAAAATGAAAGTGCTTGGAATTCATTCAAACCTGAACGACCGAATAGAGTTTATCGTAGGGCTTTTGGTGTAACTCATTTCATCAAAATTGGAGTTCTTATGACTGAGTTATCATCTATTCTTTGTTTTTCACAAACAGGCAAATAAGTACAGTGTTGATGTGGAAGGTAAAGTTAGCATTAAATAAATTTTCTCTAGATTGTAGCTAGCGACACTGTGACAAGTGGCATCTTCATATTCGGCATATGGGTTATGAGAAGAGAAAAAGTTCCCAATGACCTTCAATTCTTCCTAAGTTGGAATTTGAATTTTTTTTAATGGTTGGTGTCAAAACCAACTAGAGGGCACCACGTTTCCTCTCTGCTGGGCCACCTCATATCCTACAGGGTTCAAATTATTTGATTACAATATTTTTTGGGATTTGGGTAAAAATGGTGGTATGTTAATACATACATACATACATACATACATACATACATACATACATACATACATACATACATACATACATACATACATACATACATATATATATATATATATATATATATATATATATATTTATTTCTATATATATATTTATATACTAAGTTTTCAAAGCCACTCATTGGAGGAACTAAACATATTTGGAGCAGCTACACAAGTCTGAAGCAAAGTTAAACTTAGTAGCATCGAAAAATATGGTGGAGGAGTTACTATTATGGCACCGTGTAAAATTATGAGGTGGAGTCAGGGCTCGAACCCATGACCTCTTGCCTACAAACCGACGAACATACCACCTCATCCACTGGGTAGTTCTTACCCCTATGGTCTTCCGCATCCATTTGATTCACATTTTCAATAGTTTGGGGGTTGGATGGGGCACGGCACTCAGGCCAACCCCCTCCCGATGTGGCCACGACTTCGAAAACCCGGCGCTAAAGAAAACAAAACTGACAGATTTTAATCGTGCTTAATTAATGTTAATACATGGGGTTATGACGTTAAACTAACATTAACCCATAGACCACAGTTAAACATTAATATAGCTTTATCCACCTGTAAAACCCAGATTAGCACTAATTAATCTCAACTCTTAAACTGGCAGAGAATTCGGAGGCAGTGCCAAACCTGCCAGGAATGCCAATTTTAGAAACTTAAGTAGCAGTTTCTCCAGTTTTGGAGGAGAAATTGGGGAAAGGTTGGTTTTGGTCATATCTCACTCAATTATCAACCAAACAGAGCTCAGAAACAGTCATTCTAGGCTAATTGGCATGCTAGGACCTCAATGGAGTAGGTTGTAGAGGCAGAAAAGGTGATCTATAAGTGTTTTAGGATATTTTAATATTTTTTAAGGTTAGAGCCAACAGATGTTGGGGTCATTGCTAGAGCATCCAGAGTCCAAATACAACAAAAAAATAGTCATTTTTGGGATATTATGATGTTATAAACTCGTTTAAATAGGTTCAAAGAATATTTGAAGCTTCTAACAAGAATTTGAGCGCACTTGAATCTAATATAAAGGTCACAATATGAAGTTGGACGAAGGTGATGTAGCCCCAGAGAGGTGAACTCCTTTATCAAAATTCTATGTGTTAAGCTCTATTATATGTGCTTTCTATGCTTACTATTGCTTCTATTATTTCCTTTAAAATTCTACTTTTTAAGCTTATTAAAAACTCGTAATTTCACTAAGTACAATGTTTTCCAATCACATGCTCTTAAAAAAACTCATAAAGGATAAGTAAAACAATGCAAAGAAATGTTTATATCTGAAATTAAACTAGCACATCATTAACTAGAAAGTAATTTTATATCACGATGTATTTGTTGAAGAATGTTTTGCTCGATTGTATGCATGTTGTATGTATTGTAACTGTTCATCCCACAAATTGGGATACTTGCTGCAATAACCTCTTAGAAGATGAATAAAAGTTCTATTTACCACCTTTGTTTGACCATCTGTGTGTGGATGAAATGTTGTACTCTTCTTCGACTTTGTATCCATCATGTCCCATAATTTTGACCAAAAATTCCCAAAAAATATAGAATCTAGATCACTTACAATAGAAGTAGGAAGACCAAAATGGATCCATACATTTTGAAAGAAAATATTAGCGGTTTGTTCAGCTGTAATATTTTTTTTGCATGCCATCAAAACACACATTTTTTTGAACCTATCTACCACAACATACAAATAATCATGACCTATCCTTTATATAGGAAGGCCTCCTGCAAAATACATTTATATGATCTCCCAAGGATTAGAAGGAACTGGAAGTGGTGTGTACAAACCAAGCTTCTGATTGCTATGCTTACTTGTTTCACATAAATAACTTCCTCTAATAAAATGAGGAACACTTTCATTCTTGCATGGCCAATAACAATACCTTTTCAAATGAGCTATTGCCTTTCCTACACAGAAATTTCCTGCAATCAATAATGTGTGTACCCCCATTATTATATCGTTTCTTTCTCCCTCTGGTATACATAACTTTACCATGTGATACAACAAATTGTTATGCACATGATAATGTAACTCTTCACTTTGGTTTTCCTTACTCAAGTTCTCATACATGTTTTTAGAATCACTATCATTCACATATTTTTCAATGCAACTTTCATGCATAATAGAGTTCTACTTGGTAATAATAGTTGTATTTACAATACACATAGAGAGCATATCAAGAACCTTATTGTAGATTCCTTTCTTTTACCTGATAACCAAGTGAAATTGTTGTAGAAAACCCATCCAACTGAAATGCCTTTATTGCTGAAATTTGGATTGTGATTGTAAACACTGCAATGGTTTATGGTCGGAATGGATAATGGTCTCTTTTCCCATCAATTAATTCTTCCATTTATTTATACTTTTTACCAATGTATATAAGACTTTATCATATGTAGGATATTTAGTCAGAGCTCCATTAAAAGTTTCATAATGAAATGAGATAGGCTTACCATGTTGCATGAGCACTGCTCCCATAACATAATAAATTGCATCCGTTTGGATCTCAGATGGTTGTCTTAGATATGGAATTACTAGCACCGGTGCCAACATTATATTTTTCTTTAAAGCATAAAATGATTTTTACCACAAATCTTCCCAATGGAAGACTTTCTTTATTCTTTTCAATGCATGTAATAGTGTTGCAATGGAAGAAAAATTAGCAATAAATTTCCTCCAATAATGTGTTGCCCCTAAAATGCTTCTTACCTCAATAACTGTATTGGGCTTGGGCGAATTCAAAATGACCTCAAATTTGGAAGGATCAATCTTCAATTAACCTCCTCCAACAATGTGTCCCAAATATACCAATGAATTCTTACCAAACTTGCGCTTTTAAATCTTAAGAAACAATTTCTCTTTTCTCAAAACATCAAGTACCTTTTTCACATCCATGGCATGTTCTTCTCTTGATTTTCTGAATATGAGTATTTCATCTAAGTAAAAAATGACAAATTCATCTAAAAATGGTCTAAGTACATCATTCATCACTCTCATAAAAGCATTTGGTTCATTTGTTAATCCAAATGGCATAACTAACCACTCATACAATCCTTGTCTAGTCTTGAAAGTAGTTTTCCAAATGTTTTCTTCAGATATCCTAACTTGATGATAACCACTTCTCAAATATAATTTATTGAAATTATTTGCATGCTTTAACTAATCAAGAAAGTCATCAATGCGTCGAAGTGGGTAGTGATTCCTTACCGTGATTTTGTTCAGTGCACGGAAATTGATACACATTCGCTAAGTCCCATCCCTCTTTGGAACCAAAACTATTGTAAAAACACATGGAAAAGTAGATGGGTGTATGATATCCTTGCTCAGGAAATTTTGGATTTTCTTCTTGTTTTCCAAACTTTCCATGATTGAAATGCGATACATACCAATATTTGGAAGTGGAACTTCCTGCTGTAGCTGAATCTCATGTTGAATTCCCCTATTGGGTGGCAACCCTTTTGGTCCTTGAAACATCTCGCCATGCTGACTTACCACATTAAACAAATCAGATTTAAATTTTTCATCACATCCTTTAAAATATTCATAGTTCATATCTTCCTTTTTTTTTATCATAAGAAGCACAAAATTTTTACTTGCATTCACTAGCCTCTTCATTTTCCCTGCATTAACTAAAGAGATATTTAGTTTCTTGCGATAAGCTCTCATAATATACTCCACTCCATCTTTGATGAAATGATATTTTTTCTCATGAGGGTATAATACCTCTTTCCTTTCATACAAATATGGACTACCCAAGATAATCCCTGAAATATCAAGTGGTACAACATCTAACTCAACTTCATCAACAAAGGTTGCAGTAATAACAAATTTGAAAATAAATTTCCTTGTCACCTATAAATTTTCATTGTTAACTATCCAACCCAAAGGCCATGCCTTATAATGAGGTACATTTTCAATGTCCTTTTTTTTAACTAAGCCTTCTGAAATCAAGTTTTCTTATCACCCTGTATCAAATAAGGAATCAATATTTGTATGATTATAAATTACTATAACATGGAATAGTTATATCCTTGTATCCTCATTTGAAGTGCTATTGTGACTGTTTGAAGTACTATCACTTGCAATCACTTCATTTCCTTTGTTAACCATGGAAACTATCTTGGTTTCATCTCCTGAATTAGATCCAAGATCCTTTTCTGTGGTCGTTGAAGTGTCTTGTTTCCCTTTGTTATTCGGTTTCTTTGGTCTTAATTCAAGATGTAGTTTCCAATATTGAGCTTGATCATGCCCCTCTTTGCAACAATGTTTCCATGTTATTTTCTCCCCTTCTTGCTTCACACTTTCATTCTTCTTTCCTTTCCATTTTACTCCTTTCTCTTTTCCCTTACCCTTGAATGGCTTCTTCTTACTACCCTCTTTAAAAAAAAATTACCCCTTTCTTCAAGATGTGTGGCTTGGACACATACTTCATCTAAGTTATTTGGGTTAAACATGAGAATACTGTGTTTTAAGTAGTAATCTAGACCTCTTATATACTGCAAGAGTGTGTCCTGTGAATTTAAGTCTACTCCAAGTAATAAAGCACTCTTCCTAAAATCTTGCGTATACTCTTAGACACTTAGACCTTTTAGTTAAATTGTTTCCAACTAATTATTTCTTTCTACATATAGGCTAATGGATAGAATTTCCTTTTAATAAAAGAAGTGAATTGAACCCAAGTAATGGAAATCTTACCATGGATGAAAATTCCCTCTTGTGTCTTTTCCTCCCACCAAACTAATGCTACTCCTTCTAGCCTTAATGAAGCCAATTCGATTTTAATATCGTCTTCATTCATATTTTGAATTCTACAGTAAAATTCTAGTTGACAAATCCAATTATCTAGTTTCTTAGCATTAAATTCTCTATTATATTTAGTAATTTCAAATTTGATGTCCAACTTGAGTAACAAAGTCATACCTTTTTGGATCTTGGAATGAGTATGGGTATGAGTTTTTGTAGTGGATTTGGAAGATGAAGATGAGGATGAGGATGATGATGATGATGATGGTGGAGAAGAAGGTGATTTACCACCACTAGCTTTTGAGCTCCTCTCTTCCTCCTTTTTACTGTTTGGAGATTCTTCTTTATGAGGGTGTTTTGAACCTTCTCTAGTTTCATTTTCCATAGAAGATTTATCCATAAGTTTCACCATCCTTTGAATTTCTTTGAAATCCTCCTTGACATCCTCTTCCTTAGAATTTTCATGAGTTCCTTCATGGCCTCACATTTTGGCTATTGATTCAAGCTCTATCTCTGAAGCTTGTATCTCTTAAACCACTTCAGCCTTTTGTGCAATTAATTCCTCTTGTGCTTCAAGTGTTGCCTTGAGTGGTCCTTTGGGTAAGGATGCTGCTATCGCAACCTTCTCCCTTCTTGTCCTAAATTTTTAACTAGCTATAAATAGCTTCCCTTCTCCTCTTTGCAATCTCAATCTCGTAAGCATCAATAATTTTTCACTATTAAAAAATCTTCAAGTAAAACAAGAAAGAAACCTTGAGCTTTGATACGAACTTGATCTGAAATTACTTGCTAGTTAATGTTGTGCTAGCTTCATTCTAGATGTAAACATTTCTTTGCATTATTTTACTTATCCTTCATCAATTTGTTTAAGAGCATGTGTTTGTAAAAAATGTACTTAGTGAAATTATGAGTTTTTCATAATATTAAAAATAATAATTTTAAATGACAGAACTGGAGCAATAGTAAACATAATAAGCACATATAACAAATCTTAACGTACAGAATTTTGATAAAAGAGTTCACCCTTCCTGGGCTATATCTCCTTGGTCCAGATTCATGGTGTCACTTTTTTACTATCTTCAAGTGTGCTCAAATTGTTGTTACAAGCTTTATAACTTCTTCAAGCCTATTCAAATGAGTTTATAACATCATAATCTCCCAAAAAAGATTATTTTTTTGCTGTATTTGGAATTTGGATGCTCTGAAAATGGGCCCAACACTTGTTGGCCCTAGCCTTCAAAAATATTCAAATGTACTAAAGCACCTATAGATCACTTTTTTAGCCTCTACAACCTATTCTATTAAGTTCCTAGCATGAAAATCAGCCAGGAATGACTTTTACTGAGCACAGTTTGGTCAAAAATTGAGTGAGTTATGACCAAAACAAACATTGCCCCAATTTCTCCTCCAAAACTAGGGGAACTATGAGTCAACATTCTAATTTTGTGATTCTCACCAAAATTGCCGAACCTCCAAATTTTCCGCCAACTTAATCTTCAGGATTAATTATCGTTAAGCGCATTTTAAGGGTAGATAAGCATGGGTTTAATGAGGTAACCGCGTTTAGCACAAATCTCAGGTTAATGTCAATAACCCATGTTTAATATTTAATTAAACCCCTCTTTTATTTAAATTAATCACAATTAACAATCCCACCGGTTTTTTTGGATTTGCTCTCGGTCTTTAGGCCTTGGCCACATGGGGAGGGGGTTGGCTCCCTCCAACCCTCAAATTGTCAGTGCATTTGATTCAAATGGAAGGGGAGATCATATAAGGTTAGGATCACCCAGTGGGAGAGATGGTTAGGCAACTGGTTTGGTGGTCATGAGGTTAGAAGTCTGACCCTCACTCTGCCACAATAATTTTTCCCAAGAATATGATAATAGCTCTCTACCATACTTACCAACTCACTCGAAATTTAATTTCTACCATTGGGTAGTAAGATCCCCTCTATAATTGGTGAAATATGTTGATTGATGTTTGAACTATATATATATATATATATATATATATATATATATATATATATATATATATATATATATATATATATATATATATATATATATACATATATATATATATATATATATATACATATATATATATATATATATATATATACATATATGTATATGTATATGTATATGTATATGTATATGTATGTATGTATGTATGTATGTATTATAATTCCACCATACCTTAGTCCAAACATTAACATAAAATGTAATTTGACTGCATAGGTGATGAGATGGCCCACCAGAGATGACACATGGTGCCCTCTGGTTGGGTTATACTCCAACCCTTAAAAAAAAGTTCAAATTCCAACTTAGGAAGAATTGGAGGTCATTGGAAAATTTCTTTCTTCACTTAACCCATTTGGTGAATCTGAAGATGACACATGTCACAATGCCACTAGCTACAATCTGGAGAATATTCCCTATAATGCAGACTGTACCTGCCACATCATCACTCTACATGTTTTACTCATTTTTTACTTATTTTGGAAAATGAACAAAAGATGATAACTCAATCATACGAATTCGGATTTTGATGAAAAGAGTTGCACTGGAATCCTGGCGATGAACTCTATCCAGTCGTTCAGGTTCAAAGAAATTTTGAGAAATCTCAAATTTTAGCTAAAAATTGAGCCTTAGATTAGTATATGTCTCCTCCTCCTCATTTGTCTCCTAAATAATTCATGCGACACTCAATTTTAAGAGATCAAAAACACTTTGCAAGGATGCAAGTGTTCCTTCTCCTGATGCAAGTACTACTGCAGCAAGTGGTGGTGGAAGTTTTTCTTCTTCTAGAATGATATTATTTACATATTCCCTTCGATCCTCATGTGCTTTCTCATCTATGTCAGAAAATTTCTCAACTGGAATTACCTCCAGTTTCCTCTTATCAAAATTCTTGATGAGCCTTTGAGTAACATCTACATAAGTAGTCACTCTTGCATGTTTCAAATGGCTGAACAATCAAATATTTGCTTCACCCTCAAGGTGCAATGCTGAAATCTCAACAGCTTCTCTTTCTACTACTAGATGTACTAGGAAGAATGCATCTAACTTCTTCCTCCAAGCCCTTGCTATGCTTGTGGATGACCCATGAAATGTAGAGAATAGAATTCTATTATGCCTTTTTCTTCTACTGTTGCTGCAAGGTCTCCTCTCTTCTTTGATCTAATTAAACTTTTGGACAGTTATATTCTCCTTGAATATTATTATATCAAGTGGTGGTGGATCCATCTTATTAAACCTATCAGCCGTACTGAGCATAAAATCTTGAGGATCAAGTCACTTAAGGAATATAACACAAGCCTCCAATAAGAAAATATGTGGACACATGAAATATAGCTGCTATACAAATGTAGGTGAATCAATAGAGCGCAGTCCTCATGAGTTAAAATATAGCTAGAAAATATAATAACATGGATCTCCTAATATATGGCTCAATAAATGCTAAGAATAGAGATCTAGGCTCCCAAGCACCTTTATAAGACAACCCAGAAAGGGTTTCTAGAAATACGCAAAAGTATAAAATGCCAGAATGGAGCCTAGGGATAAATAAGCAACTGCAATTGAATACAGAATGAGGTGGGTGAAACTGATATAGAAATATATAGAACTCCTCCAACATATCCTCCAAGTGAAAGTTTGATCCCCTCATTGAAATTCCAACCCTCCAAAAGTAGCATTGAACCCTCTTCTACAAATGTTCTCTAAAATAATGCAGTCCTTGAAGGAAACTACACTGTAAGAGGTGGTAATAGCTGGGCCTGATGCCAAATAATGAAAATTTGCTCTAGGACCTTCCTTTCTGGCCTCCCAATGGAAGGGCTACCTCTCCACTGAAGAAAAAAACACATAATTGACTTAATAATCCTCCACAACTCCTGCCCTACAACACAACACAACTCTGGAAGAAACTACGTTGTAGTTGAAGAATGAAGCTTGGCCTGATGCTAGAATGTGGAAATGAAGCTCAATAAACTATCTTGATTCTGAACTCGAAGTCCCCCGAGGATGAGTGTGTGATTCTCGCCCAGGAACATCCTTGTGCTAGACAGCACAACAGACTCCGCTAAATAGCTAAAGAGTGAAAGAAGTCACAATAGACCAAAACATATCAATACTCAACATACCCTCTATGGATGCCTTCCCCCTCCTTATATGCATTGTGAGCCTTCTCACCTTGGGTCCCACTCATTAAATCCACTAATCTTATGGAGACATCCTCCCATTAACACGACATTGCCCCTCATTAACTATCCACTCTATCCATACCAATGTTGTTGATTTGGTCAAACTTGACCCCATCCACATGCTCCAACCTCTATTAACACATTAGGGTTCTTTATTCAGCTATTAAGATGCTCCTTATTCACATTAAGAGTGATTTTATTCCTACTAAAGAGATTTATGGGTCTCCCTACCCACTTATTCATATATCTAAACGAAGGAAGAAAAAAATAGTATTCCAATTAGCTGCAAGCTAATTTTGGAATACTACAGCTTGGAATGTGGTAAACAAACATCCAATAGAAAATGAGAAAAAACACTTAAAACTTTGAGATTTCGTGAAAGGACATGTAGAATAGTAAACAATGAGAGATATATTCTTGAGGAGCGTTGTAGGTTCGATAGAAGGGCTTAGAAGAGTGCTTAGGTGGAGTAGATATCGCTAACATGCCAAATAGAGGAATAATGGTCATAAGATTTTGAAAACTCTTAGGCTTGGGCTACGCTCTAATACCATATTAGGAAAAAAAAATGTAATAGATGGAATAAGAAAGATAATAATTTGATGCATCTATTATTAACAATGATACATATTTATAGTACATTGGAGTGACCCTTGGATTCCATATTCTAGGGTCTCTTGGACTCTTTTTGACCGTTCGCCTTCCACACCAACCCTTAGAGGATTAGGCGTCCAACACTTTTGACCGAAAGTATATCTTTGATCCTGGTTGTGGTGATCTCGGGTAAATTTCCAAGTGTTTATGGTGGATATCGTGTTTCTCTTGGATTTGTTAATTGATGGGTGAAAATAAGAAAATTCCTCTAGGTATGGTGAAGAATGTTGGAAGGCATTAAAGCTTGTTTTGGTGTTACTAATTTATGGAAAAGTTGAGGTTAAATCCATATGGAAGAGGGTAGAGGTGGTTTAGCTTCTGGATTCCCTAGCTATTTTCATTCTATTTTTTCCCATGTGATCCCATATTCATGCTTTGAATATGGTACGTTGGTGATTAGTTGGAGGAAATATTTGGTTCAGCCAAATATATTGTAGGGTGGTATGTGAATGCCCCTGAATTGGTTTTTTTTATTAATAATTTATTATGTTTTATTTATTATTGATATTGATGAGAACATGTATTATTTATGTGAAAATTCCCCCGTTATTTTTGGACAAATGTCCCTAGAAAAACCCAATGTGGGAAAATTGATGTAGCAGATCTGAGGGTTTTTACATTATGCAGTAATTTTTTGAATACAAATATAGGATGCCTTTATGGAAATACTTGCAGAGAGTATCACTAACAAATATTTAGTGATATAAATCTCACATTGATACTCGAACCCCAACTGACCAATAAACCTCGTATAGCAAGCCCTCTTCTGGTGTGCGCCGTCTCTACAAAGTCACTGTGAAATATCTATGTCACCCTACATGGGGCCTATGTGGATTCTCTATTTTTAATCTTCTGTTGGTTGAATAAGATCCTCTGCTCCCTTTTGATCTCACACCCTGACTTTCTGACATTGGATCTGACTAACCCTAAACTGAATTTTGGATTTCCTCGAGGTTGCAACGTTACCTTTGCGCGGGACTATAGTGCCTCTTCTGCATGATGCCCTGTCTTCTCCGATACACATTCCTGACTCAGGAAGATCTCTGACATGAATTAATATTCCCCTAAATCCAATAAAGAATCACTTAGATCTGATTTTCATTTGAGAAATTTCCCCGTGACACAAATTTGATCTCTAGATCCTCTCGGTGTGTCTTACAAATGAACCTCAAACCTTCACTTATAGTATCCTCGTTGGTAGATCAAAAATCAACATTAGATCTCCAATCAATGAGGAATATTATATTAGAGTTGATATGCTTTACATATAAGTTTTACCTACATTTTACATGGATACTGACTAATTATATTAATTTCCTAATTTAGACTTAGGGTCATCATTAAAAATAATTAAATTTTCTTATAAAACTATTTCTGGGTGGAATTTTGAAGAAATATTTCTGGGTCATTTTTAATGCATGTTTCTAATACTATCGACAAAATTTTGGGCTTAGAGAATATTCAATGTGATTATAATCTAGATCAAGGGAAAAAATTAGCTCAAAAACGAAAGCACTCAAAATTGCACCAAACCAGATTCAAAGTGATCGGCCCGTCGCAAGGATCTAACACAACTCATTCCATTGAAAGCTGAGTTCAGATGAGGAAGTTATGGTCTATTTATCACCGTTTAGAACATGAAATTTCTTTTAAAAAATAATGCAAATTAGTTACAACTGATGACATGGAAATGTAGTCATCATGCAGAGAATATTCTTCATTTTTTAGTCCAATGGGACTGTGACAAGTGTCACTATTAGATTCACCATTTTGGTTTGTGAAGGTAAAAATTGCCCAAGGTCCTCTAAGGTTGAGTTTGGGTTCATTATGTTTGTTACTTTGTCTTCTCTTATCACCCTCTAGTCCTTTAGTTTTTTCTTTTTCCTTGACATCATTGTGCCAACTAGGCATTGGTCCTAGTAAATTCGACGTATTCATCCTCAATTCCCGTTAGGATGTATTACTCCTCCTAATCAAGTGCGAGTGAATCCCTCCAGTCCTCCATCAAGTCATTTTGACTCTAAGTCTACTGATTCCTTTGAATTCATATATGTCAACCTCATATGGCCACAATTTTAGTGACCAATGAAGGTGCAGGAAATGGTGGTGGTAACTCAAGTCCTACCCCAAGTAATACCATTATTGTAACCTCAATTGATACATTCAGTCCTCTATTTCTACCATTCATGGCTGGTTTGAAACTCCAAGATTGTAATCAGGTTATCAATTATCCTCTTCTCCATAATCCAAATTGGCACGTTATGCCAACTAAACTTCCTTCATACATTCCCAAGTTAGAGGGAAATCCTAGAGAATATGCCACTAATTTTCTTCGCTCATTTAACGTATGGTGTTCATTTAATTCCATTACATATGACTCCATTTGTATTCATATATTCCAATGCACACTTACTGGAACTATAGATAAGTGGTATGTCAACCAACCTCATGCCACCCATTGCATTTTTGTGATTTTGGTTAGATATTTTTTATCATATTTCCAATTACCTCTCCTTTAAGACAGTGAGATCGAACTCTTGACTTCATTCTATCAAACTTCTATGACCCGCCTTTCTGAACATATCTAAGAGTGGAACATAAGGATGAGAACATGTAGGGACTATTCTTTTGAAGACTCTGTATATATGGATTGGTTTATTATATCACTTTTTTCCCCCACAGGTAAATATGTCGCGTTACATTTCCCTCAGACAGAGGAAGATATTATCGAAATAGCCCTGAAATATGACATGATTTATGCTCAGCCAAGATATATTTATACCATTCTCCCTGATCAACCTCGGCCAGGTGTTGCTAGTGCCCCATGGGAATCTCATGCTGCCAATGGTATCATTTGATATATTTTACACCTTTATTAGCAACTATATTCTCTCCCTTAGATGAGTTATGTTCAACCACAGTGGGAGACCAATACCTCCTACAACTACCCCCCTCCTCTATGAAACCATTATCCCAGTCAAAGAACACCATAGACATATACCTGATTGCATCATCATATGCAAGGGCCATTTGTTGCTCAGCCTATTTATGCAAATGTCTCCCTCTAATATTCACAGTTTAGCATGCAACTAATTGGAATATTGATTTTTGTCTTTTACACTTAGTAGATGAATAAATGGGGAAGGAGACCCATACTTACCTTGAATTAAAAATAAAATCTCTCTTGATGTGAAAAGGGATCATAAAATAACTGGATCTAGCACTCTCATGTGTGAACAAAGCATAGTGGATGTGGACAAAGTCAAGTTTGACCAAGTCAACAACATTAATGTGGGAGGAGTGTATTATCAATAAAAATAGCTCAATGTGAATGAGGACTAGCCTAGACAACTATATGTGAACTAGGTGTGAAAAGGGCTAAACCAGGTTGAAGAGGTCAACCTTGACCAAATGAAACAACGTTGCTTTATAAGAGTGGCATTGATGAAGGTACAATGCGGTTTTGGAGGGAGATTGATTTTTTGATGGTGGAAAACCTAATGACTGGGACCCAAGGTGAGAAGGATCACTTATTTTATAATGAAGAGTATGGTAGTTATTTTAGGTTAGCTTATGAATGATATTTTGATGTGTCTGCTTAGACTTTTCTCTCTTCAACTGTTTAGCTAAGATTGCTGGTGTTGTTTAGCACTTGGTATTCTTGTTTAGGAATTCCATCTCTTCCCTTTCAGTAGCTCTTGGGAGAGACCTGATCTATTATTCCACACATTCAGCATTGCTGCCAAGCTTCAATCTTCAGCTACAATATTATTTCTACAGAAGTATAACATTGTGTTGCAGGGTGTTGCAGTGGAGGTTGAGAACCCCACTTTCAGAGTTGATTTTGCATAGGAGGAAGGATTCCTTATTGTGGGAGATCCATTTGGAGGGTTCCTAAGCCTATTTTAGACCTTTGGAAGCAAGAAAAAGTATTTTAATCACCTACAACATTATTTTAGTCTAGGAATTTCATTATTTCTGCAGTGCAGTTTCAGTAGTCTCTTTTGTAGCTATTTTTGGGAGATTTCCTGTGATTGGAGGGTTGATCCTTTCGTGGGGAATAAATTTGATTAGATCTACATAATATGTATGGTATTATAGCCTTATATACTCTTTTTCTTCATTTTTCAGTGATTATTCAGTCTTATTGCTGAATATCACCCTTTAATATTTGGGTGTATTCCTAGAAACCCTACCAGGGTTCTCTAGCTTTTGTATAAAGGAGAGTAGATCTCATTTCTTGAGCCATATTGTTTAATATAATATCATATATAATTTTATGTATTATATATGTGTACAAACCCTCATTATACTGCGTTGTCTCTTGATGCAGTAATTTCATGTTGTAGTACTTTTGGGGTTTTAGCCTTTTCTAGCTATCCTAGGTGTGGGAGGTCTGTTTACCTCACCTAGTTTGATTTTTTTCTGATATAATCTTGGATTTATGTTGTATATTTACAGATATAAGGGATCCAAGTGTTTATTTCATTTTCTGTAGCATATATTTCTGAAAATTTGTTTTTTATGCAAGCATTTTTTAGGAGTCCCATTTTGGGATATTACAGTGCTATCAGAGCAATATTTTTGGCTCAACCTGTGTAATCCAAGCCAAATTGACATTATAAGAAGAGAAGATGAGAATTATGGATAAAATGAAATTTTTCTCATCATTTTTCTGATCTATGAAGAACGTCTCCAAGGGGGTTAAACAGAAAGAAGAAAAAAGGAGTAGTGAAACTTCTAGAGGGTTTCAAGAGAAGGAAGATCCATGCACTTCCTATGATAAAAAAAGGACACCAGTGTTATAGAGAGCTCCAAAGCATTTGAACATACAATTTCCTTTTGAAAAGGAGGACAAATTGCACAAATATGGAGGACACTTGGATCACAAGATTCTAAGTGAATACCTTGTTGAGTACAAATCTCAACCTAGAGCCTTCCAGGAGACTCTAGCATTCCCTCAGTTAATTCAATTGGAGGAAGAAATAAGACCTTGTATCCAAGGGAGGATCAAGGGCAATATATTTCTATTGTCTAATTTTGATGGTTCATCTATAGCACAGGTTTGGGAAAGGAAACTAGATGCATTCGTCCTACTACATCCTATCATAGAAAGAGAGGTTGTAGAGATTGCAGCGTTGCACCTTGAGGGTGAAGCTAACAATTGGTGGTTCATCCATGTCAGCCATAAAAGAGTGACTACTTTTGTTGAGTTTACTTAGAGGTTGATAGGAAAAATTGGTGAAGAAACACTAGAGGAGGAGAAGCCCTCACCACCATTGGAGGAAACTTGTATGAGCATTGTCACAAATATGGAGGAACACCCGTCAACATCTTCAGTTGAAGGAGCCAACCCATTAGAGGAGGAAGCCCTTACAGCCATACAATATACTTCCAAATTTCACCAAGGTATTCCTAAGTTTCCATCTCCTATTGTTTCAACAAATCATATGGAAGGTTTTATACCATTGCATAATACTCATTTGGAACAATAAAATTGCACTGTGTTGTGCAACCTTGAGTTGATCAAGGAAGGGATGAACCATCACCCTCATCTACCTTTCTTGAGTATCACACAGCACTTGAGGGTGGGGTGTCAATTCTTGGAGGATAGGATGAACCTTGTTCCAAATAGATTGATACAAAACCATATAGTCATTCTTGAGTTGGAGAATTGGACAGCAAGTACACCATTGAGGAGTTTTACAGTCCTGTCAAGTAGTAGTGAGGAGTTTTGGCCTTCATCACACTTGTATATTTATGGATTCAAGATGATCATTAGTGTGATATGTTTTCTAGGAGATCTCCAACAAGTTGCATTTCAACATCCCATGAAATGCAAGAAGAGAAATCTGATTTGGGAGGATGGTAGTCTTCATTGGAAGGGTACCAAGGTTGAGCATGATGGGAGGAACCCACATTTGGATGAATGGGTGTGGATGGTGAGGAAGAGGCTAGTAAGATACTTGAAAATATATGATACTGGGCAGCAGGAGGCTTGGCTATGTTGGCTACTCTTGAAAGAGTTTGGCCATCATGTGACATATCCTCTTTCAAAGGGTCCGTGGGTGGAGAAAGTGTGGCAGGATACTTGCATCACAGGGCAAAAAGGATTATGGTTGCATTATGTTGGTATGACATTCTTCATATCAATCATTATGTTTTCACCACGTGATTTGTATGATGGACGTATGAGGAGGCATCAAAAAATTTTGTTGCTTGGGTTGTTCTTTGGAGAGCATGGGCAGATTTTCTCTCATCCTTGGCATGATGTTGTAGGAGTGGGAGATGGCACTATCATGGTGCGAAGGGTCTAATCCTTAGCCTTGGATGATAAAGAGGTACTTCCACTTTGGGAAGAATTTCTTATGTATAGCAGCATTGTGGCATATATCTTTGATAGGGTGCATGTCAAAGAATGGAGCTATGAGTTGGAAAGAGCCTATTTTCATAGGCCAACAACATTGTCACTTTGGAATTTGAGTTTATTGATGGAGTATCCCTAGGATCACTTCACATTTGATGCAATTAGTGGAAAAAGAGGAGGTGAGAGGGATGGAGTGGTGGATGGAAACATCTATTACAAAGATATGATATTCTTAACTTGGATTTCCAAGCATAGGGAGGGTGATCTTCATGCAACATATGATTCATTCCTCTTCATGGGAGTACGTCATACCACTATAGGAGGTTTATTCATAGATCCATACATATTATTACTTCCAGTACATGGTGAGAGATTTTTTTTTTCATTTATTTATTGTCTAACAAAATATTTTCACGCTTTTATTATTTCTATGCAGTGCATTGCTCCACAAGATGGCAAGCTTTTCATTTGGTTCCATGGTCAATTTTGGGCCAAACTATATGATGGAGACAACCATATTTTATGTGACCTTGGGCAAGTGTTATATTATTTCATGTATGTTTAATTTATGTACCCTACCATTTACTATTCATTAGTATATGTGATGACATACATAATCATGTATCAAGAAACCACTTTCCACGTAATTTTCTGAAGCAGCAACTTGGAAAACTGCGCTGTGACCACTTGGGAAACTGTTGGTACTTTCCAGCACCACATGAAATATTCATTATTTCCATTATTTAGATACTAATCATGATTTCATTTGCTGATGTGGTTCTTATTCTTATTGAGAGAATGATTGGGGGAGAGACACATTGGCTAGATGTGTCCTTGGGGAAAGATATTTCCCACACTTTTTTACATTGCATGTTCCAAGGGGAGCATGAGAAATGATATGGCCACTACAGTTAGACACATGTTTTTCCATGATGTGGGCCATAGGGTTGATTGGATTCCATATGGTGATGTTTTCCAACTCACCATATATGGGATATTTTGGGCCAACAAGATTCTAAACGTTGGAGAGGAGATCTTTGGAGATCTAGTCTTCTTCTTGCAACTTGAGGGCAACACTATTGCAGCCCAGGATCAGGAAATACTCTAAAATTATCATAAGTGGAGAGGAATACAGCGTGGGGTAGGCTAATTTGTCTACCATGTTCATATTTTCAGCCCACCTACTTTGCAGGAGCCAAAGGTGGAGGAGGATTTTCAAGAGTTGTCATGTTAGAAGGTAAATCATTTTGTATGGATGATTGCTTGGGGATGGGAGATTTGTGTGGGGATGGTAAATATTAATTTATATTAGACCTCATGCCTTAATAAGACCTTTAAATAGCCCAATTTTTCTTGCATGGATATTTTACTTTTACATGATGACAACTATTTGGGATGCTCACCAAAAGCTAGCTTGCATACATGGGAGGAACAACTTGGAGATGTATTGAGGAGACAACATCTTGAACCTTGGAGGATTTTTATCATATGAGGATTCTACAGGGGGAGAAGAGGAGGCTCTTCAGTTCTATCCTTGCAGTTTCTTGAATACAAGCAACATTTGGGAGGGGAGGGCTGTAATATTCCAAGTTTAGCATGCAGTTAATTGGAATATTGATTTTTTACTTTTACACTTTGTAGATGAATAAATAGGGAAGGAGACCCATAATTACCTTGAATTAACAATAAAATCCCTCTTTATGTGAAAGGGGATAAAAAAATAACTGGATCTAGCACTCTCATGTGTGAACAAGTGTTGCACTGAAAATTGTCACCCTCACATTCTGCTATGTGTATGAGCTTGTTATCACTCATACTTCCTCCTTTGCAAGTCTAACATATCATTTCTTCATGTCAAGCCTTGAAAATAAGAAAAAATCTCTTAAAAATCTCCTTAACTTTGGTATCGCACTTTCTCTTTATCTTTCCTACGATCTCGCACCTAATGTTCATGACTCCTGCGTACCTGAACACACTTTCTCTATGTTATGGGTGCAGACCCCTGTAAAAGATTAAAAAGGTGCAAGTAAACTCAAAATATCACTTTCAGTAAATTCTAGAAGCCTCTAGAAAGAATCTTGCGGTGGCAGAACCTCTCTTTTGAGGTTCATGTATCCCTTACCTTAAGGAGCTAACCCCTTGATGTGAAGAGCTTATCCCTTTGAAGGAGGATTCTATCCCTTCATAGTTGGAACTGAAACCTCCTATTTTCCAACATAAAAAAAGGCGTTGGGTAGCCTCAAGGGGAGTTCAAGCTTTAGAATTATTTGAGGTTAAGTGTTGTTGGGATTCAAACTCATTTAACTAAGATTTTTGTGAGGAGAGATCACATACCTCTATTTGTCTTGGTTGGAAGAGTGCAAGGCTTGTCAGAATAGAGGAGATTCCTGCGTCGGACCCTGGGAAGGCCTATTCAACATCAAGGCTAAGGTTGTAAGGTTTTCTTTCTTTAAAACTTAATACAAATGAATTCATTTTTCTCAATAAGTTGTTAATTAACTATTTATTTCATGGATTCCTTGATCACCATGATAGGCATGACTTATAATATTTAGTATACAGGTGCTATTTAATGTTTGCTTTTTTGTGACTGTAGCTTTATAAAGATAACTCCTTCAAGTGACCGAGTGACAACTACTTCAAACAAGCATTGGATCTACGGTAACTCCTTAACACCTTTATAGTATTATTTTGTAAATCACATATGTTTAGAGAAAGATAGGTTTATTTGGATGTTTTTTTCTAGATTACCTTTTGGTACTAGGGAGATCGATCTTGTCCGCAAGATTGATTAATCCACCCAACAACAAGGCATAATGGATGTCGACAAAGTCATGTTTGACCAAGTGAACATCATTAATGTGGGAGGAGTGGATCATCAATAAAAATAGCTCAATGTGAATCAGGACCAGCCTAGACAACTATATGTGAGCTGGATTGAAGACCCTTAGGTGTGAAAAGAGCTAAAGCGGGTTGAAGAGGTCAACCTTGACCAAATCAAACAACGTTGTTTTAGAAGAGTGGAATTGATGAAGGTACAACATAGTTTTGGAGGGAGATTGATTGTGTGATGGTTGAAACCCTAATGAGTGGGACCTAAGGTGAGAAGGCTCACTTGATTTATAAGGAAGAGGATGGAAGCCATTTTATTTTATCTTTTGAATGATATTTTGATCTGTCTACTTAGAATTTTCTCTCTTCAATTGTTTAGCTAAGATTGCTGGTGATGTTTAGCACTTGGCATCCCTGTTTAGGAATTCCATCTCTTCCCTTTGAGTAGCCCTTGGGGAAGACCTGATCTATCATTCCACACATATGACATTGGTGCCAAGCTTCAATATTCAGCTACAACATTATTTTTGGAGAAGTATAACGTTGTGTTCCAAGGTGTTGTAGTGGAGGTTGAGAACCCCACTTTCGGAGTTCATTTTGCAGAGGAAGGATTCCTTCTTGTGGGAGACCAGTTTGAGGGATCTTGAGCTTAGTTCATACCTTTTTCAGTAGTCCAATGTATTTTCATCACCTACAACATTATTAAAGTCTGAGAATTGCGCTATTTCTGCAAGACAGCTTCAACAGTGACTTTTGTGGCTCTTTTTGGGATTTTTCCTGTGATTGGAGGGTTGATCCTTCCATGGCGGAATACCTTTTATCAGATCTACATCAGATATATGTTCTTATAGCCTTTTATACTCATGTGCTTCAGTTTTTAGTGATTATTTAGTCTTGTTGCTGAAGATCACCATTTGTGTTTGGGTGTATTCCTAGAAACCCTACCCAAGTTCTCTAGCTTTTGTATAAAGGAGACTAGATCTCATTTCTTGAGCCATATTGTTTAATATAATATCATATCTATTTGTATATGTTATATATGTTTATAAATCCTCATTATATTGTGTTGTCTCTTTATGCAGTACTTTCATGTTGTAGTAGTTTTGGGTTTTAGCCTTTTCTAGCTATCCTAGGTGTGGGAGGTCTGTTTACCTCACCTAGTTTGATTTGTTTCTGATCTACTCTTGGAGTTAGGTTGTATATTGTAAAATATAAGGAATCAAAGTGTTTATTTCATTTTTTGTAACATACATTTCTGAAAATGAATTTTTTACGCAAGCATTGCTGAGCAGTCCCATTTTGGGATATTACACTCCCCTATTAGATATGTTCCTTATGGACCTCCCAATATTCTAGCCCCTTCAGTACAAACTCCTCAACCTCCCATGCCTCCTCCACCTATAATACAACAACCACCTCCTCCTTGAGCTCAAGTTTGTGCATGATAGAGCATGAACAATCTCCCCAACACCTAGAAGAAGAATAAGGGGAAAGGTAATAGGAATCTGCAATACAAAGGTAATGAGGGTAAAAAGGGTCCTCCAACTAATCCACCCCAGGGAGATTATTCTAATCCCATAAACCAACAACAAGGAAGACCACCCAAACAAAGCAAGGCCATTCATATGAATACTACTTTTGCATGTTGTGACATATATGGCGATTATACTCATGATGGTCCCCTTTTACCACAGATGTGTCAACTATGGGAAGCCCAAGAATATACCTCTAGAAGATAGTAGCCCATGGCTACCCTTCCTTTGGGTCCTGCCTCGTCTCATTCAGTTGTTCTTACGAATTCATTACCTCACCAAGGATACATAGCTTCCCAAATGACACATAGTCAATAAACAGCTCAGATCCATATTCTAGTCCTAACAATTAACACATTTTCGTGATGAATTCTAATGAGGTCAACAAAGAGAAAGTCAACCTTTAGACCTAATCATGCCAATATGACAAGCCACCCACTAAGTATATGACTAAGTTTGAACTAAGAGTTTCCATTGTGTCTATTTCTTCATCAAACGTGATCTGAAATCCATAGGATTTCTTACTTGCACAAATGACTACGAAAGAGTTTATGTGAATGAATGAATGAAAATGAGTTATGTTTATGCCCTGAACATAAACTTAAAGAACTGAAATGAAGAATAAACCAACAAAAAATAAAAATGAAAATAGAACAAACCTTTATTATGGAGTTTGTCCCTCCTAGACTATGTCTCCGGGTCTACTTCCATGTGGGCATCCATTTTATTAGGAAATGACCCAGAGAGTTTCTTTACAAAAGATTCAACGAAATGAGCTATGCATGTTGGAACTACTAGTTAATTTGGCAATAATTCCATCTATATTAGCTTTCCAATGCCTATCTTCATTACACATTTGACTCAACTACGAAAAAATACGTCCAAAATAACAGCAGTAGTCATATACAAATATTTGTTCTGCAACTCACATTTCAACTCCCCACACACTAGTGCCGTGGAAAATGTTTTATAATGCCCTTGGCCGCTTTTAGGATCGAAACTTCTGGGCTATACTTGGCATATTTTTTTTTTGTTTCAAAAACTTTATTTGTGGTCAATTAGGTTGAATAGGTGCTATGACATCTATCAAATATAGTGGCTTTAAAACTATATGATATACATTTTATTGGACCGCGCCAATCGAATTTCTATAGAGGTTTGAATATATATTAAAAAGCCTTTAATTCCAACCATATCTCAGTGGATATAATGTACCACCAAAAGTACGACATATTTCATATACAAAACCTTATTATATAACAAAATCCATTGAATTATGGTAGATTTTTAGATTTTGGGTTAAGTATAAGGTTTGGACTTTCAGTTTGATGCACCAAATGTGGAGCTCTGAGACTGTTGAGAGTGGTTTCCAATTAAACTAAGGTTTTAGCTGGGCCGCTAAACCTGCCGAGCTCCGCCAAGCCTCCCCCCTCATATGATATCCATTCAACTGTTGAACCCTTAGTTAAATTGAGAGGGAGGGGTGAATCATTTTAACACACTTATGGAATTTTAAAACTTTCCTTTAAACTTATTTACACCTTCATTTCATGATCAAATTATTATATAATGAAACATCAATATTAATATGTGAGCAAAAAGTATTAAACAAATTAAATACAGAACATCAACACATAATTATCATGCATATGGACAACAAGAATAAGTGGAAACCCATAAGGGAGAAAACCACATCTTATTATTGTTGTGCTGCAAAGGAAAGCTCCAACTCCCTCTCATCACTGATTTTCTGTAGGCTCCAACCTTTCAGGAGGCTACCGCCTCAAATTTTTCATGCTACAACATGGAAGAAAGCTCCAACTCCCATTTATTTTCTGCAAGCTACAACTGACAGGAGACTCCTACATCAACCAGCTACAAATGGACATCTATCAAGCTACAACTTGAAATGGAAGTGCCAACTCCCATGTATTTTTTGTAGGCTACAACCCACAGGAGGCTCCTACCTCAACCATCTATAACTGGAAATCTATCAAGCTACAACTTGATATGGAAGCACCAACTTCCTCACACTACAATAAAATCATATGCAGATTTACCTGGATATCAGCTCTATTTTTCTCCTTCTTCACTGTTGTCCTTCCAGCCTTCATATCTGCTTTAAATCATCTCTGGATCTTCACATATTCTCTATCTACTCTATCTTCTTCTTCCACTCTCTAAACACTACATGCATATGACAATAAAATAATTTATAGAGATCACCTCATAGCTTTTTGCATTCCATATGGGAATATGAAATGAACAGGCATGACTCTTTGCCTTGCACCTTCTCATTTTCTCGCTCAACACATTCAGGATGTTACAATACTATGTACTCATTTCAGTATGACATTGGAGTTTTTCTTTGCCTATGGAGACTTGCCTTTGCATCACATACAATAAAAATAATTAATTTATTTACATTTATAGTTACAACAAATATATTTCACCCAACCCTTTCATCTCTTTGCTCATTGTGCATTTGTCTTTTCTGCTACTATTAGAGTTGTTTTGATTTATGCTATTACATTAAACATAGTTCTACATAACTGTCATTTTGGCCTAACTTGACCCAAATTTTGTGTTTCCAAAAGTGCCACCATATTCTCAGTTTTCCCGACTCTGCCTCTCTCTCTCATGCCCACAATGTTCGACCTTCAACGCTCTTCTAAACACTCTATTATGCCCCTTTCTCTGTGTTGAGTCCTTACACAAGCCTTTCTACCTACATTCATAATGTATTCCATTATTAAGGCGGAACTTCTTTACTCTCTACACGTAGTGTCGGGTCTTATTATACCTAAGTCCTTCTGCTGTGTTCAACCTTTTCTTCATAAACTACCGTTGTTGCATCAACCACTATTATGCACGAGTGTCGGGTCTTACACGAGTATATGCTTGCATTTAGGGTTTCCTTTTTGTACACCTGAACCAAATCTCTATTTAGCTTTACTTCTTTATAAAAAGTCGTATCCACAGAGAGCCCTGGATCTGAAATGTATTACAATGGAACTTCTGAATGAATTCGCATCCAACTTCCTTTATCTCATTTTGGCATTTTCAGCGTGGTTCTACATTATATTCAGCTCTTCCATTCTCCAATGCAATTTCTTAACAAAAGGAGCCTTACATCTGGATTTGAAATCCTATGCAATTTAACTATAAAACTACATCACATCCACTTTCTATTGCATTCCGGTATTTTAATCATTCTTTGTTATATGGCTCCTTTTCTCTCAATGTGATTTATAAAGGGAAAATCCATACTCTCTACTTTAAATTTCCTACGTAATAGCTCTGAGCTGCATCGCATCCGGCCCCTTTATCGCACTTCGGCAAGTCGGCCTTATGAGATGGTTTATGTGTTATCTCTTCTAAGCTTTGCAATCTTCGATATGCGATTGGGTCCCACAGCCAGACTTCAATTCCTTTATATTTTAGCTTTGAACTATATCACCTCCGGTTCATTATCGCACTTTGCACTTCGACGTTCCAACGTGATTCTTGAGTGCTTATCCTCTTAAGCTTTCGAGTTGCGATTTCTGATTGGGTCCCATAGGGGCTACCACGTCAATGCCATAGCATGTGCCACGTCATCTTCTATTGTTTGCAGTTCACAATTTCGCATCGCAATATCGGCTATCGCAACATCGCATTGCTCTTGCTTCCGATTTGCGATCTAATTTCCACTAATGCAATCATCACCATTGATGTATCCAGATCGATGGTCCTCATTTTTGTTTGCAATTCAATTGTAATTTTTCCCTATTTATCTTACGATGAATCATATCCGTCCATTTCTTGCCATTGTTGTTGCTATCTAATCGTGACCGCCCAATCACCTCACTTGGAATTTTTCAAAGACTTATCTGCCTTAGCTGATTTTTGTTTCTTGATCCTATCGTCACTCTGCAACATCGGTTCCTCCACGCTACTCCTCTTGAGCTTGTTCTATATTCTTCAACGTGATTCTCTTCTGAGATTTATATTGTCGCTGCTCTACAAAACTGGTTCCTCCACAATGCTCCTCCCTGAGCTTTGTTTAGTTTGTAAGTGCGTTGATCTCTCCTGAGCTTGTTCTTCTATTCGATATTCACTTCGACTTCGGATTCTTTCCCTTGCTATGTGCCTTGAATGTGTTGATCTGTCTTGAGCTTGTTTTGCTGCCTTTGCTCCTTTTCTTCCTTAACTGCTTCTTTGATGCCTCTGCTTCTTTCTGCTGCCTTTATTTCCTTTGGTGCCTTCTTAGCTGCATTTGCTTCCTCTGCTATATTGTTTTCCTCTATACATTCGTTGTTTCTCTGCCTTTTTTGCTTTGCTATTACCTTTGCTACCTTAGCTACCTCTAATCCTCGTCTACCTTGCTTCTTAGTTGCATTCACTTCTTTACTACCTCTGCTGATAGTCTAATGCTGCTCATTTCCTTTCTGCTGCTCCTCTGCCTCTCGTTTATGCTTTCTTACTGCATTATTGATGGCGATTCTCTGCTCCTTTGCCTTAGTGATTGTTCAGGTGCTGCTTCTTTGTGATCCTTTGCCATCAATGACAATATTTACACTACTCTTCCCCTTTGGCATTGATGGCAACACATCTACCAATACTCCAATACTTCCTCCCCCTTTCATTCTAAAAGGTGTGTTTCTTCTTTTGCTTACTTTTCCTCCCCCTTTTAAATCAATGGCAAAGGGTTGCATATTTTTTAGCATGGTTCCTATCTTTCCATAATACTCTCATCTTGAGGACTTGTTCTATGCATTGCTCCTTTGCTCTAGCTATGTTGTGACAATTTTTATTGACTTATCCCCCTGGAATGATGCTTTATTGTCTGATACAGACTATCACTTGTCTTCTGCAATGATCTCGTTCTTTGTATGGAACCTTTACCTATATATATATATTTTATTTCTGAACATATCAGAGAGTAACATCTGTAGACACTACTCCTAGTTTGTCTCTTAGATATTTGAATGGTTATTTAGCAAGAGTTTTTGTGAATATGTCTATTGTTTGTTCCTTTGCTGGTACATATTCCAAGTTCACTAATTTATGTGCTACTTGTTCTCTGAGGAAGTGGTACTTTATTGGGATGTGCTTTTTTTTTAATGAAGTACAGGGTTTTTTGATATACTTATTGCACTAGTATTGTCACATTTGATAGATATAGGTTCATAAATACTTAACTTCATGTCTTGGACAGTTTGTTTCATCCATATTACTTGCTTATCCATGACACTAGACTTTTTCCAAGATAGAATGCACCTCCACTTGTGCTTTTCCTGTCATCCACACAGCTGGCCCAATCTGCATTTGTGCATGTTGTCAATGTAAAAGATTTTCCTTTTGGACACCATAGGCCATAGTGTGCAGTTCCTTATAGATATCTAAATATTCTCTTGATTGCAAGTAAGTGATTTTATTTTGGTGTTGCTTGATATCTTGCCACAAGCCCTACTGCCAACATAATATTTTATCTAGAAGCAGTTAGGTATAGTAGACTTCCTATCATGGATCTATAAAGTTTTTGATATACATCTGCTGATCCATCATTAGCACATCGTTTGCATCCACTGATCATGGGAGTTGATACAGGTTTGCAGTCTTCCATTTGAAATATTTTCAACATTTCCCTTAAGTATGTTTCTTGCAAAATTAATATTCCTGTGTTATTTTGTTGAATTTGAAGTCCTAAATAAAAGGTGAGCTCTCCAATCATTGACATCTCAAATTATGATTTCATTTCTTCAGTAAATCCTTTTTCTAAATCATCTTTGTTGCTACCAAACATGATGTCATCTACGTATACTACTAGAATTAAATTTCATTTTCATTAGCCTTCATGTAAAAATTGTTATCTACTGCTACTTTCTTGAACCCTTATTTTTGCAAGTATTTGTCCATCCTTGAATACCATGCACGAGGAGCTTGTTTCAGACCATATAAGGCTTTATTTAATCTACACACATAGCCATGTTTATCTGTTAATGAGAATCCTTCAGGTTGTTCAATGTAGAATTCTTCCTCTAGATATCCATTCAGGAAGGCAGACTTCACATCCATTTGATATACATTGAAATCATGATAGCATGAAAAGGCCAAAAACATTCTGATTGCTTCCATTTTGGCTACAGGGGCAAAGGTTTCATCATAATCAAGTCCTTCAATTTGAGAATATCCCTTGCATATGAGTCTGGCTTTATTTCTGATTACCTGCCCTTGTTCATTCATCTTATTCTTGAATATCCATTTTGTGCCAATGAAATTTTTCCCAGTGGGTCTTGGAATTAATTCCTAGGTATAGTTCTTCTCAATTTGGTCTAGTTCTTCATTCATAGCATTTACCTAGTTTTTGTCTTTGTTGGCTTCTTCGAACTTCTTTGGCTCTATTTGAGATAGGATGGCTATGTATACTTCTTTTATCTGTTCAACAAGTTGTCTTCTTGTCTAGACTCCCACACTCTTATCCCCAATGATTTGATCTTCTGGATGGTACTTTTGAGTGTGTCTTGAGGGACCTTTTGATTTTAATCTAGTATCTTCTATTGTTTTTCTATGTTCATCATTATCATGGTTTTCAGCTTCATGATCATCTTGAGGATTGGTGTAGCTTGTGTTTCTTGTTAAGTTTGGTATATTTTCGTGAAATCTTACATCAATGCTTTCCACAATGTTGTACAGTATTTTTTTGTAGTACCTATAACCCTTACTCTTAAATGCATATCCTAAAGGTACTCCTTCATTATCTCTTGCATCAAACCTCCCCAGTTTTTCGTCATTACTTTTTATGAAACACTTGCTTCCAAAGACTCTAAAGTGCTTCATTGATGCTAGTTTATCATGCCAAAATTTGTAAGGTGTCTTGTCACAATTTGGTCTTAGATGAGCTTTGTTAAGAATGTGAACAGCTATGTGTACTGCTTTTGCCCAATAGGTCTAGGGAATGTTACTTTCTTGCATCATGGCTCTAGAAATCTACTGTACTAACTTGTTTTTCCTCTCTGCCACTCCATTCTGTTGAGGTGTACTTGCAATTGTAGACTGTTGTTTTATCCCATGTACAATGCATAGATCTGCAAAATCATAGTCTGTGAATTCATCTCCTCTATCTGATCTGATGCACTTTAGCTTGCATCCTGTTTGATTTTCTGCCAATGCTTTTAATATCTTGAATTTCTCAAGTGCTTCAGATTTATATTTGAGAAATGCCACCCACGTCAATATGGTAAAATCATCTATTATCAGCATCAAATAAGATTCTCCACCTGGTGCATTAGTTCTTGAAGGTCCACACAGGTCCATGTGTACACGCTAAAGTGGCCTACTTGTAGATAGTTTATCTTTGTTCTTGAAAGATGTGCGGGTCTACTTGCCCAGTTGGAAGGATTTACATATGGCATTTGGAGGATTCTTTATTGTAGGCATATCTCTGAATGCATTCTTCTTGCTCAGATTGATGATGTGGTCAAAGTTTAGGTTTCCCAATCTTCTATGCCATAACCATGATTCGTCAAGTTTGCTTATGTGGCACACTTCATTCTCTTCTTTCACTATATAGACATTGATTTCTATTCAAACAGCTTTGATCAAGGTCTTTCCTATGGTGCTAGATCTTACTTCACAATCTTGGGCTATAAAAGGGACCTCACAACCTTTATCACAAATTTGACTAACGCTTAGCAGATTGGCTTTCAGCGCATCCAGAAATAGTACATATTCAACCTCTCCTCATCCGTTTTTCAGATTTACTGAGCCTTTTCCTTTTATTCTCCTTTCTTTGTCATTTCTGAATGTTACATATCCAGATTTCCTTTCATTAAAGGTTACAAACTTGCTTTGATCTCCAATCATATGCTTTTAGCATCCACTGTCCATATACCATGGGCTTTTCTGATCTTGAGCTATTACAACCATGTCACACTTATTCATCTTCTTTTTCCACTGCATGTGGCTATTTGTTTGGTACCTTTCCTAAGAATATGTACCATAGTCTTTGAGAGGACATTTGTGAGACTTGTGCCTGATTTAATGGCATCCGAAGCATTTGATTATATTTATAAATGGATTATGTATACGAGTGAATTCTCCATTGTTCATAAATCTCCCTGAGATTTGATACTTTAGTCTTTTTCCATACGTTCTACATTCCACAGCTTTATGATCGAACCCCTTACAATAAAAACAATACCCATGGAAATGATTAGTGTACCTGGTGAAAGATAGTCCTCTCCATTTGTTTTCTTGAGGTAGTATTTTCCTTTTCTGCATCCTTTGTTGGGACTCGATTTTGTTTATCTGACCATATGCTACAATATGTCCCAGTTTATGGCAAAAAAAAAAGTGATGTTTCTCATAGGAGGAAAAAATCTCTTTTGACAGCTTCCGAATTTATTCAATTCATATTCAGGATTGTAAGAGGCTTTTTCAACTGACTGTTTCTTCATTTCATTCTTTTTCATTTGAGGTTTCTGCTTTTTTCTATTTACTTCATTACAATTCATGTTCTTGATCGCTTCTACTTCTGTAGGAAACTTTTGAGCTGATTCATTATCCTTTACAACTTTTACAAAAATGATAGTCTGGTTATATTCTCCCTTGGACTTACTTGTTTCTCCTTGATAGCCTATCCCAATCTTTATGAGAGGAGATATTTGAGCATTTAGTATTTTATCCAATTGTTCAGAGCTTGCCATTTGTGGAGTGTTCATTGATAATTCCCTTTGGGAAATTTCTAATTTCTTTCTTGGGCATACTACTTCTTCTTCCAATTTCTCTTGCTTCTGAATTTTATCCTTAATTTGCTTTAGCATAGTGTCTTCTACCTTCTTAGCTTCTTCAAGTTCTACTTTCAACTGAATGAGGTCCTTCGAATTTGGTTCTTCTTTTACATATTTCAGGAGAATGTCTTTCTATTTTCTGTACTTGAGTTTAAGTTTGTCTATTTCTTCTACGGCACTTATTATCTCCCCCTCAAGATCTACCTCAACTTCTTCCTCGTATTCTACAGGGAATCCTTTAGACTCTTCCTTGGCCATCAATAAAAATTCAGAGGCTCCTTCTTCATTTGAGGATTCATCTATACTTTCAAATGCACTGTTATCTTGCTGAGCATAAAATAATTTTCTATTGAATCTCTTCCCTTTCTGCCAGTTATTTGTTTTTGTTTTCTTTGTCTCTTGTGTCTGATTCTTTGATTTCTTATGAGGACACTTTGATGCATAGTGTCCAACTCTTCCATAGTTAAAGAATTTAAATGGATTTTTACATGTATACTTGCCAGAGCCTCTATCCAGTCTTCTGACAAAATTGGCCTCTTCTCCATCAGAGTAGGAGCATGTATATTCCTTTTCTTCTTTTCTCTTCTCTACCTTAAAGGTTGCCTCCTTCATATTTGAATTCATATGTGGAAGTCTCATCTCATAGGTTGTTAAGTTTCCAAGTAATTGGTTCATGGTCAATGTTTCCCGGTCAGTTGTTTCTGCTATGGCAGAAACCTTGGGGTTAAACCTGGATGGTAAAGACCTCAATATCCTTTGTACAATTAGAATTTCTCTAATGGTTTCTCCTAGAGCTTTCATGTTATTCACAATTTCTGCAACCCTTAAGAAGAAGCTGGCAACATCTTATTCTTCATTCATTGTTATATTTTAAAACTGAGCTCTATAGACTTGCAGTTTTGCCATATTCACCTTTTTATCTCCCCCATGGATACCTTCTAAATTATCCCATATTTCTTTCACAGTCTTGTTGTGCATTACTTTGATAAATTCTTCCTTGCACAGACCACTTAGGAGTGCATTCATAGCTTTTGCATTAGATGTAAAATATTGTTTAGCTTCCTTTTCTATGTCAGAATCCTTTGGTTCATATCCTAATTCCACAACAGCCCAAAATTCTATTCCTAAAAACATTATGTACGTCCTCATTATTATTTTCCAGAAGGCATAGTTTGTGCCAGTAAACAAAGGAGCTTTATTTGTTGAGCAACATTGTATACTAGCCATCTTGTAGACCAATGATCTCCTTCCACTTGTTAAACTTATACAGAGGGAACCAACTCTGATACCAATGGTTGAACCCTTTGTTGAACTGAGAGGGGGGGTGAATCAGTTTAACACGTTCATGGACTTTTAAAACTTTCCTTTAAACTTATTTATGCCTTCATTTCATGATCAACATAAAATGTAATGAAACATCAATCTTAATATGTGAGAAGCAATTATTAAGAAGATTAAATATAGAACATCAACACATAATCATCATGCATATGGACAACAAGTATAAGTGGAAACCCATAAGGGAAAAAACCACATCTTATTATTGTTGTGATGCAAAGGCAAGCTCCAACTCCCTCTCATCACTGCTTTTCTATAGGCTCCAACATACACGAGGCTACTACCTCAAATTCTGCATGCTACAACGTGCAAGGAAGCTCCAAATCCCATCTGTTTTCTGTAGGTTACAACCCACAGAAGGCTCTACCTCAACTAGCTACAACTGGACATCTATCGAGCTAAAACTTGAAATGGAAGCACCAACTCCCATGTATTTTCTATAGGCTACAACCTACAAGAGGATCCTACCTCAACCAGCTACAACTGGACATATATGAAGCTACAAGTTGATATGGAAGCACCAATTTCCTCACACTACAATAAAATCATATGCAAATTTACCTGGATATCAGCTTTTCTTTTCTCCTTCTTCACTGTTGTCCTTCCATCCTTCATATCTGCTTTAAATCATCTCTGGATCTTCACATATTATCTATCTGCTCCATCTTCTTCTTCCACTCTCTAACCACTATATGCATATGAAAATATCATCATTTATAGAGATCACCTCATATATATTTGCATTCCATATGGAAATATGAAATGAACAGGTATGACTCTTTGCCTTCCACCTTCTCATTTTCTCGCTCAACACATTTAGGATGTTACAATACTATGTACTCATTTCAGTATGACATTGGAGTTTTCCTTTGCCTGTGGATACTTGCCTTTGCATCACATACAATAAAAATAATTAATTTATTTACATTTACAGTTACAAAAAATATATTTCACCCAATTATTTCATGTCTTTTCTCGTTGTGCATTTTTATTTTCTGTTGCTGTCAGATTCGTTTCAGTTTTTACTATTACATTCAACAAAATTCTGCATAAATATCATTTTGGCCTAACTTGACCCAACTGTTGTGTTTCCAAAAGTGCCACCATATTCTCCTTTTTCCCAACTCTGCCTCTCTTTTTCGTGCCCACAACATTCAACCTTCACCACTCTTCTAAACACTCGATTCTACCCTTTTCTCTATGTTGGGTCCTTACCCGAGCCTTTCTACCCACATTCATACTTTCTTCCATTATTAAGGTGGAACCTCTTTACTCTCTACATGTAGTGTTAGGTCTTATTGTACCTGATTCTTTCTCCCATGTTAAACCTTTTCTTCATAAACTGTCATTTCCGCATCAACCACTATTCTGCACAAGTGTTGGGTCTTACTTGAGTCTATTCTTGCGTTCATGCTTTCCTTTTTGTACACCTGATTCAAATCTCTATTTAGCTTTACTTCATTGTAAAGAGGCATATCCATAGAGAAACCTGGATCTAAAATGTATTACAATGGAACTTATGAATGAAATTGCATCCGACTTCCTTTATCGCATTTCAACGTTTTTGGCGTGGTTCTACATTATATTCAGCTCTTCCATTCTCTGATGCGATTTCTTAATAAAAGGAGGCCTTACATATAGATTTGAAATCCTATCTAATTTAACTCTGAAACTACATTTCATCCACTTTCTATCGCATTTCTATATTTCAATCGTTATTTTCTATATGGCACCTTTGCACTCTAATGTGATTTACAAAGGGAGAATCCATACTCCTCGACATTAAATTTCTTAAGTAATAGCTCTGAGCTGCATCACATCTGGCCCCTTTATCACACTTCGGAAAGTCAGATTTTCAATATGGTTTATGAGTGCTATCTCTTCTAAGCTTTGTGATCTGTGATATGCGATTAGGGCCCATAGCCAGACTTCAATTACTTTAGATTTTAGCTTTGAACTATATCGCATCCACTTCATTATCGCACTTCGCACTTTTGCATTCCAATGTGATTCTTGAGTGCTTATCCTCTTGAGCCTACGAGTTGCGATATCCAATTTGGTCACATAGGGGGTGCCACGTCACTGGCATGACATCTGCCATGTCATATTCTGTTCTTCACAGTTTTCAATTTCGCATCGCAATATCGGTTAACGCAATATCACATCGCTCTTGCTTCCTACTTGCGATCTTATTTCCGCCAATGCAATCATCACCATTGATTTCTCCAGATCTATGGTCCTAATTTTTTTTTGAAATTCAATTGTATTTCTACCCTGCTTATCTTACCATGAATCATATACGTCTATTTATTACCTTTGTTGTTGCTATCTAATCGTGACCATCCAATCAACTCACTTGGAATTCTTTAAATACTTCTCTGCCTTAGTCGATTTTTGTTTGTTTATATTATCGTTGTTCTGTAACATCAGTTCCTCCACGCTACTCCTCTTGATCTTGTTCTATATTCTTCAACGTGATTCTCTCCTGAGATTTATATTGTCACCCTCTACAACACCGATTCCTCTATGCTGCTCCTCCCTGAGCTTTATTCAGTTTCTAACTGCACTGATCTCTCTTGAGCTTGTTATTCTATTTGATATTCAGTCCAACTTGGGATTATTTTCCTTGCTGCATGCCTTACATGCGTTGATCTCTCCTAAGCTTGTTTTGCTACCTTTGCTCCTTTTCTTCCTTAACTGCTTCTCTACTACCTCTGCTTCTTTCTGTTGCCTTTATTACCTTTGGTTTCTTCTTAGTTGCATTTACTGCCTCTGTTATATTTGTTGCCTCTCTACATTCATTGTTTCTCTACCTTTTTTGCTTCGTTGTTACCTTTGCTGCCTCAACTACCTTTGCTCCTTGTCTGCCTTGCTTCTTAGCTGCATTCACTTCTTTTCTACCTCTGCTGATAGTCTAATGCTACTCCTTGCCTTTCTGTTGCTCCTCTACCTCTATTTTATGATTTCTTACTGGATTATTGTTGTTTCTTCTCTGCTCCTTTTCCTTAGTGATAGTTTAGGTGCTACTCCTTTGTGATCCTTTGCCATTAATGATAATATCTCCAACATTCAAAAATATATATAAGTCTACGCCATATATTTATAAATGTAACACATGGTCTATTGGTCAAGATTTTAGAAAAAAATTGGGAGGTCATGAGCTCGAGGCTTGGACTCCCATCCACTCCTCCTCCATTGACCCAAGTGTTGAATTTAAGCATTGAACTGCCACATGTCAACATATTAAAGTGCCACATGCTTGTGAAGGCGCCCCATTTTCTTTTTGTATGCTCAAAACTTTAGCAGATGATTTCTCCCTCGTCTAGAGACCAAATGGGAAACCAAAAGTATCATCATATTCAAAAAGATGAGATGTATAAATTAGCATCATTTCTGAGAAAAACTAAGACCTTTGAACTTAAAGCAATAGGAGAATCATCCTAGATCATTCCTTTCCATTGGAATATTTTAGGCCTCCAAAAGTTTGGTTTTAAGCGTAAATGAGGTGAGCGTACAACTCCCTTACCCATTTCATCTCCATCCACTTTATTTTTCATGGATTCCAACCTTTCAATATCATTCATTGATACTTGACATATCCATGCTTGGAAGTGTGGGCCATCCTCTTACCTTCACTTTTCATTTGTACTCTGCCAATGTAAAGCCATACATGATCACGAACCTGGAAGTGATGACACTTCTGATGCGTATCATGACACATTTAGAACATGTGAACTTTCTCATTGATCTGCGATAAATAGAAAAACCTATGTAGTCGTTCCAATGTCTTTCCATAGCAACATGTGTGCTTTCTCCCCGTGGTATGCACCACTTGACAATATGGTAAAATAACGTGTCATAAACATGATAATTCTCTTCTTGCACCTGAGAATTATGATATAGTTATTCATAAAATGTTTTGAAAATAGTACCCGCAACATATTTTTCATTGTAACTTTCATTTCCTAAAGAAATATTTTGAAAATTAATTGAAACATTCAAATAAAATCTTAACAACATATCTACTAATTTTTTGTTGTACCTTCCTTATACTAAATTACTAAGTGGAATTACTGCAAAAAACCAATCTATCTATAATGTCGAGATTGCTGAAACTTAGTTTGAGTTGCAAGGTTGTTAGGTCCCTATATTACTAGTGTATTCCCTTACTGTTGTTAGTGTAGCCCCTTTATTATTATTGTCATACCTCACCCCCATATTGTTATTATTATGCCCTTACATTATTATTGTTAGGTCAGTTAAGAATATATTATGACCCCATGGACTCCTATATATAGAAAGGAGGTTTTTCCATTTGTATCATCCAATAATTGTTCATTTACGTAATGTAAAGGATGTTTACCCTCTAATATTCTTATTTATAAGACGTTGATATTTATTTTATTCTATTTTTGGAGCTCAATTCATAACATTTCATATTATAGCTTTGGATTCTAGGGTTTCGTTGCTTTAAACAGCACATTGTGGACTTTTTGTTATAACTTTGTTTCTGCGATGGTTCGAACAATAAACAAAAAAACCTATTTAGAATAAATCTTAGGTAAATTCTTGTAAAAATTTTATACCTTGGTTCACAATATTTTCGGAGATATGATCTATAGAATTTAGGGTTTTTGTTGGCTCCTGAAATTCATATAAAAGAGGTGACATTGGAAAAATTGACATAAATATCTCTCTGACCATCATATTAGAATTTTTTAAAATGTGTCTGATAGTACACGAAAGTTCGTATCCTTTGTATCAATTTCAGAGTTGAAGGAGGAAACAGTGACATGTTGTACAAGTTCGCTCTACTTAACCAGTCCATAATTAGTTCATTATGGGAGATTGGTCATAACTTTGCCTTGAAGAATCCAAATCAAGTCAGACCTATGGAATTGTAAAGAATATTTAGAGGGATAGTACAGAACCAAAGATAGATTAGTTTCAATATTGAGCTCCTCAAAATCAAGAAAAGGTGTGTATTTTCTTTTTTGAATTGCATGAGTCTTGTTTCCAAAATCATTTTGAAGTTATTCCAAGGGAATATTAAAGCATAGATATCATTAATGGGTTCTAAACTGGCTCCTAAAAATAATTCAACACCCATTAAGCCCTCAGAATACTCTATTATGACTCATGAAAATGAATAAGCGCAACATGATATATCAAATTTACAATAGCAAGTGCACCAAATTTTTCTCTCGCAAAGAACAACAAAAAATGAAATGGAATTTTTGAGGAAATGTGTGGAAGCTAAGATGGATTGTTTGAAAAATGGCGTGGATGCTAATATTGATGGTTTGAAGAAATGCATGGAAGCTAATATGGATGGTTTGAAGAAAGGCTTTAAAGCTAATATGGATGGTTTGAAGAAATGCATGGAAGCTGATATGGATGGTTTGAAGAAAGGCTTGGAAGCTAATATGGATGGTTTGAAGAATGAAATGGAATGCATGGAAGCTAAGATCCATGGTATAGAAGAAAAAATGAAATACAACATGGAAGACATGAATAATGATCTAAAAGTAGACATGGAAGGCTTGAAGGAAGTTTTGACAAAGTTGATATCAGAAATGATTCCTAATGGTGAAACGATAGTAGAGGAAACTCATGATGAGAAAAAAATAAATGTTAATCATGATTTCATAAACTCTAATTATGAATTTAAGATCCACTATATTCCAAATATTTATATGAGGATGTTTGATGGCAAGGATCCCGTAACATGGATACTACAGACAGAGTAATATTTTGATCTCAATAATGTGAAAAACACACAAACAATATGCATTGAAAATTTATATTTAGAGAGAAATACATGTGTATGGTATCGATGGCTTTTCTCTCGTAAAAAAATTGTCACTTGGTAAATTTTTATGGAGGAAATGATAAAACATTATGAGGATACAAAGAGAAACACCTTCTTTTGCCAACTGATAAATCTGAAACAAAAGGGTTTAGTAGTGGATCACATTGAGGACTTCCAAAAATTTAATATAAGGGAAAATGATATTTCAGAGGAACATAGGATTGATGTCTTCACAGGGACATTAAAGGATAACATGCAACATGAGGTTCACCTTTTCGAACTTGATTCATTGCAGAAGGCATTCAGGTTGGAAAGAAAAATTGAATTTAAATTTACGGTGACAAGGAGGGGTACTACTCACATCTATAAATATGGAAGTGTTGCAACTTCTACACTTCCACAACCTACAAGGTTGACAACACAACAATTGGAAGAAAAACGAGAAAAAAGGCTTTACTACAGCTATGATAGAAAATACACTAAAGGTTGTAAGTGTGTGGAGAAGAAATTATTTTACATAGATTTCGAAGAGCAGGAAGAAAATGAACAAGAAACTTCAAAATAGGATGATATACACCAGGAACCAACCCTACACAAAGAATAAGTGATTCCAACCATATCATGTAATGCATTGAAAAGAATTACCACTCCTCAAAATCTCAATATAGAAGGATGTATGAAGAAGAAAAAAGAAATATTGTTTATTGATTAGGGTAGTATCCCTAATTTTATTCATTGTAAGGTAGCAAAGGAATTGAATTTCTTCCTATACCCAGCACCAAAATGTCAAGTGATGGTTGAAAATGGAGGAAATATAAATTTCTCTATAAAATGCCACAATATCAAGCTAACCATGGGGGAATATTTATTCAATAGTCCAATTATTTCCATTACAATCTGTGGGGATGGTAGCTTTTAATTTTCAAGAAATTTTCTTGAAATTTTTTCGGAAGAAAATGAAATTGAATTATGGGGTATCGCACAGAAGCCTAGAAATATAATAACCTCTAATTTCATGAAAAAACTTGTGAAGAAAGAACAACACGGTGTAATTTCATAATTATTCCCACTAGAAGTTCCAACATCAAAATCATCTATTTCTCCATATCTCCAAAAAGTCCTGTAAAATCATTCCAAGGTGTTTGGAACTCCCGAACAACTCCCACTTATTTATGATCATGATCATGCTATTCATTTGATTCCAGGAAGTGTTTCTCCAAACATAAGGCCTTACATATGTCATTATGTCCAAAAGAGCGGAATTGAATGTCTGATTGGAGAAATGTTAGAGGTTGGTATAATTCAACCTACTCAAAGTTCTTTCTCTGCTCGATTAGTATTGGTGCACAAGAAGGATGGATCATGGCGCATGTGTCCGGATTATAGGGAGGTCAATAAGCTCAATATTAAAGATAAATTTCCCATTCCTATTATTGATAAATTATTGGATGAATTACATGGAGAAATTTATTTTACCAATTTGGATCTTCATTTAGGATATCATCAAATTGGAATGAAGACTGAAGATATTTGGCAGAAGTAATTTCAAACTGATGAGGGTCATTATGAATTTTTGGTGATGCCTTTTGGCCTTACCAATGCACCTTCTACATTTTAAGGGTGATGAATTCCATTTCCAAACCCTTCCTTAGAAATTTTGTGTTAGTATTCTTTGATGATATACTAATCTACAATAGGTATTGGAAGGATCAGGTTCAACATGTTGACAGGGTGCTAAAACTATTGCAGGAGAAACAATTATATGAAAAGACCTCCAAATGTTTCTTTGGAGTAAAAAGAGGTGGAATATTTGGGTCATATTGTATCTCGCGAGGGTGGTAAAATAGACCTTAACAAAATCAAATCCATTAACGATTTGAAAGTCCCCAGAACCATAAAAAAGTTGTGAGGATTTCTCATGTTAACATGGTATTATCACAATTTTGTTAAGAATTATGGGTGAATAGCGGCATCTCTAACAACATTATTTATGAAAGATGCATTTTCATGGACTCCTGAAGCAACTAAGGCCTTTGAGCATCTTAAAGAGGAAATGTGCCTATCACTGGTCTCAACTACGCTAGACTTCAGAAAAACCTTTATTGCAGAATGTGATGGCTCAAGAAATGGAATTGGTGTTGTTTTAATGCAAGAAGGAAGACACATTTCTTTTTAAATTCATGAAATAAAAGGAAAGTATTTACAGAAATCTATTTATGAGAAGGAAATGTTGTCAACAATACATGAACTAAATAAATGGAGACCTTACCTAATGGGAAGACACTTCAAAGTAAAAAATGATCATGACAGTCTTAAATACTTTTTGGAATAAAGACCATCTTTAGAAGAGTAGCAAAAATGGGTCACAAAGATGTTGGGTTATGATTTTGAAATCATCTACAAAAAAAGGGAAGATAAATGTTGTTGCATATGCACTCTCAAGAATAGATGAAAAGGTGGAAGCATTTCCTTGTGCCATTTATATTATCCAACCAGATTGGATAACCAAAGTAAGGGATGAATTAAAGAAGGACAAAGAATTGTGGACACTCATTCAAAAGCTACAACAATATCCTAGTACATCTGATACATTTAGTTGGATAAATGATTCCTTATGGTATAAAGGTCGCTTATATTTTTGTAAGAATCCCATATAAAACAAAATATTCTTTCATAATTTCAAACTTCTCCCTTAGGAGGACACATGATTTTTTAAACTTACCATAGGGTGACGAAAGAATTTTTTGTAATTTCCTTAAATCTGATATTCAAAAGTTTGTGGCAGAATTTTTTGTTTGCTTTCAAAATAAGGTTGAGACAATTAAGACTCATGTCTTCTACAACCTTTATCCATTGCAAGTCAACGTTGGGAGCAAATTTCAACGGATTTTATCAAAGGTTTACCTAAGTCCGAAGGAAATAGTTTCATCATGGTGGCAATTGATAGACTTACCAAGTATGCACACTTTTTTGCATTATCTCATCCATTTAAATCAAGTACTGTTTCTACTGCATTTATGGAAACAATTCAACAACTACATGGAAACCCAAATATTATTGTAAGTGACAGACACCCCAATTTTACTCGAAAATTTTGGACAAAATTATTTTATTTTTTTGGTGCTAAACTAGCTCATAGCTCATCTTATCATCCTCAATTTGATGGGAAAACTAAGATAGTGAAAAAATATTTGAAAGGATATCTTTGTTGTTTTGTATCTGATAAAAAAAAACAATGGGTCAAGTGGATACCCATGGTTGAATGGGGGTAAAACACTTCCTTCCATGCTGTAGAAAAAATGACCCCATTTATGGCACTTTGATATCATCCACCATCCATCACATAATGTTTAAGAGTGAATTATAAGGTTCAAATAGTGGAAGATCACATCAAGCATAAAGAATAAGTTCTCCAACTATAAGGATAACCTAAATTTGGCACAAAATCAAATGAAAGAATAGGCAGATCAACATCGCAGTGAGAGAATTTGATGTAGGATAATGGGTATTTTTATGGCTACAACCATACAAACAAATGTAACTCAAGAAAGCTAAGAAGGATAATAAATTATCGCAAAAGTACTATGGTCCTTACAAGGTGTTGGAAAAGATTGGTACTATGACATACAAGTTGGAACTTCCTGATTCTTCTCTAGTGTAGCTAGTTTTCCATGTTTTATGCTTAAAGAAGGTTGTAGGTGACACACTTCTAGTTCAAACAATATTTCCAAAACTTTACGAGGAAGGAAAAATCATATTAGAACCTAAAGAAGTCATGGAAACAAGAACTTGACAGCTATGAAATCGATCAATTTAAAAGTATCTCATCAAGTGGAAGAACATACCCAAAAGCTACTCAAGCATTAAGGAAAAAATACTTTTGAAGGAGAGGGTCATGTTAGGTCCTTATAGTACTAGAGTAGTTCCTTATTTTTGTTAGTGTATCCCCCTTATTGTTATTTTTGTACCCCTGTAACCCCCATATTGTTATTATTGTGCCCTTACATTATTATTGTTAGGTGGTCTAGGATTATATTGTGACCCCATGGACTCCTATATATAGAAAGGAGGTTTTTTCATTTGTATCATCCAAGAATTATTCATTTATGTATTGTAAATGAGGTTTCCCCCTCGAAGTGGCTTATTTCTACAACGTTGATCTCTCTTTTGTTCTATTTTTGGAGTTGGTTTCATAAAAAAGGTATTGAAATGGCCGATGATTTGTATGAATCACTATTCCATTTGCATACCTACTGGCATTAGTTTTGATTTCAAATGGTTGTAGAAGGTCTGGTGGATTTTTTTACAACTTTCTGCTTCAAAGTATCTCATGCTTTTGTTATTTTCCTCCCCACTGAAACAAAGTTTTAAAACTTGTTAAAGCATGATGTGGTGATCCAATAAAAGAGAATTGAAAAACAAACTTTCTCCAATACTGAATTGTGCCCACAAAAAATTTAACTTCCCAACTTGAACTGAAATTAATAATATCATCCCGATAGACTATGAAAACCCCATCAATAAAAAAATGAAACACATCATTCATCATTCTCATTAAAGTTGTTGGAGCATCATATAAATATAATGGAATAACCAACCATTCATAAAGCCCTTGTCTAGTCTCACATGTGGTTTTCCAACCATCATTTTCTACAATACACATCTGATGATAACCATTTATTAAATCCAGTTTAATGACTAATATATTATTCATGCGAATATTTAGAAGATATGGAATAGATATTAATTTAATTTCATGTTGTATTTCTTGTTTCTGAAGGATAATTTTTGGCTATTTCCACCAATTTGTCCTTAAACCGAGAATCACATCCTTGAAAATCATCATAATTATCATTAGGTGGTTGCATAACAAAAATGAGAAAATCAATTTTATTTCAACTTATGAGTCTCCTCATTTCACTAACGTTGATGAAATCCAAGTTTTTCTTACTTCTGTGTGTCATGATAATGTATTTGATTCTTTCTTTAAATAGAGTATTCTTATTCTTCTTTCTATATAATATGGCATATCAATCCTAAAGATAAGGTTTACTAAAAAAAATCCAAATATATCCAAAGGAATCAAGTCTAAATCATTTTCATCAACAAAATTAGCCGTGAATGTAAACTTTAATCGACACTATTTTGTGACATACATCTTAGTGTTTTCCTTTAGCCATCCTAAAGGGTAAAGTATTGGATGATTCCTAGTATCCAATTCCAATTTTGTTACGGATTTATCATATATTAATTTTTCTTGTGATCCACTGTCAAATAATGTCTCAATTTTAGTGTGCTTGGATATTATCCTTATATGAAACAATTCAATCATCTTCTTATCTTCAACCACATTATTAGATTTTAAAGAAGATGCACAACAAATATAACTAAAACAACTAGCTTTAGAAGGATTACGTATCACACTCATAGAATTTACCTCCTTTTAGTCATTGGAGTCAGATGCCAAATCATGTTGGACTACTGCATTAGCCTTCTTTTCACCCATCTTCTTAAGGAACTTCTTTGTCTCGAGTTTGGGATGAAAATTCCAACACTTGGATTCATCATGTCAAATGATTTGAAATTAGTACACGTAGCCCTTTCTCTTTCTTTCTTAGTTGATGGTGATTTGTTTCCCTTATCCTCTTTGAAATCCTTGTTCTCTGAATGCTTGAATGGTTTCTTTAAGAAGTTTGATGGAAATGGTCTACCACCTGCTTCAATATGAATGGGTTGCACACATACTTCATCAAATTAAGTTGGAATAAACATAACCAATCAATATTGAAATTAATAATGTAGAATTCAAATATACTTTAGTAAATTTTCCCATGTGTTTGATGGAATATTAGGTCTTGCTTCCTTCTTCCTGAATTCCTCTGTAAACTCTTGCATAATTTTTCCTTTACCTTGCCTCAGATGTTTCCAATCTATCTTAGTTTGGTGCATATCTCCTAAAGGATAGAACTTCTTCCTAAGAGATTTAATAAACCTATACCATGAGGAAGTATCTGTAACTTTATGCTATAAATATGAATGAGCTTTAATTTACCACCAAGTCAAAGTTGTATCCCCCATTCTTCGTGTATATAATTGAATTTTCATAGAATCATCAAGAATATTATGAATTCTACAATATACTTCAAGTTGTTTAATCCATTTTTCTAACTTTTCAGGATTCATTTCACCATCATATATGGGTGGTTCAAAATTTACACCAAGCTTCAGAAAAGGAGATTTCTTATGTTTCTTTTTTGATTCAGAATATGAACTTGAATCATCAGAATATGACAAAGAAGAAGATGAATATCAAGGAAAATAAGGTTCATTACCATTAGTTATATTCTTGTCATTTTCCTTTTTCATGCCTTTAGAAGTTGAATATGGAGAAGGAGGAGATTTTTCACCATCAATTTTCTCCTTTCCCTTTTTTTCCATCTTTATTTTTGAAGACGACACTGCATATCTAGCTTTATTTTCTTCATAAAGTTCTAAAATCATCCTTTCCATATTGAGGAAAATCTTCTGAAACTACTCGTCAATCTTAGGCTCGAGAGTATCTTCTTTATTTTCAGCTACCATCTTTTGAGAGATTTTTCTCTCTGCAATCTCTGGATTTGTCTCATTGAGTATCCATTCTCCATGTCAAGACATAGATCTAGTCAAAATTCATTGGCAAATATCTTTCTTAAACATGAAAAACCTTGCTCTGATACAAAAAAATATGGAATCTGAAATCGACAGGATTGAATACTTGCAAAAATGACTAAGGAAGCGTTTATGTGAATGAATGAAGGAAAATGAGTTATTTTTGTGCCTTAAACATAACCTTAGAAAATTGAAATGAAGAATAAAATAATAGAAAAGAAACACGCAAACACAAAAAACATTGTTTACAGAGTTTGTCTCTATTGGAGTATGTCTCTAAGTCTACTTCCAATTGGGTGTCTATCTTATTAGGAAATTATCCAAAAAGTTTCTTTACAAGATATTTAACCAACTTAACTATGTAGGGAGACATTGATGGTTGCTATAGAAAGAAATCATTATGTCTCAACTTTCTAACTCCTATATATGTTCCCAATTTGACTCAAAGATGACCAAAATATGCCCAAAATAACATCTACAGTCATATAAAAAAGGTTTCTCTCCAACTCAAAATTCAACTCCCCACACACTAGTGCAATGGAAAAAGTTTTATAATGCCCACGAGAGGTTCATGGATCGAACCTCCTGGGCTATCCTTGGAATATTGTTTGGTTGTTCAACAAATTTCTTCGTGGTCAAATAGGGTGACTCTCTGTTATGGAATATATCATATATAGTGTTTTTAAAAATATATGATATATGTTTTATTCAAGTGTGCCAATCTAATTCTATTAAAGGTTTAAATATCTATTAAAAATTTGTTAATTCCAACCTTATCTCGGTAGATATAATACACCAGCAAACCTACGCCATATTTCATATCAAAAAAATTAGTATATAAGAAAACCTGGTAGATTATGGTATATCTTTAGATTTTTGGGTAAGTATAAGGTTTCGAATTTCAGTTTGCTACACCAAATGCAGAGCTCCGACACTGTTAATAGTGGTTTCCAATTAAGCCTATGGTTCGGCGAGGTCACCAAACCTGGTGGGCTCCACCAACCCTCTTCCCCTATATAATATATATTCAAAAATATATATAAGTCTATGCCATATATTTATATGTCTAACACATGGTGTATTGGCCAATATTTTAGAATAACATTAGGAGGTCGCGGGTTTGAGCCCCACACTTCCATTTGCTCCTCCTCCATTGACCCAAGTGTTTCGGGGAAAATCACCCTAGAGGTTCGTTGGGTTACAACCTCCACAGAGCAGGGGCATGCTACTTAATAAGGACTCACACAACCATACATGTTCATGAAAAAATAAATAGAGTAGATCGAGGAAGTTACCTGTAGGTCCTACGGTTGAAGCAGATCCCGCGGGGTCCAAACCCCCAGCAACCGTCCTTCCTTCTTAACCTGAAATACAAGAAGAAACAAGCACGAAGAACTGGTTGTATAGCATATATCTACTCTAAATGTTAGTGAAATCCATATAAAACATCAAATAAACCATAATGAATGCTTAAATAACAATTTTCTCATATATGTAAGCAGACACAAACACGTATATTTCGAGAACAAGATGGTACTTCTATATTATAAATAGCATGTACAGAAATAATAAGTGGAGAGATCACCCGAATCCTTCCACGATCTTCGAGCAGACCGTCGTCCGGATCCATCCTGCCCTTGCCTCGCTAAGACTCCTTCCGAACTGGTGCATACGAGATGACATATAAAGGAATGAGCATCTCCAAGAAACAAAGGTTGCTTGTAATAAACTGGGAAAGTGCAGGAGGCACAGGGAATCAGACTTGGATAGGGAATACCAATAGAGTATAATATCAATAATTCTCTCCCTCCCTTAGGCCATACACATGAGGGGATTTTATACTCCCTCCAAGTAGTTTCAACAGTTGGAAACAGTTGGCCACGTGCTGGGGTGTTTGAACTACCAGAGTAACCATCAACCCAGCCCGAAAATAGGGAATTTTTATATATTTTTTCATAATTTTAATGGCATACACGGAAAAGTGCAGCTAGATTCACGTATACACGCGGAAAAGTACAGGCATAGTCGCGTATGGGGATTTTTACACTGTTTTTAAGTGAATTTGTCCAAGTATGTAGGAATGGGTGCACAAAGACATAAAAGCAATCATGAATCATATGAAGGTGAGAAATGATGCTATAACAGATGCCCCCTAATATATGAGGTCAGAAGGGGTACATGATGGCCGAAATGTATTATGCACATAGAAAGAACTTCACAAGGACAAGAGAGGACTTCACCAGATTTCAGCTTGCCAAAAACCAATGAAAGAAACCAGAGAGTCAACTCATGCTGAGGCGGGCATACCCATGCTCAGTCAAAAATACATCATATAGAAAGTACTGAATAGATCCAACATGTATACAAGTATAACTGAACTGAAAGTACACAATGAATCATCTGAGCATGGCCCGGAAGTGTAAGTCTGAACCAATGTCCAAGTATCACATATAGAAAGCTGATCAAAGATGGTGCAACTGGATGTCTGATCATATAAGTAACTGAATCTCCAAGTACCAAATCATAAGAGGTGGAACAAATGGTACAATCACGCAACTCGGGAGTCAACATATAGGATGCTGCTCTACTGAACTACAACATATAAGGGTGGACGACATCACTGGCAGAAACTAAATGGACTGTCAAAAGTGAACCGAGAAATGCTGATGCAATCCGAGGTCTTCACCGATCACTATGGCACAATTCTACACAATGGGAATAAATGAGCTGAAGTCGACCATGTGAGAAATCGTTGGATTACTGGTCAATGATGTATACCGTTAACCAACGCGAGACAACCCACTGATAATGAAAATGAGTGTCAAGGTGCCCCAGTACAATCTAAAAAGTGTGAATGAATGAGTTGAAGTCGAACACTTGAAAGAATCTACCAATCAAGAGGCAATGATGAATCCCCACTGTCGATAGCAAAGAGTCTACCACTGATGACTGCAAACCCTAAGGTACTAACAAAAAGACTCTAGACCTTATTCCCAGAGCAATGAGTCGGAGTCGATGGGAAAAGATCTACTGGAAGGAAGGCATTAAGGCATCCCACATCAGTCCAGCGCGAGTGTAACCCACAGGCCAAGATTTGGAAGGAATCGGACGAAGTAGAGTGATGGAACCAAAACCGAAGTACGTTTCCGATGTGCACAAGATGAAGCTAGCGCACGGAAGAAACCCTCTGAACCAACCAATAATGAAAGCTGACACAGAGGCGAGAAATCCACCGATAGGGTCAAATGGAAATCCAGGTACTGCACGAATCCCAAGTGTGATAATGTGTGTTGACGTCGAACACAGGGGAAACCACTCAGTCAAAGACCCATGATGATGATCAAATGCTGAGCACGAGGTCACCTATCAATGATGGAAATAGGCCCAAGGTGCGGCTCTAGGCTTGCTCTCAGAGAAATGTGTCGTAGTCGATAAGAGACAAACCCGCCGGCAAGAAGTCAATGGGGACCTTCTCAAACCAGCACGAGCAGAAGATCAAAACATCTGATGTGATAGAACATGATACCGACAAGACCGGGAAGGCCGACTGAATAATGAGTCAAGAGACACCGCAGAATGGCCGACTCAGGCTAGACTTCCCTTGAACAAAAGCACGACTATGTGATGACCATGGCAGTAAAAAGTGACACTGTATAAGTCTGTCTTGCAGGAGGCAAAACAAACTCTCCATATGATTGGAAGAGATAACCAACCGGGGGAGAACTGACAAGTGAAACATGGTAAAGGCTAAACCTAGGTCAAAACTAAAACCATCCCAAATGTAGGAGATATATATAAGTAAATGTGCTTTGTTCAAGGGCGACAAACTGACTCTGTACTGCCATCAAAATAATGAAGATACATCCCGTTCCCGCTCTTTTTGTTATATTTTATTTTTTTGTCTTTTTCATATAATAAGCCTGAAAAAGAATAAAAGAATGCTATGGTACAATGGATAGAACGAGTATCAAAGAATCAGATGCACTAGTTCCTGGGATTGGAACAATCCTATGCTCAATGCAAGGTGGCGAAAACTGGTAAGCGATACTCAGAGGAACGTTCCATCCATGGGTAGAAGGTGTCAAGTCGTGATAGCTAAGTGTATGCAATGGTTAACTTGTGCAGAAAGTCAAGGTCAAAAGTTGGCTTAAACATCGAGTCCAAATGAAGCCGGCTAAAGGCCGGGATAAAAAAGCAGCCAATATGCAATGCAGTAATACAACTTAACAACACCAGGGAGCCTCTAGGGTAAAAGCCAGAAAAATGATAACGATGAAGAAGAAGAATGAAGCTTCAACACATAAGACATGGCATGACTAAAGAGGACTCCCGAGCCTACATAAAACGCAGCATGGGCAACAAGTGATAGCGAGGAACTAACTAGGAAGCCCATGTAAAGGAAGGCTCTACCATCAAGTCATGATTAAATAATCGGCGAGTGAAATGGGTGTAATACTCATGACCTGATGGGATCGACCCTAAGGCAAGTGATCAGTCTGGAGGCTAGTATGCAAGATGCAACGAAGAGTGATTTCCCTAACTTATATGCCAGTGAAGACCATATACCTGCCTTGACGAGTCGGTAATCATGGATCAAAAACCGGAAAAAATCTCAAAATCATCAAAATGTACCTGAAAATATACCAAACTGGGCACTTCCAAGCATTCAAGTTATGCAGCTTAAGATAGATAAAAAAAATGAGCATAAATTTTTTTTGCAAAAATCTTCAACTTTTTAGGCATAAATAGACAAATTACCTCATATTTGGTTCATTATTGCATTACTGATTTGGAAAAAAGTGCTCTGGAGCAAAAAACTTCTTTCGTCAAATAAGGAACAACCGACCATCGAATCGCTCCGAATTTTCAGGTAGGCTCCTCAATCATCCTTGCAAATCATTTTTTCCGTTTGGAAATTAAAATTAAGTGAATTTTACCATTAAAACCCTTGCTAAAAAATGCGGACTTGCGCATACGCGAGTTCATAAAAGGCAAGTCGCGTATACATGCGACTGTGCAAAGAAAAAGTCGCGTATGCGTAAGTCCGAAACTTAAAAAGTGTGGCTAATGCATGATTTAATGAAATTTGACAGGATGACAATCTCATGGAGAGAACGTGAGCATAGCGCAATTGACCAAGAGGTCATGCAAGATCGAGCAGTGCAAAATATCCTTCGGAATTGCAGATTGTTCAAATTCTTCAAAATGCCAAATATGAAAAGTAATCCTCGGTCGCTAGAAATGCTTGTCAATTACTAGGAACCAGACCAAGACTGTTTCGTGATAGATCATATGCCAGTACGCATTGAAGTGGAAGACATATACTTTATTATTGGACTCTCCCGGAGGGGAGAACCAGTGGACTTGCACGGGAAGCCCCTGGGAGGGTTAACCGTGGAAGACTATGTCCACGTGTATTGCGTACAGGGTTCCAAAAAGGTTGGAACTCAGATTGCAATTAAAGATTTACGGGATTTGCATATGAAAATCCTCCTTTTCACCATTGGCAGAGTGGCAGGATCTGCCTCTCTACATCAGGCGTCCAGGACGCAAATGAGCATAGCAGTAGAATGTTTGACTCATGTGTATGACTGGTGCACAACCCTTTTACTGAACATGAAACAACAGTTGACCTCAATCCGCCAAGAAAAGACCAAACACTTTGGCTACGGTACAATTTTGACAACATTCTTCTTTGAGAAGATACCAGCACTGAAACCCAGAGTTATCTCTACCATCAGTAGCCCGCGGGACCCAAGAATTGCCCATTGGGCAGACATGATGAAGAGATTGGGGGGTAGTGAAGTACCCCGGACCACATGGGACGATGAGTTCTTCCGCTGGTGGGGAGAAAAAATCATCGCGGTGGACGACTATCCCTATGCCGGGATGGACTTTTGTGGAGATCCAGATCTAGTTCTTCCACCAGGCATAGCATGGGGCACAGTCAGTAAGTTTGCAAAATTTTTTGACTTATATAATTTTTTGAATTTTTTCAAATATGTATGAAAAAATGAAAAACAAACATGTTTTTTGATTTGATTCATAATGACTGACAATTTAAAATGATCATGATTCAGATGTTGGACCAGTTCAACCTGAGGGTCTCCCGCGCCACAAGCGCCGCAGGGGCGAAGCAGATACTGTGGATTCAGACAGGACTCTCCAGGCCGTGCAGAGGAACTTGGAGGGACTAACCCGCCAAATACCTATGGCTGTCATGGAGGACCTACCGGAAGCCATCCAGAGACGGGTGGTAGGAGTGCCCCGAGACTGGGTTAGATTATTCCGCCGAGTTGCCACCGCAGTCACGTTCTATAGGAGCACGAATTCTGGGCAGGGACCTCAGGAGTAAACAGATATTATGTATTAGATGACTGTATATTCTTTTTTGAGACTGCACATGATGGGGGCATAAGCCCAAGTTTTGTATGACCTTATGGATCCAAATTTTGTAAAGTTTTTGAACACTCTGATGATATATATACAACGATAGTTGATGTGATGTGATAAATGTATCAAAATGTATGATGTTTTTGATGATTAAAAATTTATTATATGGAATGATTAATATGCCAATCTAATGCTTGATTAGCTAATGAGTCAGCAAACCAATTGTCAGCTCAAGGAATATGAATGAAAGTTAAAAATTGAAATGACCTTTGTAAGAAATGTACCCTCAAGAACAATCGTAATAAAAATGGATCTCGTACCCGATAAGTATTGTTCAACTGCGACACCACCAGCTGAGAGTCCAAGAAAACTACCAACGAATCAACACCCAAAGATATTGCCTCCGAGAGTAGATGAATAACTGCAGTGTATTCTGCTATATTATTGGAAGCAGGACCAATGCAGACCCCTCTTGATACTAACAACTGACCGGATGGATAATGAAGCACCCAAGCCGCAGAAGCTAAGTTCCGGGTGTGTCTACTAGCACCATCGGCGAAACCAAAATGACTCATTACATCCAACACAACCTGCCAAAGCAGATCAAAAACATCACCAACTCATCAAAGATCGAAAATCAACTAGATATGTACAAAGCAAAAAAAACTACTATATACAAAAGAAACATGCCAGGCCGAAACCTAGGCATAATACTTCTTCAAATAGAGCCCATTTCGGGGCTCCGGCAACTCGTTCCCTTCGAAATCAACCAAGGTATATGCTCCTTTCTTAAGGACTTTTTTAACGATATAGGGGCCATACCACATAGACTTAAACTTTCCTGCCCCCAGGGCATCTTTTTCTTGGGCATAGACCAAAACAAGGTCACCTTCCGAAAAACCCCTAGGCTTGACCGCCTTATTGTACTGAACTTTTACTCAGTTCTTATGTGCTTCATTTATCGTGGCGGCATCTCGACGCTGCTCATCGAGATGTTCCAGATGAAGAAGCCATTCTGCCAGACTAGAAGTGTTAGGAAGAAGTTCAACAGCTAATTTAAGAGAATGAATCTCACATTCAATAGGAAATACAGATTCCACCCTGTGCACTAGCTGAAACGGAGTAAAGCCAGTTGCAGTTTTCACTGAGGTCCTGTATGCCCAAAGTGCAGGATATAGCATAATATGCCAGTTGGATCTAGCTTTATAAATTGTCCTTTGAAGAATTGTCTTCAAGGATTTATTCACAGCTTCCACTTTCCCATTGTCTTGACGATAATATGGAGATGAATGCTCCTGCCGGAAACCCAATTTCAGAGCCAACTCAGCCATCATACTATTCTAAAAATGACTTCCATGGTCAGTGAAAATCTCTCTAGGAATACCAAAACGACCGATAACCTGGTTGAAAAGGAAAAGAGTTGCAGTCTCACCATCATTTCCAAAAGTAGGCATAGCCTCGACCCACTTCGTAAAGTAGTCTACTGCTACAATAATGTACTTGTGACCTTTAGCCGAAGGCGGGTTACAAGTAGTATAATCAATACCCCACTTTGTAAAGGGACTGACAGTAACGACTGGAAAAAGCGGAGCTGGATGAGGGCGCATTTTTCAAGTATAAACCTAACACGGATGACACTTTTTGACCGATTCAATACAATCTTTGAAAATCGAGGGCCAAAAGTATCCAGCACGCGAAATCTTTTGGGCGGTAGCAAGCCCAGATAAATGACCCCCACAAGCTCCACTGTGAGAATCATTGAGCACAGCCTCAACTTCTTTGAGAGTTAAGTAGCATCTTAGGATTGAATCAACCCCTCGACGGTATAAAGCATCACCAATAATCAAATAATTATTGGCCAAGTGACGCAACTTACGACGCTCATCTTTCGAAAAAGTAGAGGGAAACTTTGCAGTTTGGAGATATACGATGATATCCCCATACCAAGGATCCTGTGGAGAGATAAGAAACAAGTGTTTGTCCAGAAAGGACTCATCATAGATCATCTCCTCCCCACAGGGCAACTCGGAGATCAATTCCGCAAAAACTAATGATTTCTTGGACTTGGCAGACATGAATCGAATTCCTGTAAAATCACAATCCATTGATTATATTTGCCCCCAATCACTCGCCTACTGAGGACAAACTAAAATGGATTGGCAGCTGCCAAAACATAAGTTTTGCGAAGAATAATGTAATGTCGGAGTCGTTGTACAGCATGAACTGCTGCTAAAGCTAATTTTTCTATCGGAGTGTATCGGAGTTCAGGTCCTACCAGTCCTTGACTAAGGTAGTAAATAACATGCTCTGCAAGATCATCATCCTCCTGAACCAGAACCATACCAATGGTAGATTCTGCTGCTGCCAGATACAAAAGGAAATCTCTACTATAATCAGGTGGACTCAATAAAGGAGCAGAGGTCAATGCTTTTTTCAAAGCATCGAATGAGCGTTGAGCGTAATCGTCCCAAAGAAAAGGAACTCCTTTCTTCAACAGCCTCATAAATCCCTTTGTGACTTCAGCATAATTGACGATAAATCTCAGAAGAAAATTAGACTTCCCTTGAAGACTTTGAAGCTGACGAATTGAGGACGGGGGAGGCAACCGAAGTATTGCCTCAACCTTGAAGGGATCTACCCTTATCCCTTCCCTAGACACAATGAATCCCAATAGCCGACCGAATGTAACCATGAAAACGCACTAGGATGATCCATCCTCTTTCGAGAATGAGCAGCTAGATCATCTAAGTATGCCTCGATAATCTTCTTGATGTCATGGAAGGCGTAAGACATGGCCCGCTGAAAGGTAGCCCCGGCATTTTTAAGACCAAAAGGCATCTTCTTGTATGCAAACGTATCCCAGGGACATATAAAGGCAGTCTTATGTTGATCTTCAGGACGGATAGTAATTTGATTATATCCGGAGAAACCGTCCATGAAGGAGAAAATCTCATTACCGGAACACTCGTCAATGATCTGATCGATAAATGGTGTGGGGTAATTATCTTTAGGACACGCTTTATTTAGGTATCTGAAATCGATTCACACTCGAATCGTTCCTTGCTTTTTATCTACTGGAATGGGATTTGAAACCCATTCAGTCAAAGGAACAGGGAAAATGAATCGTGCCTTAAGCAGCTTTTCAACTTCAGCTTTGATAGCTGCTGCCTTCCTAGGATTTACCGAACGAAGTTTTTGCCTCACCGGCTTAGCGTTTTCATACGTCTTGATCTCATGCTGGACAATAGATGGGTCTATTCCAGGCATTTCCTCATAAGACCAAGCAAATACATCCCTATACTCTTTAAAGAGCTCGGTATAAATTTGAACCTCTTCACGGGAACATTCAGCTCCAATGAAGACATTCTCTATAATATTGGGATCCCTGGAAATGTTCACCGGGATAGTAGGAGAGATCACATCCATGTTCCCTTCAGCATAAACCTGTGTTGGTGCCAAAGGGTTCAAGACTGGGTGAACAGGACCAGGAGATGGAGGACTTCGAAAACTTATTTCAACTTCGCTCAAGTCAGGTAGGAAGTAAGACCGATGATGCAAATCATCCCACGGTCTATCTATACCAGTCATGGCTTCCAGGATGGCCTCTTCAGATGGAAGAGTGGTATCAAGGCAATCTTGGGCCGAAGAAGAACTAAGTGTCCAAGCCGAAGCCACATCCCCATCCAACTCTTCCGGTGAAAGAGGAGCTGGGATGGTTTCTGCAGAGTCAACAATAGACTGATACACAATCTCAGCTGCAGAAATAGGAAATGCCATTCCACCCACTTGACCTTCTGCTAATGTGGCAGTAGGGGAAGGTAAGGTCCAAGGGTCCAAAAAATAATGATTTCTGAAGAACTCTCTTCGAAGGGGAGCCTTGGAGGATGAAATAGCATCAATATGAACCGTAGGAGGAGGAATATCAAAATTACCCATCAAGGAAGAATACATTCCAACTCCTAAATTCTGAACAAGCGCCTTAGAATTATCCAACTTAGGAATAGATGAGTCAGTAGACGCATTCGGGTCTACAGGAGGACAGTCCATTTGATCCACTATAACAATCCTCCCTTCGTGGGGGAAACATATAATTCGAAATAATGAGGACTCAATGGCATCCATCTCATAAATCCAGTTCCTCCCCAACAGAAGGTTGTAGTCCAAGCTTGCATCCACTACCTCAACCTCTATATTAACATTTTTGCCCCCAAAACAGATGGGCAAAGCCGGGACAATACCGTGGGGTCTGTGAGAATGACCATCGAACGCAGTAAGAACAATGCTAGATGGAACAGCTTTGGGAGATCCAAGTGTCTTCCAACATGTGAGAGACATCACGAATGTGGAAGCACCCTCATCAACAACTGTTCGAAAGATATTGCACTTCCGATACGATGATTTAATATGAAAATCCATGTGATGAGGAAGTCTCTTCTTAAAATTAGTCATATCAAAAGTAATTAGAAGAGAATTTTTTGGATCAATAGCCCCAATGGCAGTGAGCAAAGCACTGCGCTAAGTTGGACAAGAATGGAGTACCTCTAAAGTTGACATTGCACAAGGACTCTACACCAGATCTTCCACAATCGAGTAGTTCTGGGAAGCCCTAGCATTTGGATTAATTGTTGATCGCTTAGAAGATGCTTTGGGCATCTGAGGCATAGACTCAACAGTAGGCTTCGTAATGTGAAGCGGCTCAGTAGCATCGGGAACTTCCTTAGCTTTCGAAGACTCTTCTCTGCCATAATCACGGGATCTCGTAGCGATATCCGCATGCGCACTCATCATGAAAATGTTCGATGGAATTTCCCCTTCCTGGGTGCCCCCAGAGGAAGCCCCAGGATTTTGGTTCGCGCCAACAACTAATTGCTGCCCTTGGGGAAAAGGGTTTGTTAACGCAGCCTGGGAACTAGAAGAACCCTGCTGAGCTAACAAGTGCTGAGCATCCTGAATTTTAGGGCAAAGGTGTGTGAGATGGTCTCCAGCACAAAGCTTGCATGGAAACTTCACTTTCTTCTTCTCCTTTTGACCCTCACCAACACGCTCGTTGGCTTTATTTGCATTACCCTTCCCGTTCTTGCCCTTCTTCTTATTATTTCGTCCCTTCTTCTTCCCATCAGATTGTTGATTTCCTTTGGGATCAGAAGCTTGGAAAACATTTATGGACAAAGACTGGGAAGGTGATGACTCAGCAGGCACAGCCTGACTAGAAGGAGCAGCTTGCAAAGACAACTACTGCAGTTGAGAAAGCAAGCTGGCTGCACCACTATTGATTGATCCGACAAGCCCATCACCATGCGGACAAGGCTTAGTTTTCGATAAATCTAATTTGGAGCGAGGAGCATTGGGAAAATATTTATAAAGGACCCCAGACTGAGAATAGATGAGTTCCAGCTGCTGGGCCCTAAAAATGGCATGCTCCTCAGAAAATACCCCAGATAGGGATACATCTTTTGAAATATCTGACTGCAGAGATTTTAGAAACCATTCGAGAAGGAATTCTCCTGGAATATGAGCTTTAATAAGCCTCTTCCTTCTCCTCCATTCCTGAATGTGATCAGAAATGTGAGTTGCTTTGTCCTGCTTAAAATTAGCCAGGAGTTCCATCCCAGCCTCATATCTGACAGGCAACTAAAAATGGTTTAGAAATGTGACATCCAGTTCTCCAAATGTAGTAAAACTGCCCCCACTTATCTCAATATACCATTTGGCAGCGTTTCCAATTAGGGTGCGTTGAAATAATCTCAACCTAATCGAATCATCGATCAGGGAGTTCGAAGAACACCATAAGTGGAAAGTGGTGATGTGGTCAGCTGGATCCTCTCCATTCTTACCTTCAAACTTTGGAATATCTGAAGGAATTTTGGTCGGGACCGGAGGCCACCCCGAACTATAACGAATCGGATCATTAGTCAACTTCGATAGATCTGGCAAGTTTAACATTTCCAGAAAAGGTAAGCGAGGCGGAGCCTGAGGATTCCATCCTTGATGGGATGGATTCCCAACATTCTGAAAAGAATAGCCTGGATTTGATGAGGCACCAGGTTGCCAGAAATGACTCATAGAAAAAGGAGAAGAACCTCCTCCCAACGCAGAGTTACCCAAGCCCAGACCAGTTCCCCCCGCTGAAGTATGAAATGAAGAGGAGAGCCCCTGATAGGGGTTCCAGGCATTAGAAAGAGGAGAAAAGGTCTGGTAAGCACTCGATGAAGGTAAAGAAGTATTCCCTTGATGACCTGCGTAAAACTGATTCCCTGCCCCCACTGTAGTAAACACAAGATTCCACCCTATAAAAGTAGTCAAACTTTGCCCCCCAGACCAAGGGTTAAAACTCTGAGTCTGGGACGTAAAGGGAAAAGATCCTAAAGAAGGATTGGAACTAGGAATGTGCCCAGTTCCAAAGGGGAAACCCTGGAAATAAGCTGATCCACTAGCCATGGAAGACATGGGTGTAGATCCAGCTGCAGCAGCGGAAAAGGAAAAAGAGGGATTCCCACTAGTGGGCATCCCTGAACAGAAAGGACCAGAATGAGAAGCATGTGCTTGGGTGAAACTAGAGCCAAACACAGCAGCACTAGAAGCAATCGAAGATAAAGCAATAGTGTCCCCTCCTTCAACAGAAGTAGGAGTCTGAATGCCTGCAGCACTCACGACAGAAGCCGCGTTCCCAGTCGTGGCCATCGAAAGGTATGAATGATACGGAAGATCTTCCGGTCTCTTAGACTCAAGTCCGATGTACTGAAAAACGAATGGATAATCAGGAGGAAGAGGAGATGGACCTGACGAAGGAGGTTCAGGTACTTCTTCAATTTGAAAATCTTCTTCCTGAGCAAATAAAACTCGTGAGGTGAGCGGAACGCTCCTCTCGGAACCGATACCATAATCAGCTATGAAACCTTCAGACCTTTGTGGAGGATCTCTCTCCACTGCGTTAGACGCCACAGGGTTGTAAGCACCTGCTAAATCACTCCTATGCCTTCTCGAAGAAGGTTCTGGACTCTCGGGAGATAACCCCCGGATTCTCCTCGATCGACGAGGCGCTTGATCAGCCACTTTTATAAATTTTAAATTAGACTTAAAAAATTGAAAAGCTAGGCAATCTAGGAGCAAAGAGCACTCACTAAAATAAAAATCCCTGAGATACAATCAAGCAAACAACCTCCAAGTATTTCTGCTCCGGGTGATGAGGACCGGACACCAAAATACAGGAAAGCGAAATATAGGACCTCTCGAAAGCAGTCTAGGATGATTAGGGCCCAGAAAAACTAGCGAAGGTATCAGAAACAGTTACGTTGACCTCCAAACGACAGCCTTTGCCGGCTCAAGCACCCAAGCTTTGCAAGGGCACCCCCCAGAAGTACTGCTGAAAGTGATGCGACGTCTGCCTCAGGTACCACGGGTATTCCCCCCCGTAGTCACCTGTGTGGAACCTAGGAGTGGCAACTATGGGCACCAATCCGTATCAGAAGCCGGGCGAAACGGTCTTGAGGTCAGATTCAGCTAATCGGAGAGGGGGTATCCCTCTTCTCAACCTTCACTTCCCCTCGCGCTTGACTCTCTGGAGGAGAGCTTTCCTGGTCCACCTAACGGAGTTGGATTTCGCTCAATTAATCAACTTCTATGTTTTGTTTGAGCGGCCTTGGAGAGTTAACTCTCTACTCACCTAATCCAAGGCCCTACAACCTAGCTAGTTGGTGTATGACACTTAGAAAACTTGCTAGTTGATTTTAAATTATATCGCTTATTTTAATGGGTTGTTATGTTAAGTCACAAGGATATGGAGATGAAACTTATGATGTTTTTGATGCAGAAAGAAATTAATAAAAACTTAACTACATGCAAATGCAGTTATTGTCTTTCGATGAAAAGCAATCTCTACATGGGTTCTACAAGATTAAAAATTTTATTTTTTCTTTTCAAATAGCAAACTCACACTCACAAAAACTATGAAATTGACTAAATGTTTAAATGAACCTAATGAAAATCACTACAAGCATGCAAATCCTAAGATGCAAATGTCCTAAAGCAGAGTGAAATTTCCCAAAAATTCCTTCAGTTTTAACTCTTCTTGGTTGTCCAGAAAGCTAGTTCCCGAAATCAAGAACTCTTAATATGAAGATACCAAAGATGCTTAAAAAACAAGAAGAATAAATGAGTGACAATTCCCTTCCAATTATCAAGCCAAAAACCAAAAGCAAGAAACCTCACAAAAGCTTCAAAAGATACAAAGAAACGAAAACAAAAATGCAACAACAAAAGAAAATAACAAGACAAAATGTTTTTTAAGCCTTTGAAGTGCAAAAACAAAAAGCAAAGAAAATGTTTTTTGAGCTTTTTAGTTTTATAAAGAAAGAGCTCGAAAAGACCAAGCAAAACTATCAAAATCCAAACCAAACAAGACTGAATTTCAAGCACAAACTTCAACAATGCTCCAAACCTTATAGAGCTAACTAGTAGCAAGATCAATAAGAGCAAAAGAAGACAAGAAAACTCAGCCACTCAGCCTAGAAGAATAGTATAAACTTGCTGCAAACAAAAACTTCAAAGAAGCAAGAAAAACTCTTCAAAAGTTGCAACAAGACCTACCCTACTGAACTCAAGAAAACCAATCAAGAAATGAGAAAAAAGCGCAGTGCCAAGCAAAACACAAAGACAGGAAAGAGTAAATGAGTAGGAGCTCTATGTTCTGATAAAGCAGAACAGCCAAGAATGCTCAGAAAGCTATCTTGGTATTCCAACCAGAAGTGCCAGCACCAGAAACAACACTTTGCCAAAAAGACAAGTTTTCAATCAAACGAAAGAGAGAAAAGACAAAAGAACACGTTCTTCACAATCCAGAGAGTGCCAAGACACTGTAGGGACAGGTCTCCATAGCCAGAAAGGACCAAAAAGTAAAAAAACCCAAAAATTCAAAATCTTCCTAGGTATACGCTACTTCACAGTTTAGCAACAAGCGTGCATACGCGACTGTTCTAAAGGAAACTCGCGTATACGTGGGTACCTTTAGAAAAAATTGCATGTATACACGACTGTGTGCAAAAAAAAGCGCGTATACAAAGTTAAATAATGAAAAACAAAAAGGATCAAGCCTGGATAAGAAACCAGGACTTCAGACTGACTGAGAAAAAGTAAACTAGACTGCAAATGAAAGTTAAAACTGTCGGAAACATATCAAACAGCTGAAACCACCCAACAGGGGAGTCACTAGAATGTGATCCCCAGTGGAGTCGCCAGTTCTGTTTCGGGGAAAATCACCCTAGAGGTTCGTTGGGTTACAACCTCCATAGAGCAAGGGCATGCTACTTAAGAAGGACTCACACAACCATACATGTTCATGAAAAACTAAATAGAGTAGATCGAGGAAGTTACTCGTAGGTCCTACGGTTGAAGCAGATCCCGTGGGGTCCAAACCCCCAGCAACCGTCCTTCCTTCTTAACCTAAAATACAAGAAGAAACAAGCACGAAGAACTGGTTGTAAAACATATATCTACTCTAAATGTTAGTGAAATCCATATAAAACATCAAATAAACCATAATGAATGCTTAAATAACAATTTTCTCATATATGTAAGCAGACACTAACACGTATTGTTACACCATTTTTTGGTCATCTAACTTATTATCATAGATGGACCCAAGTACACCATGTAAGACCAGTTTTACCCTAAGTAAAACCGCTTTCACTATGTTAAAACAGGAAACCCCAAAAGGAAATATTAAACAACCCCATATTTGTTTGATTTTCCTCACGGAATAATTAATTAAACCATAATTTAATTATTATTCCCAGTCATGTTTAACCCAAAATCAAAGAAATTAATTAGATAAATCTTTATTTATCTTATTAATTTCTAGGAATAATTATTTAAATCTTATTTAGATAATATTCCTTGTTAAATATGACCAAATCACCCACAAATAATTAAATAAATCATTATTTATTTGATTATCTTCCAACCACTTCCTTCAAAAGATAAATAAATCATTTATTTATTTATTTTTGACTAATCAAGGGATTTGACCCAAGTCAAAGACCCTTTCCCTCCAACAAATATAATAAAGTATTCCATAAAAGGTGGATCTAGATTTGGTTTACTTTATTTTAATCATGCACCAAGATCTAGAATGACCCAATATTTTGTTATAAATAGGAGGGTTTTCCCCATCATTCTTCACCTTTTGTTGCCTACTAGATCACTCTGGATCTATACACTTGGTCTCATTTTTCATCATTTGCTCCCATTGAGCTTCATTTTTGCATTAGGTTTTCTACACCTACAAGAGAGAGAAAGCTTAGATCTGAAGTGCTGAGGACTACAAAGAACCCATCCCATTGAGGAGAGCTGGATACACCTTCTTGTTTTCCTCCCAGGTGCCCTGTAATATAAAAATTCTTTCAAAAAATTGTGTTCTTGTCTTATCTGTTGGATGCATAGAGCAAACCCTTTATTTTACTGCTTAATGTCTTTCCATACATAGATCTGGTGTTTTGCAGCTATTCTCTTGTCTAACTAATCGCAGATCTGAAGATATTGGCAGCCACTTTCATTGTTAGGGCTATTAGTTATGCGTAGCTAAAGTGGTCCTTTTTTGTACACTTCGACAAGGGATTCATACTAACAAATGGCGACTCCACACGGGTTTTAAATTACGACCGCTGTCGTTTTTCATATTCCTGCATATCCAGCTACTTCAGACCCTAGGGTTTCTTTTCAGCTGTTTATTTTTCCTATTTTTATGGTGTTTTTCTCACATAAAACCCTAAAACATTAAAATTTCTAACTTCCGTGTGTTTCTGGCCCTATTGCGCAGGTAAGCGACACCAGCCGCAACTGAGACGGCAACTTTTCAGAAAATCTGCCGCCGAGACAACCGGAACAGGGGGGTCGCACTTTTTGGCCCAAAACCTGCGACCTGGACCTCCAGGTTGCACTTTTCAGCCTGTTTTCTACGACCTCAACTCAGATCAGGTCAGAAACTGCGACCTGACTTTTTTCCAGCATTTTTTCTGCAATTTTTCTGGGTTCTGCTGCAGCTTCTGCCAGGGTTTTCCAGCCTCTGTCTCAGCCCGCCTTGACCAAGATCTGATATGTTTTTACTCATCTAAGTGGGAACCCAGCCCCTTAGGGCTTTAGTACCCTCCACTTTTTGTGGAAGAGTTTCAGCTATTTCAGCCGTCGGTTTCAGAGCTTCAGCCCCCTCTTTTCCAGATCTGTTACCTCCCTTTCAGATCCATTGAAATCAGCCTCTTTTCCTTTCAAATCACCTCCCGTCGTTTTGTTTGGACCTCCTTTAAAGGCCTCCGCCTTGCCCCTCCGGTTTTTTGCTGATTTCCTTCCTTTTTCCAGCCACCTTGCCTCTGTCTCTTGGCTGTGATCTGCACCTCTTTTCAGCAGCTTTGTCCTCTAGATCCCTATCCCCTTTGACCTTAGATCTATTGGCCCCTTTTCCGTGTGTTTTACATAGTTTTTCCCTTTCTTTTCAGCATAGTTTTGAGAGACCCACCTTCTTGGGTTATATAGATGCACAAGTAGCTGTTATTTTTCTGTTATTTCAGCATTATATTCTGTTCTCTGTAGGTTTATTTTCAGCTACGCAGCACACTTTTTTCTTGCTCTCAAAACGGAAAGGGTTTAAAAATTAAAATTAACGCACGCCACACACTGACCCTAAGTGAAGAAGCGCCTGGTTAACACCGCCTGGCAAAGACTCTAAAATAAATTGTCACTGCACCTTATCTGCCCTTGACATTACTTGATTCTGTCCCTTTCTGCCCTTGTCGGTTTCCTTCTTCCTGTCATCATTGCGCCCCCAAGGCGCCTTTCCCGGAGACTTCTTGGCCTTCACCCTCAGTTTCCGGTTGATCGACCTGCTTCGCACCGCCGTCGTCGAGCCAGTCCACCTTCGAGTCCGCACTCCGACTCCTCCCCTGATTCCTCGGGTCCTCCTTCTCCTCCCGGTTCTCCTGCCCCCTTCACCATGTCTGGTCCAGGGCCTAACGCTAGTGGTTCTCCCGGCCCCAATGCCGGCCCTACTACTAGCGGAACCGCCACAGGAACTACCCCGGCCACCCCTGTGCTGCCGTACATTGCAGGCCTCAGCCTCCCCGATTTCCATCAGTTGATCAATGACCCTATTCACCACAATGCTAACTGGCCCGCTATGCCAACCAAGCTACCCTCCGACATCCCTAAGTTCGAGGGCCTTAATGGCGAAGATCCAACCAATCACGTCCGATCTTTCCACATGTGGTGTTCCTCCAATTCCATTACCGATGACTCCATCCGTCTTCGTTTGTTCCAACGCACGCTTACCAGTGAAGCTTCTAAATGGTATGTCGAACAAGCCACCTCTACCCATACCACATTTGAGACTCTTGCCCAAGCCTTCTTATCGTACTTCCAGCTCCCTCTCCGATACGATACTGGCACGGAGCTCTTGACTTCCTTCAAGCAAGCCTCTTCAACACACCTTTCTGCCCATGTTCAGGAATGGCGACGAAGACAGAGCTTATGTCGAGCCCCTCCCTTCGAAGATCGGGTTTATATGGATTGGTTCCTTCGTACCCTTCCCGCTCCCATCGGAAAAGATGTCGCCTCTCACTTTCCTCAAACTGAAGAAGCCGCCCTCCAAATAGCCTTGAAATATGACCTGATTTACGCTCAATCTGGTTATGTTTATACCATTCTTCCTGACATCCCCAGGACTGGTGGCGCCAATGCCTCGGGGGCATCTCATTCCGCCGACAGTATCGTTGGAGCTCTTTCCCATCCGTATGCTCAACCTCCTGTGGGCTATGGTCTCCCTCAGGGAGGGGCCAGCACCTCCAGCGCTCTTCCCCCTCCCGGCAACATGTATCCAGGATACAGCATGTTGCCCAACCTCCTTCTTACCTCCATGTTGCCCAACCCAACCCTTACCTTTATCCGGAGCCTGGTGCGCCAGCTCCCCCAGCATATGCACTTCCATCTCCCTTGCCTCCTCCAAACCCACAACAACACTTACAGCCCCCTCCAGGGCAAGTATTTGCACAGCAGGGCGCGACTAATCCCCCTTCTTCTCAAAGAAGGCGGAGAGGCAACCAAAACCAATCTGCCCCTGGTACCCGAGGACCCAATTCTGGTGTGGACCCTAACACTGGCAACCAGCAACAGGGCAGTCAGCCCAAGCCGGACAGGCCGCTTCGCACAAACAAGCCTTGTTCGTGTTGCGGTGTTTATGGTCATTACACCCACGATTGTCCCCTCTTACCCCAGATGCGGCAGATGTGGGAGTCTCAAGCCACATTGCGCGGACAACACGCCTCCCCTCATGCTCCTCCTAATGTGGCCACCTCTCAACCAGTTGTGTTTACCGATCCCTTCCCTCAGCAAGGATTCGTGGCTACCCAACCGCCCGACAGCCAGATCGCCGCCCCCCCTTCCGTTTTTGGTTCCTCTGATTACCAGATCCTTATGATTCACTCCGATCCTACCCCATCCGTCGATCTTCACCTTCAAACTCGGTCTCGTCAGTACCCCAAGCCTCCTGCTCAGTCTGCCCCCGAGCCGCCCTCTTCAGGTTCTACAGAGCCTCTTTCGACATCCGGTGGTCCCTTACATATTCCTCAACCCAAAGTTGAGGTCCATACCAAGATTCCTAAGGTACCATTACGTCGAAATGCTGCTTCTGGTCGAGCTGCTCATTCGTATAGCATAGTAGATGATCTGGCGCAGTCTCCTGCCGCCATTTCCACACTGGAACTCCTCCAGTCGTGGCCTTCCCAAAAGAAGGCTCTATTATCTTCCGTGGGCGCTGTAGATCCCGCTGATGACCAAATGATTGTTTTCGACGCCACTCAATCGGACCATCCTCCCCTCCCTCCTCCCGTCGCCTTCCAAATCCCAGTCAAAATCTGGAACGCCAACGTGTCCCGGTGTATAATTGATGAGGGGGCATCCACATGCGTGGTGTCCGCTTCAGTTTGGAAGCAACTCGGATCTCCTGAGCTGGCCCCTTCCACGATCACCCTTCGAGCATGGGACGTTCATGCCTCCCAGCCCATTGGCCTGTTTCGTAATTGTCCTATCACCCTCGCCGGTAAGACTGTTTGCGTTGACGTCGAAGTCATCGACGCCCCGCTAGATTACAACATTCTATTGGGGTGAAGCTACACCTATGCTATGTCTGTTGTCCCATCTGCGGTCTTTCGCAAGATGTCTTTCCCCCATAATGGAAAGATAGTCACCATTGACTAGTTGACATATCATGAGCCAAAATCTCAGACCTCCCCTAAGACGACTATCTCTTCTGTAGACAACAAGCAAACCATTGATTCCTTGACCAGTGTCTCCCCCGGCGTTTACAAAGATTCCTCCCTGCTTGGAACTTTCCCTAACCTTCCTCCTCCTCCCATCACTGATCCCAGCTCTTCGAATGTTTGGATGATGCAATCGTCTCAGGCTACCCATAAGCGGCCTGCCTCGGCTAGTCAGCAACCTCCCCCTTGCCCTCCGCAACCTACTCCTAGCCATTCATCTCAGCCAGCCGGACCTCCTCCTTCTGGCCCTTCCCCTGCAGCTGGTATCCCTGAACCTCTTTATCCTCCTGGATCGGTTCCTCCTGGCCTCAACCACCTCGAAGCCGTCCCTCCTGGTCATTTCCCTGCTGGGCAGATCCCTTTCCTCGCTCCCCCTCCCGGAGTATATTCTGTCCCCGTCATGGCCACCCTCTCTCTCCCTAACTTGACCTTGGGCATTCCGGTCTGGTACCTTGATCCCCCAGCCGCCACCCCTCCTGGTCACCCCAAACCTTACATGGCTTTGACACCGGTCCAACCGGTCCCGCTTGCTTCCTCCGTTGCCACTATGCCCCCAGCACCTCCACAGGACCCTTCTCCTGTTGTGACGGCTCCCGGGAAAAAAGGCAAAGCCCGCAAGGGGGCACCCAAAGACAAGACCACCACGACTGACCTGGCTCCTCCTCCGCCCGCGAAGCCTTGTGCTTTATGGGATGTCACCGGTCATGCCACCGATGCTTGTCCTAAGTTACCCCGTATTCAGCCCATGGTGAAAGTCGCGTTCCCCGAGTCTACGATCCCTAAAGCCCCCACTCCTTCTTCATCCGTAACCAAGAACCCCAAGACTCTCCGCACCAACAAGCCCTATGCTTTGTGCGGCATCCATGGCCATTACTCCCACCATTGTCCTCACCTGACGCATTACCGCGCCTCTTTAGAGGTGATCCGCGAGTATGAGGTTGAACAAAATCAATCCGCCTCTCCCATCCTCGCGTAGTATGCTTCAGGCCAGCCTGAGGATCCCCCTGCTCCCATCGACATTCCCCCCCCTGATGTTCAGATGACCGAATCTACTGTCAGCATTATTTACCTATCCTCCTCTGCGAGACACTCGGATCCTAGCCCATATGCATCCTCCCCTGTTGTGTCCCTTGACCACCCTTTCCCTACCCATACCCGAGATCACCCCACCCGTATCTCTGTTGACCTCCGCAGCCCGAGTCCTCTCCCTGCTTCCGATAGCCCTCATATACCACCCTGTATGAGTCATGATCATCCGACCCCTTGCACTCCCTCCTGCGGTTGCCGCCCGATGAGTTTTGTACACTCACGCTGCCCTCATTCCCTTTCCTCCCCTCATTTTTTGTCTTGTCAAACCATTCTGCAGGACCCCCCGTCCACACCCTTTATCGGTTACGCCGATGGTGCAAGTCGCTACTCGCAGAATCTAGCCTCGGCAGGTTGGGCCATTTTCACCCCCTTGCATGCCCTTGTTCTCTCTAACGGGGTATGCCTTGGTTCTGCCACCAACAATCAGGCCGAATATGATGCAGTGCGTGGCTTTTTAGCTGATGCCCTCTTTCATCGCATCCTCCATCTGCACGTTCGTTTGGATTCCCTGCTTCTTGAAATGCAACTAAATGGTGTTTATCGTGTGCATAACCCTGTGCTGTTTAGACGCTATTTACGAGTGAAAATCTTAATACGTGCATTTGAAACCATAACTTTCAACCATGTACCTCGAGAACAAAATCACTATGTAGATAGTATTGCAAACCATGTTCTAGATTGGCATTTATCACACACATTTCATACAAGACCCTAACATTAAATAAACCATCAAAAAATGATGCATATCCATAATATGTGTCGCAAAACATGTGTTTAGAGTCCATCTACTCTGATACATACGACATGCCCATAGCATGTTACAAACATCAACCCAAAACTGGGGGCACCACCTGCCCCTACATACATCATAGGGGGCACCACATGCCCCTACCCCTAATCACTATCTGGAGGCTCCCGGGCCAATGGCTCTGCCCCTGCAGCATGTAGATCGCGCATAGCCTGACCGACCATCGCCATGCGCCGCATGACACCTCGCCACTCCGAGGGGAGACCAACACATGGCTCTATGTACTGGTCGTCTAAGTCCTGCCACCCGCGCTCTGATACTCCGGTCAACAACCTTTCGCATCTGCGGTGGATGTCCTCCAGCAGGGCGGCTGCATCCTCATTTTGCGCCGTTCTTGACCCACTTGGACCTGTAGCTCCAGATGCTGTCGGTCGTCCCATATATCCGGCCGGTTTTACCGGTGCTATATCTGCATACCAAAAGTACATGAATCAGTACCATCAATTACTATTCAAAAACTTTAACATGCCCACACAAGAATAGCAATCCGTCACTTACCATCGGGCCCCCAGACTCGACCAGTCAGAAGTGGCAGATCCGGATCCCCACAGTAGCTCATCCCACTATAGGGATAGTCATCTATGTACAAAGGCATCTGATCCCAATGGGAAAAAAACTCTAGTCGAAACACTCGCCCGACCGCCCCTCCTCCTCCTCTTCATAGTAACCGTCCCCAACGGCGCATCCTGGGCTCTCTCGGGCCCCCATCTGAAAGCTGTACATGAGGCCTCAAGGTCGGGATCTTCTCAACGAAGAAGGCACACAACAAAGTCCCATATGAGCAGTCATGGTTCACCTGCCGCCTGCATAGTGACAACTGTCGCTTTAGCGACACCAACAACATCTGGGCCCACCCATAGTAGGTCCCTCCCAACACACTTTCCACTATCATCATCTGCCCCCTAGTGATGTGATGGAACGCCTGGATGCCCAGGATTCGCAGCACAGCTACGGCCACTGCACGGGTTTCTAGCCTCTCTAGATCCCCGATCGGTATTCGAGTCCCCTTGACTTGGAGACTCGGTCGACAATGGCGTTCCACGAACTCCATGATATGCCGCCCCCGCGGCAACACTGGCTGTGTGTTTCCCACCATCCCAAGTGGCGGGAGACCAGTCAGGAAGTACACGTCCTGGACCGTCAGCTCGATCCTGTGCCCCTGCACTACAAAGATCTCCTGATCTGGATCCCAATAACTGATAATCCGGTCCAGTAACGGTTCCCCTGCTCTCATAAAAGGGTTCTCCAAGAACTTGAGAACCCCAAATCTGGCCAATACACGGCGGATGCCCTGATCCGCCTGGATCTCTGTCCGTAGTGTCCCCAGATCTCTCTCTCTCTCCAGTTGACCCGTAACTCTGCCATATCTGCACAAAAACATCATTTTTGTCAGCATACAGATCGGGAAAACCATAACCAACCACCAAAACCAAACTTCCAGCCATAAAACAGCACCAAAACCCCCTCATCTCCCAGGTCGCAGTTTTCTGCCCTTTTCTGGACCAGGTCGCACTTTTTGCCCTGATACCTGCATCCTAGGTCGCACTTTTTGCCCCAAAAAGTGCGACCCGACCGTAGAGATGAAGGAGGGGCTGTTTCTGGGATTCTGGGCCCTAAACTAAAAAAGTAATCCATCAAAATGCAAGAGAAAAGTTAGACCTCTTACCTGCAACTGACAGATCGCGATTCCCACGGTCGGTTTGTCCGCTACGTTCACCGCAAGATTTAGGGCCTTCTCTCCTCTCTACATTCACCACAGCAACAATAGCAAATGAGTGATTTTGGAGGGAAAACTGCCTTATTAAAAGAGGACCCATGTTTCTTCTTTCGACTGCTGTGACCACACCGTAGCCCCGTTTGACGAACCGTCTACACCATTGGAAAGCTCTCACCAAGCCCTCAAATGAGTATCTGTCAGTTTTTTGAGATCTGATACTCCACTAGGACACATTTTGTCCAAGAAGGGTCACTTTACCCCTCCTCAAAATCGAATTTCCTCACTTACGACGCTTGTACTTGGGGCACCATTTTGCCCACTTACTTGTCCATGTTCGTGTTGATTTTCATCATGAGTCCCCACCTTGGACTCATGTTTTTATGGTCCCCCATTGGGCCTTTTACTATGTGGCAGCACCATCGAGTCGCCCTTGTTTAGAGCATCCAAGTTGAGTCATCATCGCATTCATGGAGTCTATCCCGAGTACCTTTGTACCCTACTATAGCCCTCCATCCTTCATTGCTTGGTTTCCCTCTTGTGTCGCATATTATGACCTTCATTCCCACTACCCCCAATCCCTTACGATATTTTGTTAGTCGCTGCCATGTCATTCATGCCCTTTATGCTCTAACAAGGGAAGTCGTCCATTCGCTACTCAGTCCTTTCCATTTCACCATCATCATTAGTGTCAGTCTGTCCGTCGCTCAACTTCTGTCGACATCATCTCTTTCATTCCAGAAGCCAGGTCTAGAGGGAGGTGTACCTTGGTTCCAGCTTCTACTCTTGTTCGGTGCCTTGGATCAGGCAAAGGGATACCTCCTTTCCCTTTGGCTTGATTGTTTCTCCAGCTCTTTTCAGCATGATCGAGATTCGTATACTTGATGGTCCAGTGATCCAGCAGCAGCTCTTGATGATTCCTGGGCGTGTGTGAGATGTTTCAACCCTCATGAGGGGGTGGCCCTGCAGGTAGCCCCCCACATGCCCGGATGACCTCTTCTTCACAGCCTTCGATGCAGCTCCAGATATTTGAGGATGTTGGCCATAGCCACTTGCAGCACCTCTTTGATTTGCATGTATCAGTCAGATTTTGTGAGCCCTTCCCCACTTGCAGGGGGCATTCGGGTTGTATTTGTATCTCATGTACTTAGATATTATTGTACAAGTCCTGGCTGTTATCCTAGGCACAACATGTATATGGGATTCCTCATTGTATTTTTATCTGGCTCATGATTATGCCAGCGGTACTTTATGGTTCGGTCCCTTGATTACTGTACACACTATTCTTTTGTACTTTGTCTCGGCGGGCATAGGTATGCCTCCCCCACCGCCTTCAGCACAGGTACCCTCTCATAAAAAGAGACGCATGACACTTTTCTTGAGTGCGTCTCCTGGGTCTAGTCCTTGACACACTATCTACCTCACTTTTCTCTCTACGACACCCATTTACTTGTCTGGTAGTTGTGTTCTTCATCTTACAACATACTTCCCAGAAAATGATTTGCTCCGACACTCGCACGGCTGAGGGAAATAGGTTACACCATTTTTGGTCATGTGTATCATAGATGGACCCAAGTACACCATGTAAGACAGTTTACCTAAGTAAAACCGCTTTCACTTTGTTAAAAGCAATGAAACCCCAAAAGGAAATATTAAGAAACAAACCCATATTTGTTTGATTTTCCTCATGGAATAATTAATTGAACCATAATTTAATTATTATTCCCGGTCATGTTTAACCCAAAAACAAAGAAATTAATTAGATAAACCTTTATTTATCTTATTATTTTCTAGGAATAATTATTTAAATCTTATTTAGATAATATTCCTTGTTAAATATGACCAAATCACCCACCAATAATTAAATAAATCATTATTTATTTGATTATCTTCCAACCACTTCCTTAAAAAGATAAATAAATCATTTATTTATTTATTTTTGACTAATCAAGGGATTTGACCCAAATCAAAGACCCTTTCCCTCCAACAAATATAATAAAATATTCCATAAAAGGTGGATCTAGATTTGGTTAACATTATTTTAATCATGCACCAAGATCTAGAATGACCCAATATTTTGTTATAAATAGGAGGGTTCTTCCCATCATTCCTCACCTTTTGTTGCCTACTAGATCACTCAGGATCTATACACTTGGTCTCATTTTTCATCATTTTGCTCCCATTGAGCTTCATTTTTACATTGGGTTTTCTACATCTACAAGAGAGAGAAAGCTTAGATCTGAAGTGCTGAGGACTACAAAGAACCCATCCCATTGAGGAGAGCTGGATACACCTTCTTGTTTTCCTCCCAGGTGCCCTGTAATATAAAAATTCTTTCAAAAAATTGTGTTCTTGTCTTATCAGTTGGATGCATGGAGCAAACCCTTTATTTTACTGCTTAATGTCTTTCCATACGTAGATCTGGTGTTTTGAAGCTATTCTCTTGTCTAACTAATCGCAGATCTAAAGATATTGGCAGCCACTTTCGTTGTTAGGGCTATTAGTTATGCGTAGCTAAAGTGGTCCTTTTTCGTACACTTCGACAAGGGATTCATACTAACACGTATATTTCGGGAACAAGATGGTACTTCTGTATTATAAATAGCATGTACAGAAATAACAAGTGGAGAGATCACCTGAATCCTTCCACGATCTTCGAGCAGACCGTCGTCCGGATCCGTCCCGCCCTTGCCTTGCGAAGACTCCTTCCGAACTGGTGCATACGAGATGACATATAAAGGAATGAGCATCTCCAAGAAACAAAGGTTTCTTGTAATTAGCTGGGAAAGTGCAGGAGGCACCGGGAATCAGACTTGGATAGGGAATACCAACAGAGTATAATATCAATAATTCTCTCCCTCCCTTAGGCCATACACATGAGGGGCTTTTATACTCCCTCCAAGTAGTTTCAACAGTTGGAAATAGTTGGCCACGTGTTGGGGTGGTTGAACTACTAGAGTAACCATCAACCCAGCCTGAAAATAGGGAATTTTTATATATTTTTTCATAATTTTAATGGCATACGCAGAAAAGTGCAGCTGGACCCGCGTATACACGCGGAAAAGTACGGGCATAGTCGCGTATGCGGATTTTTACAATGTTTTTAAGTGAATTTGTCCAAGTCTGTAGGAATGGGTGCCCAAAGCCATAAAAGCAATCATGAATCATATGAAGGTGAGAAATGTTGCTATAACACCAAGTGCTTACTTTCACCATTGATCTGCCACCTGCCAACATATGAAAGTGCCACCTACCTGCTTAGGCACCCCATTTTTTCCTATTTTCTCAAAACAACTACCAATGATTTCTCCCTCATCCAGAGACCAAATGAGAAACTGAAAGTACCTCCAAATTCAGAATGATAGGCTCTACCACTTGGTATTATTTTAGAGAAAAACTTAAACCTTTGAACTTGGAGAAAGTTGAGAATCCTCCTGGATCAAAATGGGACCTCATAGATTGTTAGTATGAATCTTGATTTGAAAAGTACGAAAAAATACAACTTCAGTTGTGCATAACAAACAACCTTAATAGCATAAATGACTGCTAATATCTTCATTTCTGCAATTAGATGATCAAGACAAATGATACAAAACTCTATATCTATGCATTAGAAAACATTAAACAGTATAAAAACAATATTTACACCATAGATCCAATAGACAAGATAAGAATATATCCAATGAAATTTTGTGTTAAGGGTACCTGGGAGGAAAACACAAGAGGGTGTTCCCTGTGTTCCTCAATGGGATGGGTTATTATAAGTCCTCAACACTTCATATTAATAATTGCTCTCTCTTGATGGTGTAGAAAACCCAGACAAAAATGGGAAAATATGGCTATGATGATGGATCAACAGCCAGACCAGGAGTTGAGATCCAAAGTGATCTTTAGGCAACAAAAGGTGAAAAATGAATGGGAAAAACCTTCTATTTATAACAAAATATTGAGTTAGTCTAGAGATTGGTGCATAGTTAAAATATTATTAACCAAATTTAGATCCAAATTTTATGGAATATTCTATTATATTTGTTGGAGGGAAAAGGAATTTGACTTGAGTTAAATCCCTTTATTTTTAAATAATAAGTAAATAAATGATTTATTTATCATTTCAAGGACGTGGTTAAGTAATAATAAATAAATAAATGATTTATTTATCATTTTAAGGATATGGTTGACTAATAATCAAATAAATAATTATTTATTTAATAATTTTACGGTGAATTAGTCATATTGAACAAACAATATTATTTAAATAACATTTTAAACAATTATTCTTTAGAAAATAATAAGATAAATAATGATTTATCTAATTAATTTCCTTGTTTTGGATTCAATATAACCAAAAATATTAATTAAACTACTTTTTAACTGACTATCCCTTGAGGAAAATTAAACAAATGTATATTTATTTAATATTTCCTTATGGAGTTTCATGTTTAGACTGTTAACAACTTAATAAAGGTGATTTACTAAGTTATTTTCATAGTGAAAGCAATTCTACTTGGAGTAAAATTGGTCTTACATGATGTACTTGGGTCCATCTAATGATAATAGGTTAGATGACCAAAAAATGGTGTAACAGATTTCCCCCTAGCCTACGAGCGTTAAAAGCTAATCGTATGACCAAAGTACGTTGTAAGAACTCAATCACTAGACATCGAAGGGGAAGTAAAAGAGAGAGAAGTATAAGGTAAACCAAAGTATTGAAAGACGTAAACCCTGAGGAGGCAACTTGTAGGTGCAACAAGTCCCTTTAGTGAGTACCTGCTATAGGCGGCGGGGGAGGCATACCTATGCCCACTGGGGCAATAGTACAAAAAATAAGGCGTCCGAAAAACCACGAGACGGCATAAGGCTGGCATAGACATTAGCCAGATAAACAACATGATAATGAATCCCACATACATATTGTGCCTGGGATAACAACCTAGAATTGTACAATGATATCTAAGTACATGAGATATAAATGCAACCTAGATGCCACTGAAAATAGGAAAGGGCTCTGAAAATCTAACCGATACATGCAAAAAAGGCGCTGCAAGCGGCTAAGGCCGACATCATGAAATGTATGGAGCTGCATCGAAGGCTATAATGAAGAGGTCATCTGAGTATGTGGGGGGATACCTGTAGGGCCACCCCCTCATGAGGGCTGAGAAATCTCACACACACCCAGGAATCACTGATGTGAGCTGTTGCATCACTGAACCATCATGTATATGGATCTCGATCATTCTAAAATGAGCTGGAATTGAGAAAAAATCAATTCAAAGGGAAATAAGGAGTCCCTTTGCTTGACCCGAGGCACCGAACAAGAGTGGAAGCTGGAACCAAGGTACACTGCCCTCTAGACCTGTCTTCTGGAATGAATGAGCTGATGTCGACAAAAGGAGGTCCACCATAGGTGAGGCAATAAGGGATCATCAACTAAGGCAAGAGAGAAAATAGTAAAGTGACTGACAGACCGACACCAATGATGATGATGAAATGGCGGGGGACTGAGTGACAAACGGACGACTTCCCTTGTTAGAGCATAAATGGCATGAATGACCTAGCAGCGACTGGCATGATATCATGAAGAATAGGGGACAGTGGGATTGAATTCCATAATGTGCGACACGCGAGAGGGACCAAGCAAGGAATGATGGAGGACAATAGCGGGATACAAAGGGACTTGGATAGACTCCATGAATGAAATGATGACTCCATGCTGATGCTCTAAACAAGGGTGACTCGATGGTGCTTCCACATATGTAAAGGGTCCAATGGGGACCATAAAATCATGAGTACAAGATGGTAACTCATGACAAAAGTCGACACGAGCGTGGACAAGTATGGAGGCAACATGGTGCCCCCAGTACGAGTGTTGCAAGTGAAGAAATTCAAATTTTAAGAGGGTTTAAGTGGCGCTTTTTGGACAAAATGTGTCTTGGTGAAGTATCAAATAGAAAAAAAAGCTAATAGATACCCATTTGAGGGCTTGGTGAGGTCTTTCCAATGGTATATACGGTTCTTCAAACTAAGCTACAGTTTGGTCACAGTAAGCCAAAGAAAAATCAAGGGTTTTCTTTTAATAAGGCATTTTCCTTCCAGATTCACTTATTTGTCGGTCGAGCTGTGGTGAATATTGTGAGGAGAGGATGCCTCAAAGCTTGCGAAAATTGTAGAGAATAAACTGATCGTTGGAATTTGAGATCTGTCAGTTGTAGGTAAGAGGCCTAATCCTACTCTTTCATTTCAGTGGATTGAAAGTTCAGTTTAGGTACCTAGATCTCATGAACAGGCCAGGTTGCATTTTTTGGGGTCTATTCTATGACCTAGGTAGTAGGTTCTGGGCAGAAAATTGTGACCTGTCCCAGGAAATGACCTGAACAATGCGACTTGTTAGAAAAATGGTTTTTTAGTGCTATTTTCTGCTTAGAGCTGGGATTTTATGGTTGAGGGGCATAGGTACCCCAAAAAATGTATTTAGAAAAAGGGAAATCTAAACACATTTTAATTATGTGGTGCGCCATTTGTTTTCGGTATCGTTAGGCAGTTTGAGAAAGGAAATAGTTGATTACCAATCTCTTTTGGTACTACCTATATGAATCAAATGGACTTTAAGTTTCTAGGTTGGCATACATGGTACTAATATCCCAAAGATAGTATTGGGATAATGAACTGATGTTCTCCCAGAAAACCTATAGGTTGGTCAACCAAAACGTCTATGAGACTGGGTTGTTGATGAAGGAATGATGAGGGGTATCATTCCTAGAGTGATCTTGAACTGATATGGGACTCTGAAAGTTCTTTGAAATGTGGAAGAATAAAGGGACTAGAGTCGTCATGAATAGATTCAATAGGAGAGTGGTGAATAAATGCTTCTCCTCAACTCTCCAATATGACTGCCCCCCTTACCAAAACATTGGGTGTCAATGTAATGGCCACACGGTGCATGTGGTTCCAATGCATGAGTTTGATGTAAGGGGGATAGATAAAGTCAGGAGTGGTCACTGCTTCGATAATTTCTTCATCGTAATAGAAGATAGGGTGATTGATGGAAGAAAGACCACCTGACGCTGCGAAACAACCTTACTCATCATCATGAGAGGGGAGGTTTGTATGCACATCATCACGAGTGATGACAGACAAATAACCAGATGAAGGATCTATCGATGTTGAGCCCAGGGTGATCACTGAAGGTGTTAGAGTCCTGTGATTTGGCTGATTGGAAAGCCAAATGACATTGTAACATCAAACCAGTCTTTGGAGCCCAAGGACCTAGCCCTCCCAGACTCAGAGAGGGCTCTCTCTATTTGTGTAAGGGATATTTGTGTGTTTGCTTCTTGTGTTTCTGATTTTAGGCTAGTTATGAAGTAGGTTTTTGGTTTTGGTTTTTTGGTTTGTGAGAGATGACTGATCAAAGAGAAAAATAGGTAAAACGATGTCAGATCAACTGGACTATGGGGTCGAAAAGGTCAAGAAAGCTTTCAAATGGTGATACAAGGTTGTTGAAGGGTTGATTTGATTTGAGGTAAAATGGATCTTTGGGTAAAATGGAGTGAGTGTGGACACTAAATTTGTGATTAACAAAGGTTTTCAAACATAAATATTTCAATAGCTTACATAAACATGGTAGGGCTAACCATTAATCATGAGAAATGTAACTATAAACTGATCAATGCATAGAAATAAACATTCAAGCAATGCATAGAGATATATGACTCTCTAACTTTAGGGAATTGCTATCAGAATTTGGGGAAATTACAATTAAGACAAAAAAACAACTCAAATCACTATGAGAAAGCACCTAAGCATAGTATTTCAATCTATTGGGAACTTTGAAACAAGATTGCATAGTTTTAGGCAAAGGGCAAGATCAGTACAAGACCTCCTTGGTTGAACAAATGACAATCAAACAATCAAAGAAATGTTTAAGAGGTGGAGCTATGACTAACCATGAGTAAGCAGGGCATACTGTGAATCATACTTAGCATGCACAAAACCATAAATGAAACAAGCAAACAATTTCTTCAGTTATCAAAGAGAAATCAAGGATTCTTTGATATGACTAAGAAGGAAGAAAACATAAAAGCTATAAAGAAACAAGAAATTTGAGGTGCCTCCAAGGGCATGTCTCAAATCTATTCTCTACTCTCTTGTAGCAAGCAAGAACATGGAATTATGAATTAAAACTAACAAGCATAATAGAGAGGGACATTATACCATTTTACCAAGTCAAGGAATCCAACAACATACCTCCTTCATCATCCAAAAAAATTCAAGAAACTATCCAATGCATGAGACAAGTGTTTATTCCAAGCTTGTATAACCATATATTACTTCTATTCATCAAATTCAGCCTTGTTTACAATGAAATATTTTGGAATATATATGCCAAGATGAGGGAAAACCTCCTAGTTCAACTTGCAATCTCATTGGCCTATCCAAAATATCTGATTTTTTCCTTGAGGCTTTGCAAAGCCCAAGGCACAAAATATCTAATAAAATATCTCAAAAATGATAAAAAAGGAATAGAAATTGACTTTTCCTAACTAACCATTCCCAAAAATAGCTAAACGGACATGAGGAAAAGTCACTTTCGAAAAGTACATTTTTCAAAACAATACTTAAGAAATACATCAGCAGAAAGTCCTCTGTCTTGCGGAAAATTTTTGGATTCCTTCCCGATGTCGAAATGAGGCCCGTGATGGCTCGTTGGAAATCTATAAATGTCTTTTTTCTGAAAATTTTTATTTTTCTCCAAACTGATCACTGAAAGTCCATGAAAACCTAACTTGAGCGTAAAAACCCAAAAAATAGACTTTGCTGATAAATGGGGCAGAGTGTGGAAAAAGTGAGTGTTTTTCACCATTCTGGGGGAGAAAATCATCTTCAATTAATCTCAAAATCATTTATTAGATCCCCCTTAAATTATGGCATCCAATTATACCATTTTAATACTTTTAAGATGTCCCAAACAGAAATGGCGATGCCCATGATTTTTTGCCAAAAGTCCAAAAATGACAAAAAACCAAAACTTGTTGAATTTCACCCAATTTTGATGAGCATGACCCTGAAGGGTTTTCAGAAACATGCTGTGAAGCTGAGGCCAAAATTTGGAGCTTTGAGGTATCTTTCTTCAATTTTGGTGTTGGGCACCTCCTTTGAGCTTCCTTGACTTTTTCCAGTGTGGCCTTCAATTTCTGCTGGGCGAATTGATTGAGCTTCTTATAGTGCCTAGTCATCCTCCTTTGAAGGTCCCAATCTCTATTGGCCTTCTCCAAATTATTTTCCAAGTGATAATTCACCCTCTTGAGCCATGCTTATCGATTTTTCTCTATCTCTTCGGTGAACAGAGTATTGAGAGGAATAGATTGGAGAAGGGTAGCTTCTTCCTCCTTTTGTTTCTCAAGGGATCTTCTGAGTCCCATGGTTCTTGGCCTCTTTCTCTTGGGATGATATTCATCTTTTCTATCATTGAACTCACTCATGATTTCTTCCAATTTAACTTGTGCCTTGGAGGCCTCTTTTTTGTTTTTGATGGCCTGGGTCTCATATAACGCCATGTGGACACTCATCTGTTTATTTTTTATTTGCAAAAAGTGATTGAAATTTCTAGCCCTATATAGATCTTCCCTCAAAGCATCAATTTTCTTTTCTCTATTGATCAAGAGAGTCTCTACGATGCAGGCCTCATTGTCACTATCATCACTTTGGATTTGAATTATGTCAAAATCCCTCTCCTTTTCGTGGATACTTTCTTCTTTCTCCTTTCCTTTCCTTTGGGTAGCCTTCTTGGTCTTCCTCCTCTTGGGTAATTCGACGATGGGCTACTTGGGCAATTTCCCCTTACTTCGGAGGGCCGTAGTAACATTTGGAGTTATAGTTTTAGGCACCCTTTTCCTTGATGTCTGGGGCTTGACCACTTTTGGAGAAGAAAACTTGGCCCCTTGCCTAAGAGAGGCAGCTAGCACATGCTCTATTGGCTCTTCTCCCTTGTTACTTTCCTCATCATCCTTGCCACTGTTTTGAATTTCTCATGAATGCTTTGACTATCCTCTTGCATGTCATTTTGAGGGCTGCCTTCTTTACTCTTGCCTTTGATGTCTCTAGGACGTTGAGGCTTTGTCTCTTCAATGTTTTGGGCTTCATATTCATCCCTTTTGCTACTGTTAGGGCTACCAATATCCTCATCAAAATGCTCAATCTCCTCATCACTGTTTTGAGTTTGTTCATGGTGCTGCTCTTTGTTACTTTGCGACATATTATCACTGTGATGCTCTTCACCTTGCTACCCTTCCTCACTGTGATCTTTTTCACTTTGCTACCTTTCTTCATCATGTTGTTCCTCCTCTTCATCATGTTGTTGTTCATCCTGTTCTTCTTCCCCTTGCTAACCTTCCTCATCACGCTGTTGTTCATCATGTTGTTGCTCATCGTCATCATGCTCTTCTTCTTGTTCAATTACTGGAAATTTGAGCTTCTTGGGAATGGGATTACTTGAAGAAGATGAAGGATGGTGAGTGGAAGGTGAAGGATATGTATGGAATGAGGGAAAAATGGTGAAATATAGATGTGCAATGAAAGTGTCCCAGGAGATTTCTTTCTTCTCAAGCTGATGATGTATGACAACCTTGATGAAAGAATGATCAAAAAGGCAAGCTGACTGTTGAGAAGGAGGTCTTTTCTGAATAGTGGAGGCCATTTTTTCAATACTTCTATGGATGAAGAAAGGGAGATTTAAAAATTTGGCTCTTGTGAAATGCATGAGCAACCAGACATGGTAAGCATAGACCCGGGAGAATATTCCCTTGCAAGTGAAGTATTTCATGATTATCTTCATGAGGGGAGCATAAATAGTCAACTGGTATGAGAAGGGAAATATGGATGGACATGTATCTCTATGCTAAAGCTTCAAAAAGGATTTGTATTGTTCCGAGTCTAGGTGGCTCTGGTTAAACCACTTCTCTCTGACATAAGGGATTTTGGTGGGCTTGGAAATGGACCTAGGAGAAAACTTGAAATCCAAGCCTGCCAGGTGAAAGTGTTTCCCTTGAAATATCAAAGCACAAAGACATGTCAAAGGAGAATATCTTTTCACCTCCTGTACCCTTTGACAAAACTCTAGACATCCAACCTCATGAAATTTAAACAGGACTGATGGGTGAGCATTTAATTCTTCTATTGAAACAGGTTCAAACCTCTTGGAAGGCCACTTCTACTGTCTTTCCTAGGAGGCATTTTGTTTTAGATACTCTTTGCAAAAACAAGCTGTCTCAGATGGTCCTTGAAATGGTTCTCAAAAGCACCCCTGTTCTCCTTATAAGTCACTATTTTGTCCTCTTTTATGCCAAACAACAAGTGCTTTGTCAAATAAAAACAAGAAGTCAGTTTATCACTGTGCTTCAGAAAAGTCTTGAAAGGTTTTTTTGTGGTTTCTTGGTGAAGAAGGAACCTTTGTTTTGATAATAACACATTTCTCTCAAACAATTTTCTTCTACTATTCACTCTTTCTATACAAAGGTAGACAAAACACCCTTGAGCTGTCTTGAGAAACCTTTCAATCACAGACTCTGATTTTTGGACTATGGAGGCTGAACAAAGTTTGCTTTTTCACCATACAAAGAGGACACCTTAAAATGACAACCTTTTACGTTATAAACATTGTTTTCACCTTTGATTTTTCAGACAGGGGTTGTTTTTTTTTACCACTATTAGGACACCTTACATCAACTCGAAACCTCTCCAATTCTGCTTATCTATCTTGTAATTAGTGTATGGTTTAGCGTTGTTCTTAAATCTTTTAAGGTCCTTTAAGACTGATAAAAACACACCCTACCTATCACTATAATGGTGTGTGACAATCACAACAACAAAAAACTTTGAGTTTGCTCAAAAACCCTACCCTGTAATAAATTGCCCTTAAGGCCACTGTTAAGACACTGTCCAAGTTAATTTGAGACCTCCAAACATAAGAAAAGTTTCTTCATCTTTGACAAGAACTATGTCTCCTTAACACTGCCTATCTCATGGTTTTTATATGATGAAATGGTTTCAAAGGCACTATTTCCTTCTCAGGGAAAAAACATAGCAAACACCCCTTCAATCTTTGAATTTTGCCAAGATGTAATGAATAATACCTCGAAGAAAAGGCCAAGGGCCTTGGTTGATTGCTTGAGCAGCTTTATGTCTTTTTAGAAGGTGAAAGGATTGAGCGGTACATTCACTGAAAAGAATGCTGTGCAGTCAGGTCGGCCTCGGGCAGTGTTTGAATGGGCACTATAGGCACACTGCGCAACAACGTAGACCCTTTGTATCTTCGTTCATACGCATGCCGCATGCTTTTCTTGGTGCTCCGCGCAGGCTTGAGGCCTTGAAACTCAGAAAAAAACTAGAATCACTTGCTTCTCCATTGAAAGACCGAGGGAGCGTTTGTTTGGTTGCTTTGAATTTTGCAAATGACTTTGCAATGGTCAACTACTCCTTTTAAAGTCGAAAAAGCCAACACATCTTCGTATTTTTCTTTTGCGAGGGTTTGGAATTTAAGAAGGCCCCCTTTTGTCATATAAAAAATTAAATCACCTTTTAACATTACAAAGGCCCATATTTTTATTTTAAATGCTGTGGAGGTTGCTTTTGAATGGCACCATAGTCATGGATCCTTTTTACTGCTTTTCACTGTTTCTCATTAAAGAAGAAACTTTGTCATTTTTTGCCTATTTTTTACCCTTAAAGGAAAAACCTTGCTCAAAGACATATCAATGATTTGTGAGGCATCCTTTGCCATATCTTGGAAGGAGATAAATCACCACTCGAAAACTTACTTTGACAATTTCTACTCTCCTCGTGTTTTGATGATAATCATGCCCATTGTCAAGTTGATCAAACTGTCAGGTGTTCTTTGAGATTTTATTTCGACTGTGGGTGAAGAATCTCATTTGTACTCCCCAGATTTTACCTATATCTATTTATCAAGGAAAAAATGCCTTTAGAGACCCTTGGGACTCATATGCAATAGCAAAGTTTTTTTCACATGTCCATAAAGAGGCCTTTGATTGTGATAGTGATATGGCTTGATTATTTGAATATTGTCTTAAATTTGAATCATGGTGTCATATCCCTTTCTTCGCATTCATGGCCTATCCAAGCTTTGTTCACTTTAGCTTCAAATTGCCTTTAAAGGAGATCTTTGATAGAAGAAAAACAAAACCTCTTTGAATACCATAATATCAATGCTTGGCCATCTGTTTAACAACATTTTTCCACTCATAATCATCCAATTGTTTCCCACTGCATGTAAAATCTACCTTTCAATCAGTGAAACCACATAATCAATCCTTGAAACACCACTGCTCTGTTAGTGGTTTCATCTATTGGAGAAAAAGGCGGAAAACAAGTTTTTAAGGCCGTTTGTAGCATGTTTAGCCTGGTGCCCTTTAAATGAGGCCATACATCTGTTCCTGGACCTCTGCTTGTTAAATGAAGGAAGCCTTTATCACATTGTCAAACCCTTTGCTTGTTAAATGAAGGAGGTTTTCAACCAACGACCTAACCATCTGCTCATATTTGGAGGAGGTTTTACAACTAGTGACCCAACCCTTTCCTCATGTTTGGAGGAGGCTTTACACAGTCACACTTCATATTTTTTCAAACTGTGTCAATCTTTCCTTTCACTGTACTTCTCTTCTTAGTACATCATAATAAGTAATAAAAAGTGAAAATTTGACAAAATTCCATGAGGGGCATGCTCTGAGATGTGTATTTCTGTTTGACAGAATACCCTTATGCATCTTTAGAAAATAGGAATAATCCTAACCTATGTCTGCAGAGTATTACTTGCTAGTCATAGGTCACTAACCTTTTGACTGTGTTTGCAGGAGTTCATTGGAATACCTCTCTGTCCAGTACTTGCATCCCAGGCTCAAAACCACATGAGAAGCAGCTATCTTCTCATGTTAAGTTTAATAATGTCTTATGGAACACTGGTACACTTTTGCTTTTGAAAAAGACATTGAAACACTATAAATCCACCTAATATCAGTTTCACTTGTGGCATGTGCATTGCTGAGACATTAAGGCTTGTTAGTGGCACGACTTAAGGGTGTATCAAGATTTATTTGCAGAATAGGAAGGTCATCTATGACTGGTTGATATTAGACAGAGGTTATTTTGGCTTTAGGATAGTTTTCCAAGGGAGGAATGCCTAGAGCGCCACTACCTAACTTAGGGGAGACTTTTGACAGATTTGGAGTATTCTCATTGGAGCTGATGGACAAGTTTGTATGACTGAGACTAGATAGGGCTTGACAATTAGGTTTTATCTCATCATGGGCTGATTTAAACGGTAGGAGGGCAAAATGTTTATGGGTGTTTTCTAGCTGACAAATTTGAAAAATTGAAGATCAGCTAGTAGAAGACTTGGCTTTAACAAGTAGTCATCATCAACGGGTGAAAAATACTGATGACTAACAGTGGCTCCATTTGGGGAGGGCAACTCCCTTTTAGGAGGTGTCTAGAATCTTAGATCTCAGTTATTTGAAGACCAATGCCTTTATCCATCGGCACAAATTTCTTTCTTCTTTGATGCTATTTATGAAAATTGACAGCATGATTAGCAACAAAGACATTTCTACCTACTCTGCTACATTTCCTAACAATTTTTCTTCTTTCAGGTGCATTTGGATTAGCAACGCTTTGACACAATATTTTGAAAAATGACACTATCTAATTCTACACTTATATCCGCTGAGAGTTCAAATTAAGCTGATGAACTCCTTTGTTTCTCTACCTATACTGGATCAACTGTCAAGGTTAAGCTGTTTGAGAAGATTTTATTCTCTAATCTAAAACATGAAATTGAAAAATGACCAAAAAAGGATTAGACAGTCTGATTTGTCATGTACCTGTGACATGAAAGACAAGCTACACACAAATATTATTTTTCACAAAACGAAATCTAGAAAATCAGGGCTAGGATACACAGTTTGTTTTTCATCCCTTCTTTCCTTTTTGGTTTTGTTTTGAGCATGTGGAACCAGTATCTTTTCCTAATCTATTTTCTTCAATAATTCAAGCTTACATGATGTTGACTATCTTTCCTCTCACTAACTTATCAACAAATAAATTTAAAACATGTTCAGTTATGATTAGGCTAGATAACTGAAAAATACATTTGAGCACTAGTAGCGCCATTTAGACTTGCGTGCTTTCAGAATGACTATTTTTTGAACATGGGGCTTTCTTTCTATTTTGCAACCACCTTCTTTTTCTATTTTTCTATTGTTTTTGAATTTTCTGTTTTTTGATTTATTTTTCAAATAGTGGTATATACAATGATTGAAAATGTTTTAACTCAGAAATCCTAGAAATGGTGAAACTTAAGCATCTTATCTTTATAAGGATCTCCTACCACTCTTGGTCCACTCAGCTCTTGAAAAGAAAAATTTGGAAAATTTTCTCTTTCAATCATGACATAAGGATTCATGCCTGAATCTTTGAACAACCCCATATCTTCCCACTGTACCTATTTATACCTTTGATTTCCACTCCTTCCTTTGTTGTACATCTTTTTCAAATAATGCAGATATTCTTTGTCATTTTTGAAGTATATGATGACATCATCAAGGTATGTCAGAATGCAGAGATTCAAAACTGGAAACATGGCTTTTAGGAGCATGTTTTTGATATCTGGTGGTTTTTCAATTATGGGTTTGAAAATGGAACTACTTCCAGAATATTTGAAAAATTCTTTGAGCTGTCTTCTTTGGAAAGGAATTATTTGGCTATATCCTGAAACATCATTTTTACAAGACACGTGATTAAAAGCACTTATCATTGGTATATCATGGTCTTGGGTAGGAAGGATAAAAATTCTATCACAAGAGTGTATATTAGCATATCTGAAATCAAAACAGATCCTATGACCAACGGTTTTATCTTTTACTATTATTGTTTTGTCAAGATTTTTGTATTTTATTTTGTCGAAGTTGTTTCTTGGAGGGATGGTAGTGGCATAGTGCTTCTCAATATTTTCTCTTCATGAAGTATTATTTTGAATAATACTGAAAATTATAGCAATTCTAAGTATTTGATGGAGTGGCAGAATGCTAGCTAATCCAAACAACTCAGGTATATTTGGACTGCAGTCATCATATCCTTTCATAAGAAGTTTTTCAGCCATTTTTCCTGGACCTGGAGCTGTTATGACTACAGTCAAGGTTTCATTTGAAGGGGTAGAGTTATGTGATGGTAAATCCTTAAGGTATGGTAGGAACATTAAGCTTCCCTACCCCTGATTTCCAAAGAGGTTTGTGCTATGCAAGTGTTATAATGCCTCTATTCTGAAAAATTCTCTTGATGTTACTGCTGATGTTTGACTAAGGTTTGAGAAATTTGCTTGATGGTACATAATGGTTTGTACTTCTTGCTCTATCCCTGTTTCAAAAGGAACAAACGCCCTTTCCTCAAGACATAACTGATCATGGTCATGATACTTCTTAGTGTCTAGTTCATCATAGAGAACTTGGGGCTGCTGATGTGGTTGGCCTAAGTTTGTTTCAAATCCTTCTCACTTTTCTTCAATGTTTTCATTAGTGTGTTAAATTAAAGAGTTCGGATAAGAATGCAAGGAGTATATTGGGATGTTATCTAGCCTTTCTTGATTACTAACCATATACTTCATGTGTGATTACCGATAGAGTATTCTAGTTTGATTAAACACAGGAATAGTGGCGTAGGACATATCAAGTTGAATATTTCCCTGAAGCTTAGCTCCCCAAGTTCTGGATAAAAGCATTTCATACTTGGGGGGAATGTCTGCCACCACTATGTCTATGATCAAGTGTTTTTCCAGTATTTGGGCTAAACTGAAACAAAGATCTTTCATTAATCCTATACACTTGACTCTACTTGAATCAAATGAATATAATTATTTATGTGGTCTTGTTATTTCTGGGCCTAATCTTTCCATCACAACCTTTGGCATGAGATTATGTGAGGCCCCAGATTCTAGCATGGCATTGTGTAGGATTTGGTCATGGATATTCAAACTGATGTAAAAGGGAAGAGTGGTTCCTTCTTGGAATTTCCCTTCTATTTTTGGACCAAACAACACTTCAGGAGTGTCATCAGCTAGATTGAGGGTGTTTGCATCATTTCCTATATTCAGGACCTTTAACACTTGGTATTTATAAGAGATTTGGGCAATAAGTTCAGTGAGGGGCATGGTAATCTTTATTTTTGTGATTTCTCCCTCAAAACTAAAGGGTGCTTGTAGTTTAGATAGGTTGGCTTCAGTTTTTTCAGCCATGACTTTCACTATTTTCTAATTTTACTGACTTTGTTTCGGGATTTTGTTTGACATAGCCATCTCGGGAATATTGGTGGAGGTACTAGGAGCATCTGATTCAAGACTTTTTTGAATAGCTTTATCTTTGTTTTGGTTAGTTTTCTTGACCATGATTTTGTTGCTATCCACTACTTTTGTAAAGATGGTATCAGGGGTTTTAGCAGTGTCCGAGCCACCTTTATTGGAGTTGTCTTGGTTTCTTCTACTTCTAAGGTCATACTGCCTATGAGCTTCTATTATGGCATTTTTAAAATCTATGGCAGGATCTTCGGGATCTTCATAGTTGGTTTCATTTTGATTCGGAGAGAAGAAAGCTTGTTCTTCTTCTGTGAGGTAACCTCACTCTTGTTATCAGAACCTATAAGGTTCAAATGATTTTCATCAATGGGTTCCGTATCCCTCTCATCCTCTTAAAAATAATTTTGATTAAAGGGTGGCCAAATTTGTTGGTCATTTTCCCTTGGCTTGTTTTGAGGTTGTTCTCTCCTAAAAGTTTGGTTCTGGTTTCTGTTTGGAGGGTTTGGTTGGCTGTCCCTAAGAGGTGTCTTTTCACTTATATTTTCCCACATTTTCGCCATGGATCTAACCAAGTCATCTATTATAGGATCTAAGGAAGGGGCTGAAGGGGAAACATCATCCCAGTATGTGACTTTACTTTCTGATCTGGTCCTAGCTCTCTTTTCTGCTAAGTTAGCTTCGGCACTTATGGCCACTTTTTGCATTTCCTTGAAGGTTGGGGGGTCTTTATCTCTTAGTTGATAAGTCATGTCTGGGTCGAAACCTTCGGGGAAATTTTCTAAGGCTGAGCCAAGTGGAGGTTTGAAGTGAGGTGGGAGGGCGTTATACACACTCTTGAAGCTAGTGCAGTATCCCTGGACACTTTCCCCATTTTCTCTTTTTAGATTGTTATATTCTGAAAGGATTTGAATGGTCTTCTTTCTGATTTCCCACTTATTTATTAAGGTTTGGTAAAGTTCTGGGAGATCATGTATGTTTTTTGGAGTTAAGCTCTTAAACCATTTTTTGGGTTCTTCACGCAGGCTTTGGGCAAAAATCCTCATTCATATAGTATCATCTTCTATTTCCATGTATTCAAAGGCGTCACTAATCCTATCTACATGTTGTTGAGCGGTAGTAGCCTCAGCTCCTGTAAAGTGTGGTATTTTGGATTGATAGTCATTTTGTAAAGGAGCCAAAGGGTGTGGCAACACCAAGGGTGCATACCAAGCGACCATGGTGGGAGCTCACAGATGATTTATAAAATGAGGGTTTGTAGGATGAGCTGAGGGGATTTGAACAGTAGTGGTTTGGATGGGTGTGGCAGATGTACTTGGGCTAGGGATCTGATTTTGAGCAGATCTGGGGTGGTAAGAGCCAAAGTGATGGAGAAGTTGAAAGTAGGGGGGTGTTGTAGGTGAGGCTTCTCTACTAGGACTCTGTGGCAGATCTAGGGGCTCAAGATCGTCAAAGTTTACCTTACTTTGTGACTTGCTTCTAAAAAGGGTTTTTGTTGATTTTAAGTCAAATGGGGAATCTTTCAAGGATGTGAGATGTTCAAGTACTGATCTTTCTTTACGGATGGATCTATCTCTAGCTAAATTTCAAGTTTGAGAAGCTTGCCACATAATCTTCTCTAGGTCATCTACTATGATAGGGGGATTTGCGTCTGGATGAGATCTGGTATTGATTCTTCGTGAAGCTAGATTTCAAATTGAGAGTGTAGAGAGGATGGTATTTGTGATTGTTTTAGATGGATGGCCTCTCTAGGGGTTTTTCTAATGTGAAGGATGGTAAAAAAAAAAACGAGGGTTAGTGGAGTCGGCAGGTGGATTTCTTTGAGAACTATGGTCCACCACCAAAACTATCAAAGATGCTTTCAGGAAAAAGTCTTCTAGCAAACTTTGAGATGAATACTTGAAAGGAAGAGTGATTCACTTTGTTTGAAAAGTTTGCTAGGCTATCTGGACAAGCTAATGGTTCTATTTGCAAGTTTATTTATGTTATCTCCTATGTTTAGGTGAATTTTTCTGAATCGCTAAGTTATACATAGTTTTTCACTGATCACAGAGTGTGCACCATGAGTTTTAAGATTTGGAAAGGATGAATCAACATAAAAAGTATGGTTTATGAAATTTTTTGGTTTTTTATGGATTTTTTAGGACTACTAGAGGCTAGTGGAGTCGCCAAGTGGAACTTGGTTGTTTTTGTAAAGATGTAGCTATGGTCCACCACCAATAACTACGGAAAATCCAATCTAGGAATATTTTGGGGTTTTATAAGTTTTTATGTGTAGCCTATGAGGTTTGGAAGATTTTCCTATAACTGAATCATAATTGTGCTAAGATGGTGAAAAATCTAGCTTCTACTCTTCAAACAACACTTAAGTTTTCTAAGTTTGATTGAGACTTTGGGAGTTACTAAGGAGTACTTAGATTGTCACTAACTCGGAAGGTCCCACTGTGATCGCCACTATGTTAGGGAGCGGTGGGATATGTCAATCAGATAGTATTCCTAACGCTGCTAAAATGTTTAGGGAAGTCTAAGTTTTTTTATCACTCAGAGTCCCACCGTGATCGCCATTATGTTAGTGTGGCGATGAGGTGGCTAAATGGCAGGTATGTTTGAAGATAGGGTATTTATAGAGTCCTAAGGTGTACTTAGATTGTCACTAACTCAGGGTCCCACCATGATTGCCATTATGTTAGGGTCCCATGATTTGGCTGATTGGCAAGCCAAATGACAGTGTAACATCAAAACAGTCTTTGGAGCCCAAGGACCTGGCCTTCCTAGACTCAGAGAGGGCTCTCTCTATTTGTGTAAGGGATATATGTGTGTTTTCTTCTTGTGTTTCTGATTTTAGGCTAGTTATGATGTAGTTTTTTGGTTTTGGTTTTTAGGTTAGTGAGGGATGAACTCATCAAAGACTAAGATAGGTAAAAAGAAGTCGGATCAACTGGGCTATGGGGTTTAAAAGGTCAAGAAAGCTTTCAAATGGTGCTACAAGGTTGTTGAAGGGCCAATTTCATTCTAGGTAAAATGGATATTTGGGTAAAATGGAGTGAGTGTGGACACTAAATTTGTGAAGAACAAATGATTTCAAACATAAATAGTTCAATATCTGACATAAACATGGTAGGTCTAACCATTAATCATGAGAAATGTAACTATAAACTGATCAATGCATGGAAATAAACATTCAAGCAATGCATAGAGATATATGACTCTCTAAATTTATGGAATTGCTATTAGACTTTAGGGAAATTACAATTAAGACAAACAAACAACTCAAATCACTATGAGGAAATGCCTAAGAATAGTATTTCAAGCTATTGGGCACTTTGAAACAAGACTGCATAGTTTTAGGAAAAGGGCAAGATCAGTACAAGACCTCCTTGTTTCAACAAATGACAATCAAACAATCAAAGAAAAGTTTCAGAGGTGGACCTATGACTAGCCATGAGTAAGCAGGGCATACCATGAATCATACTTAGCATGCATAAAACCATAAATGAAACAAGAAAACAATTTCTTCAGTTATGAAAGAGAAATGAAGGAGTCTTTGATATGACTAAGAAGAAAGAAAACATAAAAGCTATAAAGAAACATGAAATTTGAGGTGCCTCCAAGAGCATGTCTCAAATCTATTCTCTATTGTATTATAGCAAGCAAGAACATGGAATTATGAATGAAAACTAACAAACATAACAGAGAGGGACACTATACCATTTTACCAAGTCAAGGAATCGAACAACAAACCTCCTTCATCATCCAAAAACATTCAAGAAACTATCCAATGCATGATAAAAGTGTTTCTTCCAAGATTGTATAGCCATATATTTCTTCTATTCATCAAGTTTAGCCTTGTTTGAATGAAATCCTTTGGAATATATAGGCCAAGATGAGGGAAAACCTCCTAGTTCAACTTGCAACCTCATTGGCCTATCCAAAATATCTGATTTTGTCCTTGAGGCTTTGTAAATCCCAAGGCACAAAATATCTAATAAAATATCTCAAAAATGCTAAAAAAGGAAAATAAATTGACTTTCCCTAACTAACCATGCCCAAAAATAGCTAAACGCACATGAGCAAAAGTCACTTTTGAAAAGTATATTTTTAACAAAAATACTTAAGAAATACATCAGTAGAAATTACTTTGTCTTGCGGACAAACTTTGGATGTCTTCTTGATTTCTAAACGAGGCCTGTGATGGCTCGTTGGAAAGCTCTAAATGTCTATTTTCTGGAAATACTTAGTTTTCTCCAAACTGATCAGTAGAAGTCCATCAAAAACTGACTTGTGTGTAAAAACCCAAAAAATAGTCTTTCTTGATAAACAGGGCAGAGTGTGGAAAAAGTGAGTGTTTTTCGTCATTTTGGGGGAGAAAATCATCTTCAATTGATCTAAAAATCAGTGAGTAGATCCCCCCTAAAATTATGGCATCGAATAATAACATTTTCTTTCTTTGAATATGTCCCAAACAGAAATGGCGATGCCCATGATTTTTAGCCAAAAGTCCAAAAATGACCAAAAAACAAAACTTGTTGAATTTCACCCAATTTTGGCGAGCATGACCCTCAAGGGTTTTTAGAAACATTCTGTGAAGATGAGGCCAAAATTTGGAGTTTTGAGGTGTCTTTCTTCAATTTTGGTGTCGGGCACCTCCTTTGAGCTTCCTTGAGTTTTTCCTGTGTAGCCTTCAATTTCTGCCAGGTGAACTGATTGAGCTTCTTATAGTTCCTAGTCATCCTCCTTTGAAGGTCCAAATCTCTATTTGCCTTCTCCAACTTATTTTACAAGTGATAATTCACCCTCTTCAACCATGCTTCTCGATTTTTCTCTATCTCTTGGGTGAACAGAGTACTGAGAGGAATAGATTGGATAAGGGTAGCTTCTTCCTCCTTTTGTTTCTCAAGGGATCTTCTGAGTCCCATGGTTCTTGACCTCTTTCTCCTGGGCTGATCTTCATCTTTGCTATCATTGAAACCACCCATGAGTTCTTCCAATTTAACTTGTGCCTTGGAGGCCTCTTTTTTGTATTTGATGGCTCGGGTCTCATATACCTCCATGTGGACACTCATATGTTTATTTTGTATTTGCAAAAAGTAATTGATATTTCTAGCCCTATCTATATATTCCCTCAAAGCATCAATTTGTTGTTCTCTATTGATCAAGAGAGTCTCTAGGATGTGAGCCTCATTGTCACTATCATTACTTTGGATTTCAATTATGTCAAAATCCCTCTCCTTTTCATGGCTGCTTTCTTCTCTGTCCTTTCCTTTGCTTTGGGTAGCCTTCTTGGTCTTCCTCGTCTTGGTAAATTTGATGATTGGCTGCTTGGGAAATTTCCCCTTGCTTCTGGAGGGCCCTAGTAACATTTGGAGTTATAGTTTTAGGCACCATTTTCCTTGATGTTCGGGGCTTGGCCACCTTTTGAGAAGAAATCATGGCCCCTTGCCTAGGATAGGCAGCTAGCACATGGTCTATCGGCTCTTTTCCCTTGTTACTTTCCTCATCATCCTTTCCACTGTTTTGAGTTTCTTCATGAATGCTTTGACTGTCCTCTTGCATGTCATTTTGAGGGCTGCCCTCTTTACTCTTGCCTTTTCTATCTATAGGACATTGAGGCTTTGTTTCTTGACTATTTTGGGCTTCATCTTCATCCCTTTTGCTGTTGTGAGGGATACCAATATCCTCATAAAAAGGCTCAATCTCCTCATCATTTCCCTCCTCACTATTTTTAGTTTCTTCATGGCGCTGCTCTTCGTTACTATGCTGCATATTATCACTGTGATGCTCTTCACCTTGCATCCCTACCTCACTGTGATATTTTTCACTTTGTTGCCCTTCTTCATCATGCTATTACTCCTCTTCATCATGTTATTCCTCTTATTCATCATTTTGATGCTCATTATGTTCTTCTTCCCCTTGCTGCCCTTCCTCATCATGTTGTTGTTCATCATGTTGCTGCTCATCTTCATCATGCTCTTCTTCTTGTTCAATTACTAGAAATTTTAGCTTCTTGGGAATGGGCTTACTTGAATAAGGCAAAGGATGGTGAGTGGAAGGTGAAGGAGATGTATGGAATGAAGAAACAGTGGAGAAATCTGGATGTGCAATGAAAGTGTCCCAAGAGATTTCGTTCGTCTCAAGCTAATGAAGAATGATAACCTTGATGAGAGAATGATGGAAAAGGCAAGATGACTACTGAGAAGGGGATATTTTTTGAACAGTGGAGGCCATTTTTTCAATACTTATATGGAGGAAGAAAGGGATATTTGACAATTTGGCTCTTGTGAAATGCATGAGCAACTGGACATGGTAAGCATAGTCCCGGGGAAATATTCCCTCGCAAGTGAGGTATTTCATGATTATCTTCATGAGGGGAGCATAACTAGTAAACAGATATGAGAAGGGAAAGATGGATGGACATGTATCTCTATTCTAAGGCTTCAAAAAGTGTTTGCATTATTCTGAGTCTAGGTGGCTCTATTTAAACCACTTCTCTCCGTCATAAGGGATTTTGGTGGCCTTGGAAATGGACCTAGGAGAAAAATTGAAATCCAAGCCTACTAGCTAAAAGTTTTTCCCTTGAAATCTCAAAGCACAAAGATGTGTCAAAAAGGAATACCTTTTCACCTCTAGCACCCTTTCACAAAACTCTAGATATCCAACCTCATGAAAGTTAAACGGGACTGATGTGTGAGAATTTACCTCTTCAGTTGAAATAGTTTCAAACCTCTTGTGAAGGCAACTTCTACTCTCTTGCCTAGGAGGCATTTTGTTTTAGATACTCTTTGAAAAAAAAAATATGTCTCAAATGGTCCTTGAAATCGTTCTCAAAAACACCCCTATTCTCCTTATAAGTCACTGTTTTGTCCTTTTTTTTGCCAAACAACAATTGATTTGTCAGATAAAAACAAGAATTCAGTTTATCACTCTTCTTCGGCAATGTCTTGAAAGGTTTGTTTATGATTTCTTGGTGAAGAAGGAAGCTTTTTTTTATATAAGAACACCTTTCTCTCAAACAATATTATTCTGTTGTTCACTGTTTCTATACAAAGGTAGACAAAACACCCTTGAGCTGTCTTGAGAAACCTTTCAATCATAGACTCTGATTTTTTTACTATGGAGGCTGAACAAAGTTTGATTTTTCACCATATAGAGAGGAAACCTTAAAATGAAAAGATTTCACCTTATAAACATTGTTTTCACCTTTGATTTTGCAGACATGGGTTTTTTTTTTTTTACCAGTGTTAGGACACCTTACAACAACTCGAAACCTCTCCAATTCTGCTTATCTTTCTTGTAATTGGTGTATGGTTTATCATTGTTCTTAAGGATTTTAAGGTCCTTTAAGACTAACAAAAACACACCCTACCTATCAATGTAATGGTGTGTGACAATCACAGCAACAAAAACCCTACCCTCTAATCAATTCCTCTCTCTGGTGCTTTTTAACTGAGAAACTGCCCTTAAGGCCACTGTTAAAACATTGTCCAAGTTAATTTGAGACCACCAAACATAAGAAAAGTTTCTTCATATTTCACAAGAAATTTGTCTCCTTAACACTACCTATCTCATGGTTTTTATATGATGAAATTGTTTGAGAGGCATTATTTCCTTCTTAGGGAAAAAACACAACAAACACCCTTTCAATCTTTGAATTTTTCCAAGATGTAATGAACAATACCTTGAATAAAAGTACAAGGGCCTTGGTCGATTGCTTTAGAAGATTTAGAGCTTTTTAGAAGGTGAAAGGAATGAGCGGCACGTTCATTTAAAAGAACGCCGCGCAGTCGGGTCAGCCTCGGGCAATGTTTGAACAGGCGTAACAGGCGCGTCGAGCGCCGCTACAAGTGCGCAGTGCAACAATGTAGACCCCTTCTATCTTCGTTCACATGCACGCCGTGCAGGCTTGAGGTCTTAAAACTCTGAAAACAAAAAACTGGAATCACTTGCTTCTTTGGTGAAAGACCGAGGGAGCGTTTGTTTGGTTGCTTTTAATTTTGCAAATGAGACTTTTCAATGACCAACTACTCATTTTAAAGTCGAAAAAGCCAACACATCTTTGTATTTTGATTTTGTGAGGGTTTGGAGTTTAAGAAGGCCCCCTTTTGTCATATAAAAAGTTATATCACCTTTTAACATTATAAAGGCCCATATTTCGATTTTAAATGTTGTGGAGGCTGCTTTTGAATGGCACAATAGTCATGGCTCCTTTTTACTACTTTTTCACTGTTTCTCATTAAAGAAGAAACTTTGTCAATTTTTGCCTATTTTTGACCCTTAAAGGAAAAACCTTACACAAATACATATCAATGATTTTTGAGGCATCCTTTGCCATATCTTGGAAGGAGATAAATCACCACTTGAAAACTTACTTTGACAATTTCTTCTCTCTTAGTGTTTTGATGATAATCATGCCCACTGTGAAGTTGATCAAACTGTCAAGTGCTCTTTCAGATTTTCTTTTGAATGTGGGTGAAGAAAATCATTTGTACTCCCCAGATTTTACCTATATCTATTTATCAAGGAAAAATGCCTTTAGAGACCCTTGGGACTCATATGCAAAAACAAGTTTTTTTTCACATGTCCATAAAGAGGCCTTTTTCTGTGATAGTGATATGGCTTGATTCTTTGAATATTGTCTCGAATTTGAATCATGGTGTCATATCTCTTTCTTCACATTAATGAGCCTGTCCAAGCTTTGTTCACTTTATATTTAGATTGACTTTGAAGGAGATCTTTGATAGAAGGAAAACAAAACCTCTTTGAATACCATAATATCACTGCTTGGCCATTATCTTAACAACATTTTTCCACTCATAATCATCCAATTGTTTCCCACTACACTTAAACTCTACTTTTCAATCAGTGAAACCATATAATCAGTCTTCGAAACACCATTGCTGTGTTAGTGGTTTCATCTATTGGAGAAAAAGGTGGAAAACAAGTTTTTAAGGCTGTTTGCAGCGTGTTTAGCCTTGTGCCCTTTAAATGAAGCCATACCTCTATTCCTGGCCCTATGCTTGTTAAATGAGGGAAGCCTTTATCATATTGCGAAAACCTCTGCTTGTTAAATGAAGGAGGTTTTCAACCAATGACCTAACCATCTGCTCATATTTGAAGGAGGTTTTACAACTAGTGACCCAACCCTCTGCTCATGTTTGGAAGAGGCTTTACATAGTGACATTTCCTTTGTTTTGAAACTGTGTCAATATTTCCTTTCACTGCATATCTCTGCTTAGTACATCATAATAGGTAATTAAAAATGAAAAATTGACAAAATTCCATCAGGGGCATGCTCTGAGATGTGTATTTCCGTTTGATAGAATACCCTTATACATCTTTAGAAAATAGGAGCAATCCTGACCTATGTCTGCAGAGTATTACTTGCTAGTCATAGGTCACTAACCTTTTGACTGTGTTTGCAGGAGTTCATTGAAATACCTCTCTATCCAGTACTTGCATCCCAGGCTCAAAACCACATGAGAAGAAACTATCTTCTCATGTTAAGTTTAATAATGTCTTCTGGAACACTGGTACACTTATTCTTTTGAAAAATACATTGAAACACTGTAAACCCACCTAATATCAGTTTGACTTGTGGTATATGCATTGCTAAGATATCAAGGATTGTTAGTGGCACAACTTAAGGGTGTATCAAGCTTTATTTGCAGAATAGGAAGGTCATCTATGACTGGTTGATATTAGACAGAGGTTCCTTTTGCTTTAGGATAGTTTTCCAAGGGAGGAATGCCTAGAGCGCCACTACCTAACTTAGGGGAGACTTTTGATAGATTTGGAGTATTCTCTTTGGAGTTGATGGACAAGTTTGTATGACTAAGGCTAGATAGGGCTTGAAAATTAGGTTTTATCTCATCATGGGCTGATTTAAACAGTAGGAGGGAAAAAATTTTATGGGTCTTTTCTAGCTGACAAATTTGACAAATTGGAGATCAGCTACTAGAAAAATTGGCTTTCACAACTAGTCAGCATCAACAGGTGAAAAATACTAATGACTAACAGAAGAGAGGTCAAGTGAAACATCAGGGGAAGTCTCCAAGGGGACTTCTACTGAGGGTCTCATGTATGATGAAAGATAGAAAATGGTGGGTGAAGGCTTCGTCATCTTGACATCAAGAGGGGGAATGTCAGTGGGAGAATTCGTGTCCTCTGGTTTTGTAGAAGAAAAATAAGAAAATAAGGGGGGGTCACTCATGGCGCTCGGCCTCGAATTGGCGTAAGGCTTCTAAAGAGGAACGATACTTTTCGAGGCAAGGACATAGTTGATTGTAATGGCCATGGAAATCACATAAATAACAAGGGTGATTTGTGTGCAATGGTTTGAGTCTTGTGATTGAATCGAGTATAGTGACATGTACCTCTGGGATATCAGATTTCGAAAATGACTCATTGACCATGGACTTGAAGTGAGGCAATTCTAGGCACGTATGGGTGGTGTGGCCAACAACATCACACAAAGAAACTCGATGGTACGCTTTGGAGGCTAAGAGGGTGCAGGGTTTTTCGGGGTAACATTATCCTTTAATGCCTCCTTGTGAGCTTTGCCCTTCTTACCTGAAGTGGTTGCAATGGGAGGTGGTTCCTGTCGAGGTGAATGAGGCACTATTGCAGCAGGAGAAGTCATAAGGATTGGTTGAACCGAGGTCAAAGCCAGATAAGGTTTAGGTCGACTAGACATGGTAGTGGCTAGAGGATCAAGGTACCAAACATGAATCCCAAGGTTCTAGTTACGAATAGAGAGGGTGGCCATAATAGGTAATGTGTACACTCATGGTGGGGGAGTTAGGAATGATATCATACCAGAAGGGTAATGACCAGGCAGGATGGTGCCAAGATGGTTGCGGCTGGGAGGAACCATCCTAGGATGGTAAATGGGGTCATGAGTACCAACTGAAGGTGAAAGGTGAAGGGCCAAGAGAATAAGGTTCAGAAGGATGATCAGAGGACATCATGAAAATCTGGTAATCGAGGGAACCAGATGAAAGAAATTGAGTGGCCACCTGTCCTTCAGGTTTTTGGGTAGCCACAAATCCCTCTTAAGGGAAAGGATCAATAAGCACAGCCGACTGACTAGGTGCAACACTAAGAGAAATGGAAGGAATATCTTTCCATCCTCTGAATGTTTCTTGAGATTCCCATAGCTGTCGAATTTGTGGAAGAAGAGGATAATTATTCATATAATGACCATAAACACCACAACAAGAACAGGGCTTGTTCATACGAAGAGGCCTATCCTGCTTGGGCGAAGCAGTGTTAGGAGCATTAACTTGATTAGGTCGAGGGTTACCAGAGGAAGCTTGATTTTTATTTCCCTTCCTCTTCCTTTTTGAGGTAGGATGATTAGTCATGGTGTGCTGTGCGTACACCTGCCCTAGAGCGGGTTGTGGTTGTTGTTTCGGGGGTTGAGAAGGCAAGGGAGGAGGAGGTGGTAATGTTGTAGGATCTAGAGCACCAGGCTGTGGATACGGATAATAAGGAGGTTGGGTAGTAGTGTGGTAAACAGGAGGTTGGGCAGAAGGAGGAGGCATGCTGTATCTTGGATATGTGCTACCGAGAGGCGGAAAAGTGTCTGAGGAGCTGGCCCCTCCCTGAGAGAAACCATAGCCGATGGGAGGGTGAGCATATGGATTAAAGAGAGCTCAAACGATATTGTCAGTGGCATGAGATGCCCTTAGTGCGTTGGCACCACCACGTCTTGGAAGATCAGGTAGGAGGGTATAAAAATAACCTGACTGAGCGTTGATCAGGTCATATTTTAATGCAATTTGGAGAGAAGATTCTTCGGTTTGAGGAAATTGTGATGCGACATATTTCTTGATAGGCGACAAGAGAGTCCTAAGGAGCCAGTCTGTGTAGACATGGTATTTGAAAGTAGGGGCTCGACATAGGCTCCTACTTCTTCGTCATTCCTCATCATGTTCGGATAGGCGGGTCACAGATGGTTGATGGAAAGAGGTCAAGAGCTCAGTACCAATGTCGTAACGAAGGGGAAGCTGGAAATAAGACAAAAAATCCCAAGCCAGAGTCACAAAAGTGTTATGAGAGGAAGGGGCTTGATCAACATACCACTTAGAAGCTTCACTTGTAAGCATTCTTTGGAACAACCGAAGACAAGCAGAGTCATCGGTAATGGTACTAGACAAACACGACATGTGGAAAGATCGAATATGATTTGAAGGATCTTCTCTGGCAAGACCTTCAAACTTTGGGATGTCTGAAGGGAGCTTTGTTGGCATAGCAGGCCACTTAGCGTCATGGTGTATAGGGTTGTTTATTAACTAGTCGAAATTGGGGAGGCTGAGGCCTACCATGGAAGGGAGCAAGGGTGCAACCGGGGTAGTGTCCGTTGTGGTCCCACTAGTGGTATTCCCGATGGGAGGGTCGGGGTTACCACCATTGTTAGGTCCTGCACCAAACTTGGTGAAGGTGATAGGGGGAGAACCGAAGATAGAATAGGAAGGAGAACCCAAAGGACCAGAAGAAGAGTCGGAGTGCGGACTCGGTTAAGGACTAACTCGAAACCTTTGTGAAGGAGTAAGTCTCACTACCGGAAATTGAGGATGAAGGCCAAGAAGTCTTTGGGATGAATGCCTTGGTGGCACAATGGTGACGACACAAACACAAAACAAAGGAAAAAGAGACTGACAAGGGCAAGGAGGTGCAGGATCAACTTATTACAATGTCAAAACAAGGGCAGAGAGGTGTAGGATCAATTTATTTCAATGTTTTAGAGTCTTTGATTGGCAGTGTTAACCAAGCCTTTTTTCTATTAGCGTGTGTGTGTAAAAGTGTGTAAATTTTAATTTTTAAACCCAAACATTTGTAGAGAAAAAAATAAAAAGTGGGTTGTATAGCTATAAATCAACCTAAAATGTCAGTATATAGGCCTGCAAAATAGAAAATAAACAACTAATAATGCACCAATCTAGACCCAAAGAGGCATTATTCTCAAAAACTAGTCTATAGGTGAGTAAAAAACTAATCAAAACACACTAAAACAGTCTAATAGATCTAGGGTCAAAAGGTACGCAGATCTAAAAGACAAAATCTGCTAGAAAGTGGTGCTAAAAACAACAACAAATTAGAGGAAACTTGCTATAAAAAGAGGTGGTGAAAGGCTATCTCCAGGAGGGAAGTAGAGTGCACCCTAAAGGAAAACCCAAAAAATCTTAAAGAGGATATTTGGATGGATAACAGGCCGATCTGAAGTGGATCTGAAGATGAGGTATTAGATCTGAAAAAATGGCTGAAGAATCTGAAATTTCAGACAACCTGCAATAGAAAATCCTCTTCCACAAAAAAGGGAGGGTACTGAAGCCCTAGGGGGCTAGGTTCCCACTTATTTGAGCAAAAAATAACAATTACAGGTCCAAAACGAGAAGAGATAGAGGTTAGAAAACCCTGAAAAGAGGCTCAGTAAAACCCAAAAAACTTTAAGAGAAATCCCTGCAGAAAGTCGAGGTCGCAGATTTTGGCCTGGTTTCAGTAGAGTTCACACTTTTTGGGCTTTAATGTGTGCCCTAGAGATCCAGGTCGTAGGTTTTGGGTAGAAAAGTGTGACCTGCACTTCCGGTACTCTCGACGACAGGTTTCACAAAAATTTCTCGTCTTAGCTGCGATTGATGTTTGTCACCTGCGCAATGGGTCCGAAAACATGTGGAAGTTATAATTTTTATCATTTTAGGGTTTTATGGGTTAAAAAAAAATCAAGAATAAGAAAAATAAGGGCCTGAAGAGAAATCCTAGGGTTTGAAGCAGCTGGATATGCAAGGATCAAAAAATTGACAGCGGTCGTAATGGTAAACCCGTGTGGAGTCACCATTTGTTAATATGAATATTGATTCGAAGTGTATGAAAAAAGACCACTTTAGCCGCGCATAACAAACAACCCTAAAAGCGGAAATGACTACTAATATCTTCTAGTCTACAATTATATGATCAAGAAAAATGCTGCAAAATCTGGATCTAGGCATTAGAAGACATTAAACAGTAGAAAAATAATATTTACTCCATAGATCCAATAGACAAGACAAGAATATTTCCAATGAAATTTTATATTAAGGGCACCTAGGAGGAAAACACAAGAGGGTGTTCCCTGTCTTCCTCAATGGGATGGATTCTTGTAAGTCCTCAGCACTTCAGATTTAGAATTCCTCTCTCTTGATGGTGTAGAAATCCAAAAAAAAATGGAAAAATATGGCTATGATAATGGATCAATAGCGAGACCAAGAGTTGAGATCCAGAGTGATCTTTAAGCAACAAAAGGTGACAAATGAATGGGAAAACCCTTCTATTTTCAACAAAGTATTGAGTTAGTCTAGAGATTGGTGCATAGTTAAAATATTATTAACCAAATATAGATCCAACTTTTATGGAATATTCTATTATATTTGTTGCAGGGAAAATGAATTTGACTTGAGTTAAATCCCTTTATTTGTAAATAAGAAATAAATAAATGATTTATTTATCATTTTAAGGATGTGGTTAAGTAGTAATAAATAAATAAATGATTTATTTATCATTTTAAGGATATGGTTAAGTAATAATCAAATAAATAATGATTTATTTAATTATTTAAGGGTGAATTAGTCATATTTAACAGAGAATATTATTTAAATAAGATTTTAAACAATTATTATTTAGAAAATATTAAGATAAATAATGATTTATCTAATTAATTTCCTTGTTTTGCGTTAAATATAACGAGAAATATTAATTAAACTACTGTTTAACTAATTATTCTTTGAGGAAAATTAAACAAATGTATATTTATTTAATATTTCCTTATGGGATTTCCCATTTAGACCATAAACAACTTAATAAATGTTATTTACTAAGTCTTTTTCATAGTGAAAGGAATTTTACTTGGATTAAAATTTGTCTTACATGATGTACTTGGGTCCATCTAATGATAATAGGTTAGATGACCAAAAAATGGTCTAACACCGATTCCTGAGGCTATGGAAAATGTTATTACCAAGATATCCAAAGGACCATTACATATAAATGATGCTTTATCCAAAGTCACCAATACCTACAACATAGTAGATTACTTGGCAGAGTCTCATGCTACAATGCCAACACCAGAAGTCCTCAATTCATGTCCATCCCAATGGAGATATATACTCAATTCCTTAGGAACTATGGATCCTTTAGATGATCATATGATCATGTTTGATGTTTACCACTCATAATATCCCCCTTTTTTTTCATTCGTTTATTTTCAAATATGAGTCTCAAGAAAAAACACCATTATAAAATGTTGTATCATTGATGAAGGAACCTCCACCTATGTGGTCTCTATTAGTGTTTCAAAAAAAATTGGTTGAGTAGACTTGTCCTCATCCACCATCATTCTTCATGCATGCAAAGGTAATTTATCACTACTCCTTGGCTTACATTGTAATATCCAAAGGGGGAAAATGCAGTAATATTGAAACACAATATAAGAAATACAACTAAGTAAACAATAAATCTTAAGACAACATCACAATATACATATAATTTGAGCAATTTTATTATATGGAGATGAATCAGTTACACAATGTACAGGAAATGAGTAGATCTAGCCCAACAGAAGGCCTAGAATCACCCTACAATGGTGCTGCAACTAGCACTACCTAATTGGTGAGCTTACAGAAGCAATATTACACTGTCCCTGTTGCTGCTAAAATACATGTAAATGATGCAAAGGAAAATGAATATTTATAGATATTATGAGCGTTGATGATGCCAAGATTCAAGATCTGGCCAACATGATGGATTCCCAAGATAACCCATAAAGGAATTTCCATATCTACAACTTTGGAAAATCACCATCCTAGGGTTTGATACTTTATCTACTAGGATTACCAATCTAAAGGTAGATCTGACAAATAGATTGTTGAAATATGTCACAAGATCAGATCTAAGCATGAAGGGATGATCCCTCCTTCATATCTACAAGCTAGAAGCTCTAGATCTAGCTTCTGAATCATCTAATGATGATTACAATTGCTGCTACACAATTTCTCATAAAAAATACACTGTAAGGGAAAGAGAGGCTCTATGCCTACTGAAATATGTTGCAATAAAATCCAATTTAATGGAAATACTAATGGCAAGGTGAGCAGATGATCCCTCACAGGATTACTAGGTGAAATTCTAGCAACTTCCTTCATCCTTTGGATATGCAATAATGGAAAACGTAGTTCCTAAAGGGATTACTGCTGCTGGGAGGTGAATAATTCTTGGCCTAATTCCAGATCCGAAATTAAGCTCTAGGAATGCCGATCTTTAAGCCCAAGGTGATAGGAATAATATTACAATGGTTCCTCAACTGAAATATTGAAGAACAACCTCGTCGTCTCAAACTGATCTCCAAAAATCTGTTATTTCTGAATATTGATGTTCTATAGAAAGTAGGAAAATATACGCGCCACCAATGCCTAATGTAGAATGAAGTACAATACCCTTTTAGGAGCTACTCAATGAAAGAGGTGGGATTCCCAACTAGGAACACCCTGTACTAAACAACACTTGCAATCTTTGCTAAAAAACCCATGAAAGCAATGGAATGTCACATGACAATTCTAGATCTAAACCGACCTCAAAATATATAATCAATATCCTGCCTTCATTGTTTCCTTCATCTTATTTATTTAGTGTTTGAGCCTTCCCATACCTTTGCCCTCATCTATACTACGTTGTGCATGTGGACAAGATCCTCCATGTTTTACTGCGTCGTCTCTCCAATTCATCCATCATGTATAGGTGCAATGTACACCCTCTCCATCATGTCTGGATTAATTGCAAAAATTTCTCCATCATCTCATTACGAATTCTCCGTGATCTTCTGTTTGATCTCTTCCAAGATCTTAGTTGACTGTGTCAAACTCCATGATCTATCTCATTAATGAGACATGATCTCCAATTCCATTCACATTAGTAGCTACTCCACTACCTCATTATGTATATCTAGGCTTAATTAATCCACATTCACACATAAAAAGTGGATATTTAGTCATCTTGAGGATTATGGGTCCCTCCACCCATGTATTTACTTAATTAGGTAGATTTATTAGGAACTCTAATATTCAAAATATTAGGTGAAAATTTGGGAATATTACAGTCCTCACTGAAAAAATGTTTCTTGTCGTCAAGCAACTGCAACAAGTGGGTGCTACAACAAACATCCTCCCTCCAAATGGCATCCCCATCTATGAGGCCTTCCCATCTGTCACAATGTGTCATGTATGTTCAACTCCAAAGATGCCTCTCTAGAATGTCTAGAATTGCCTCTAAATGAAAAGTTAGATACCCTTCCTCATCAATGAATCTCCAAGTTGCAACCATATGATGATCAAATTTCTCCTCTATACATGAGATACATAAGATAAAATGGTCCATTCCCCAAGTGGAAAGCCCCAACTCATGAACTATCTCTCCATCCCATGATCCATAAAGTAGATTACATATATGAATTCCCTCATCATTAGCCATGTTGGCCATGTAGGAATCAAAAATCACATCATCATAGTGAAAAGCAAGAAGTAGAGACATATGGAAAAACATGAATAATGTCAAATCATATTCTCCTAATAACAACCAACGCAGCAAAGCCTTTTGCTGCCATGCTAGATCATCATGAAAATAAGTAAGAGAGCCATACTCTCTCAAAAGAAGCCACCTTAATAAGGCCTCTTGATGCCCCATCACATCATCATTATACCATGTATAATGAGCATAATCCCCCAACAAAAGCCAACATTGTAAGGCCTGTTGTTGCCATCCGCTAACAATGTCATGCAATGTATGGGAAGAATTCAACCCATACTCTCTCAATAGTAACCACATCAACAAGGATTCTTGCTGCCTCCTTACATTATCATGATGCAAGTCATGGAACAGAAATATAGTAATGGATATGTGAGATGTCTCATCAGCATAATATAGACAAGCTCCCTTATGCCACATCATGTGAAATTTATGCTTTCTCCCAAACCCAAGTACATACATGAACATGAGATACATCCCAAACAAAAATACATGTAAAGACGTGAGACATATACCAAACAAGAGCAAATACAATGGCATAAGATATAACATGTGATGTCCAAACTCTTTCATCAATAACCAAGGTAACCATGCCTTCTTCTTCTTCATTCTTCTAGTGATGCGTAAGGCATGACTCAAAAAATTGTGACTCATTGAGTGGTAGCCATAGTCACCCAAGAGCAACCAGTGTAGCCATGATTCTTGTTGGCCTGAGTCATAGATCTGCAAGTGGTTTGGAAACCCCTTGTTCCAGACTATCACCCATTCATTCCAATGTGGATAATGGATCTCATTCTGAAAATACTTTGTATCCTCCCGTTGTAGGACACCAACATCCTCAAACTAATGAAGAACTTTGAAGTCCATGAAATGTTGAAGTGCACCTCCAATGAGATCTCTTAATGAGACCTTCTTCTCATCCATGGCCCTCGAAAACTAATGATGTTCTGGATCTGTTGTAGGTAGAAGTCTCTCTTTGAGCTATGAGATGCTCATTGAGAAAGTGTCTTCAGGAAAGGAGAAAAGATTTCTCATCTCAAGATGTCTACCATTCATCATCTCAACCTCTATTGCTTCATGAGTGAAGCTACCTTCAGGATAGTCCAAGAATAATGGGGCCTCTTCATTATCAGTACTACTCAGTGAAAACATCATAGATATGTGGGGCAATACATATACTATCTCAAAGCAAGGTATGATATTGATCTCATAACCAGTCATTGTGTAATATCCCAAAAGGGAGAATACAACAATACTAAATAGTTAAGCAATAAAATAATGCAGATCATCAATATTATAGTAGGAGGCCCATATGGAGACCCTTCTTTAGCATTTATAACATCAAATTAGATGTATAATGAGGCCCATAAGTTGTAAAATAAGAAATAGAAGTCTCCCAAAAAGAAAAATCCTCAAAAAGAGGTCCAACAACCATACATATGAGGAGAAACTACCTTGACAACATTATTTTTATTAGGCTGCAAAAGTTTTTGATTACAACTTAGATATAGAGAGGAATAATTCATGATAATTCATATCTATGACAGATCCATATACTATAAAGGCTTTCCTTCAAATACCCTTTGGGGTTTTCAGCAATACATGAAGCACATGGAGTAGATCTGAGATCTAAAGCTACAGATCTACAAAAATATTCATATTTACATGAATATTCAGATCTGATCTGATTTATACAATAATATGATCCTCTTTAGTGGATCACAAAACTGAAGGGCAGATCGCCAACACATGAAAACACTCCTCCAAAATGTTATGCTAAAAGTACCTGCAACAACACCTATAGAGAAACATAGATCTCGAAGTAAAATTTCACTATAGGGTTTAAGATAAGTTTGGCCTAATGCCAAGATCTGGATCTAATGCTCCAATGATGAAATACTCTCTTTCCAATGGAATATAAGACTTTCCCACTGAATAGAGGCAGTAGATTGGCCTATATTTGAATAGATATAGCCTCCACATCTTGTAGCTTACAAAGACAACCAAACCCTCAATAAGGTCTGTGTTGTATTTGGAAGTAGAAGCTTGGCCTTCAGCCTGATAGGGACAAGAAATGCAAATTGTTCCTGGAGGCTTCTCAAGGAAAGATATGGGATTCCTAAATACAAGATCCTTGTGCTAAACAACACCATTATCTGCTAAATAGCAAGGAGAATGAGAAATGTCTAAATAGAGAATATACTCTAAATAATGTAATCACATCAACAACCTCTTCATGCTACCAACCCCTTCCTTATATAGATTAAGAGCTTGTAAACCCTAAACCAACTCCATTGAAATCTTCTCTTTCACACATCCCATCTCCATCTAAAATTACGCTATGCCTTATTGATGGCCACTCCTCCAATATGGTGTTGTAGATTTGGTCAAGGTTGAACCATACAAAATGTCTAGCCCCCTTTCGCACCTAAGGGTGCTTGCTTACATAGTCATGATTTAGAATTTTCACATTTGGCCTTGATTTATTCTTTATTAGAAGTTTGATTAACCTCCTTTACACATTTATTCTTTAAAAAAATAAAGAAAAGAAAAAATGGATATTCCAATTAGCTTAGGGCTAATTAGGAATATTATTGTCCTCCCCTCCAAAATTTTCCTTGTCCTCAAGAAATTCACAAGGACATTTCAAAATATCCAATGGATTTTTCTCCTCCCAAGAATACGAGTTTGCCTTTGGTGAATAACCCCAAATAGCCGTCATCATGAAGAAGTGGGAGATACCTAGAAAGAATCATATGCTGTCAATTGGCCTTCTCAAGGCATGAGAGATGGTAAATATTGGGTACTTCAACTCCCATGAGAAACTCCAATATCCATGCTAGCATCCGAACAAAGTGAGCGATCCTTGGTAGCTCAGAGGAATAGTGACCAATTCCCTCCTTATGTAATGTATAGGGGCTGCATGGCTAGAAATGAGAGGTAATAATGTTCAACTTAAGTTGTATCTCCCTCCACTTATGATAGATTTGGAGTTTCTGATCATGGGCTGCAACAATATAGTCCTCATGAAGCCAAAAGAGACTTGGAACCTCATGATTCCCTTCATTTATTCTAGGGGCCCTCCTTGCCCAATATTCCATGCATATAGTGAATAGAGTATCATCACCATATGTGCTCCAAAAGAAACACGGACTAAGTATCATATGATATATTGGATGGTGACAATATTCCCTCCATTGAGACCAACGTTGTTCTTATTTTTGTTGCCTCAAAACATAATACAATAACTGGCCACCCAACCACCTTCTTGTTGCCATAAGCTTCTCCAAAGCTTGAAAATAGTAGAGGATAAGAGGTGTTAGTTGAATATGATTCAATCAACACATTTCTTTCCACAATTTCTCCCATGTGAGAGGCTTCTCTGAAATACATAACTCACACATATGGCCTTTTGCATAAAGAAACAAAACATATAGTGGAGCAGCCAAATAATGTCCCATCCTCCTCTTCAAACATGAATAAATATGGGAAGTTCCATTTCCCAGGGACACACCCAAACAATGTTTCATCTCTCCTATCAAGTCCCCAACAAATATCAGAGCATCATCATCATGAGGGATCAAAGCTAGCGATACATAATCAATCAAATGCAATGATAGAAGTGGACCATAGTCCCACATGTGGAACCAGCACAGTGCATCTCTTGCCTACCTCAGATCTAGATATGGTAAGTGGTTTTCCCACGACTTACTTTTTTCCCATAACATCTCACCATGGCTAAAAGTGGGAGATATATTTGGTGCATTAGGAAAGCACACATCATGCTTCAAAATATCCATTTTTCCATCAACGAAGTGGCCATATTCAGAAATAGTTTTGGCCCAAAGTTGGCCATGAATTTTATAAGGTATAAAACTGATTTTTGGATTCATGGCCTGCATATACATAGTAAAATAATGCATACAATCAGAAAATAAAACATGATTTACATAAGTATTCTCTTCACCAATAGTCATCCTCAAACAAATGGAATGGTGCATAGATCTATCCCCTTCCCCAAAAAGAGAAAGAGAGGGCTGATTTAACTCTTCCATAGAGTTATGTCGCTGCATCATCTCCATATGGTACATGCATCTTTGGTAATGTTGATATAAATCTTCTTCAAAGACTTCCCACATCAATCCATTCAAGATAATATGGTGTGTTCTAATGAAATCAGTGGGGGTAGAAATCAAGATCTCATAGGCTGCATATAGTAGTTTATCTTTAAGCCTTGACTCTTTAGTCAAATAAATCTGATCATGAAATCAAATGACTCCATCAACCACTCTATACCTCCTATCTCCCATTTTCCCATCAAGAAACTTACATGTGAAGAGGTTCTTGGAATATTCTACCAAGAGTTGGGACTCCCAATATGGATTTAGGCTTACCAACAATGACAGCACTGCAAAATTTGAAATGAAGCAGCTGTCACATCATCATTCTCCTCTTTGACATGCTCAATTAAAAAGTCACGTGTTGGATTGTTGTAGCTCCATCTTTGATGCCTCTCTTGCAGTTTATCTTTCTTAATACAAGATTGAATTTCATGGAATTGAACCTCCTTTTGAAATGTATATTTCTTCCAAAACTTTCATAGTTTGGCCCATGAATACAAGAGTATTGATACCCTCTTTTCATCTTCAGAAATATTCCTTGTGTGTAGAGATATCATTTTCTGCCCCAAGACTATGGAGTGGTCATTTGACATCATGCTCATGTCATCATATATCTCTGAATCATTTTCCGGCGCAGATAAATGAGTGGGATATGGAAATTTCCAACTTAGAAAGTTGATCATCTCTCCTTGGAACCCATCAATGGTTCTCAACATTGTGTCATATTTTCCCAAGGCTCCTTCCTTAGCCACGTATGTCACTACTGCACTATGTTGAGAGAAAAATTTAGTCTTGTTCCAATCAGGGGGCCTCCCTGGTGGAATTCCTCCATGTAAAGAGACATCAAGATCTGATGTAGATTGTATGAATGAGTGGACTGATTTTTCCCTCTCCTTGCTGCATATATCAGTCTCCTTCTCATGAATAAAAACCCCTTGAAATAAACAAGGGTGCATGCCCCTCATCATTGGATGTTGATCTATCCTTCCTCCTTCTCCTTGGAGCAAGGTGTTATTGCTCAATAATACTGTCACATGATGCTCCTTGGGAACCATTTGAAAAGATGCAAAAGCTCCTTCCCTTTAATCAATAACTTCATGACCATCCCCATGTGGTAATGGTTCTCCTTTTGATGTGACAGTGCTTTTACTGCCCTCTTGTTCTTTCTCCTCATAAATATTTGAGAATACCTCATTAACAATGAGAGACCTCAGATCTTGGTCTTCCCTTGAAAGAGGAATTGCCATGAATTCCCTTTGAGAAGAAATCTCTTCATGCAATGGGGATCTTTCCCTTGGAAAAGTACCACACAGATTTTTATCCCCCTCAACAGAAATATGAAATGGATTTGGCATAACAGATATTTCCAACTCATGTAAGGGTTTTTCATGCTCATTCTTTGCTAGCTCAATCAAATATGTTTAAGTTTGTTTTACATCAAATCTTTTCACTATCCTCCTAGTGAATCTTGTATAACTAGATATATTTGCATTCTTCAATGAAAAGGATTCAAATAAACACCAAACATAAGCTTTACCTTTAATATGCAGTGCTGCTATCTTAAGGGCTTCCTTTTCTAAAACTGGATGTAGATCGAAATATGAGTCTAGATGATCTATCCAATATTTGGTTGTGCATGTGGAGGATCCATCAAAATTTGGCAGAAATAATCTACCTCTTCTTCTTCTATTATAATTGCTAGATCTTCTTTCCTCCTTGAGCTGGAAGAAATCTTGGAAGCTCAAGTGCTCCTTGATTTTCCAATATTTAGATTCATACTCCTAAAGATAATCACTAAAAGTCTCCTCCTTTGGTGCATCTTCTCCCTCCATCTCTCTTGCAGTAAATCTTGGCATAAGATAACGTTGTAGATATGATTAGGTAGCTAAGTTCTTGCACATATAAGATGATAATTGGGGATTTCTTCATGTAAAGATATTCTTGAGGGACCTTCATGTCTTGCCCTCTTCATTTCTTTGATTTCTCCTTTAAGCTCATGCATAGTTTGGAACAGAGTTTTTGAGAACTCTTTCCCTTTCATTCTTCCAGATAAAGGGGTTTGACCCCTATCTATGCATAAAGGGGTTTGACCCCTATCTTCTTTGTCACATGAAGGGACATAATAGATTCTATGGAATGTCACATGAAAATTCTAGATCTAAACAGACCTCAAAATATATAATCAATACTCTGCCTTCATTTTTTACTTCATCTTATTTATATATTGTTTGAGCCTTCCCATGCCTTGGCCCTCATCTAAATTGCGTTGTGAATGTGGAAAAGATCCTGCATGTTTGACTACATTATCTCTCCAAGTCATCCATCATGTCTAGGTGCAATGTAAACACTCTCCATCATGTGTGAATTAATTGCGCAACTTCCTCCATAATCTCATCATGAATGCTCCATGATATTTTGTTTGATATTTTCCAAGATCTTAGTTGACTGTGTCAGCCTCCATGATCTATCTCATTAATGAGACTTGATTTCCAATTCCATTCACATTAGCATTTTCTCCACTACCTCATTATGTAGATCTAGGCTTAATTAATCCACATTCACACATAAAAAGTGCATATTTATTCATCTTGAGGATTATGGGTTCCTAAAACCTTTTATTTACCTAATTAAGTAGGTTTATTAGGAACTCTAATATTCCAAATATCAGGTGAAAATTTGGGAATATTACATACATCGCAATTTCCTTTTCACTATTGCCGACAAGATTATCTCCATTGGTATAGAAGTCATAGATTCCCCATTGGATTACAACATCCTTCTAGGTTATAGTTACACCTATTCCATGCTATCTATCGCATATGGGGTTTTTCATAACATGTGATTTCCCGAGAAATGAAATATTTTCACCGTTGATCAACTGACATACTATGATCCTAAGGCAAAAACTTCTTCTTAGTCCAACATTTCATTCGTGATTGAGAATACAACTATCTCATCCCTCACCAATGCTTGACCAGAACTCTACAAAGATTATGATTTTCTTGGTGTCTACAATGGTCCACCACCTACCTCTTCAGAGGCTAAATTGTCTAGTGTTTGAAAGCTACAAATGCCATGGGATACTCACAAGAGGTCCAGTATGCCCATCCAACAACCAATTCCATCACAACCTTCTATCCCTAACTCAATCAGCATATAGGTTTAATTCTTGATGTAACACCTCCTTCTGCTAGTGTATCTCCTAATCCATTCCAATTAAGAACAATTCCTCGAGGCCTTAACCATCTAGGAGAAATTTTCTAGGCCATTATTCTTTAGGTTAAATACCTTTCTTATTCCCACCACAATGAGATTTGTTTGTCCCTTTAATGGCTACATTTATTTTACCCAACATTACACTGGGGATCCTAGTCTAGTACACTGATCCGCTCATAAAAAATCCACCTAATCAATGTAAAGCTTACATAGATTTAACCTTGGTGCAACATGTTATGCCTTATACATCCTTTGCTTCAGTTCCACAACAACATCAGCAGGAACCTACACTTGTTGTGAAATCATCTAGTGAAGGGGGCAAAGACGAGAAAAAGGGAACAAAATATAAAGAACACCAAACAACACCAACTCCTCCTATTTCTCCAATGTCGACACCTCCATGCGCTTTGTTTTATGTCACTAGAAATTCCACCAATAATTTTCTTCAATTCCCTCATGTCAAACAAGTGGTTGCCAATATATTTTTTGACTCTAACATCTCAAAGTTCTTGTTGAAAATATCAAGAGGGGGGTGAATTAATATTTCTTATAAATTATCACATTTTAATCATTTTCAAAGTGTTTTCTATTCTTTAGTTATTATCAATGTTCTTCTTCAGTAATTATAAACAATATTCAACAGTAAACAATACCATACAAAAATATATAAAGATAAAATAGTTGACAATAATATTTTTAGGTGGAGAACCCCCTCTAGGTTAAAACCACTGAACACTTCTCTAGTAATTGTCTTATTCTCTCATTAAAATAAATATTACACACATAAATATTTATTCTACAAATGATGGATGACTCAACCCCATAATTTACATGGCACAACCTGTAGAATGCTATTAAACCCTAATATATTTTTTCAACCAGAAGGATGCGACAATGCCCTTTAGATCAGGCCACAACCTGATGAGTGCCTTGAAACTCTATTTACCAGTTGCTATACGAGAGGATCCTTCATTTCTTTGTCATGTTATCATCCAAAATTGAATGGATGCCACAAAGAATTGTGCAAGCCACAACTTACCCTAGCACCACCCTCTCACCCTGAACTATTCTTGGGCCACAACCTGAAGGTGACTTTGATCACCTAGAAAATTCGCTAGATCACATTTCACAATTTTAACATTGGACCCCTTGTACTTTGAATCAACATAAAATAGATGGAAGGAAGATGTGGAATAAATTTTGAATCTTGGAATTTGGATTCAAAGTTTCACATCAATCTATCACTGCATCACTGTCATTGCACATCATATATCACTGTCACTATAAATCACTATATAACTGTCGGCTACCACAAAATGTCACCTCATAAATTAATATTCATCAAAACATTGTCATCACATTGCTCATGAATGAATATTTATCAATTTTGTATCACTTTCATCATCGTATCTTGTTTCACACAATGCAAAAATTATCTGGCAGTGCTAAAAAATGTTGGCATAACCCACAGTATCTAAGGTCCTCCCGATGCCATGCAATCAATGTTGTTAAACATTTTCCCTAGTGTTATGAAACCAACTCCAAAAATAGAAGAAAAGAGAGATGAACGCCTTAGAAATCAACCACTTCGAGGGGGAAACCTTCAATACATTACATAAATGAACAATTCTTGGATGATACAAATGACAAAAACTCCTTTATATATATAGGAGTCCATGGGGCCACAATGTAATCCTAGTGGAGCCACAATGTAATCCTATCTGACCTAACAATAATAATTGAAGGGCACAATAATAACAATATGGGGGTTACAGGGGTACAACAATAATAATAAGGGGGTTACACTAAAAATAGTAAGGGACTATTCTAGTAATATAAGGACCTAACCTACTCCTCTCCTTCAAAAAAGTGTTGTCCTCAATGCTTGATTAGCTGCAGGTACTTTTGTATGAAATTTTTATCCTCGCATGTAGAATCTTTAGTGGTTAAGTTCTTCCATTTGATGAAATACTCTAAAATTGATCAATTTCATACTTGTTGAGTTCTTGTTTCTGTGACTGCTTCGGGTTCCAATATGGTTTTTCCTTCCTCATAAAGTTCTAGAAATATTGTTTGAACTTGAAGTTTGTCCCCTATAACATTTTTTAAACATGAAACATGGAAAATTGGATGCACTCATGAAGACGCACGAAGATCCAATTTGTATGCCACAGTACCAATATTTTGCAAAACCTTGTAAGGACCATAGTACTTTGGCGATAATTTATTATACTTCTTAGCTTGCTTGAGGGAAATTTTTTTGGATGGTTGTACCCAGTCTCCCACATCAAAACTTCTCTCACTACGATGTTGATCTTTCTGTTCTTTCATTCGATTTTGTCTCATATTTGGGTTATCCTTTAAAAGTTGGAGAGCTTCTTGTTGATGCTTAATGTGATCATCCATTGCTTGAACCCTAGCATTTTCCCTTCAAGAATATGTGATGGATGGTGGATGAAATCCATAAAGTGCCATAAATGGGGTCATTTTTGCTGCAGTATGGAAGGAAGTGTTATACCACCATTCAGTGAGAGGTAACCACTTGACCCATTATGCTTGCTTATCAAATACAAAACAACGAAGATATCCTTCCAAACATTTATTCACTATCTCTATTTTACCATCCGATTAAGGATGATAAGATGAGCTATGAGCTAGTTGAGTACCCAAACAAGAAAATAATTCCATCCAAAAATTTCTTGTAAAAATGGGATCTCTGTCACTTACAATAATCTTCAAATTTCCATGTAGTTTTTGAATTTTTTCCATAAATGCAGTAGAAAATGTACTCACTTTAAATGGATGAGATAATGCACAAAAGTGTGTGTATACTTGGTAATTATATCAACTACCACCATGATGACACTCCTTCCTCAGACTTAGGTAAACCTATGATAAAATCCATTGAAATCTCCTCCCAACATTGACATGGAATGGATAAAGGTTGTAGAAGTCTCACGGTCTTAATTGTCTCAACTTTATTTTGCTGGAAAACCAAACATTCCACCACAAACTTTTGAATATCAGATTTAAGGCCATCCTAAATAAATTCTTTCTTCACCCTGTGGTAATTTTTAAAAATCCCAAGTGTCTGCCTAAAGGAGAAGTGTGCAATTCCAAAAGAATCTTTTGTTTTAGTTGGTAATTCTTGAAAATATATAAGTGATCTTTGTACCATAAGGAATAATTTTTCCAACTAAATATATCAAATGTACTAGGATCTTGCTGCTAATTTTGAATGAGATTCCACACTTATTCATCCTTCTTCCATTCATCCCTTGCTTTGGTTATCCAATCTGGTTGGATAATTGAAATGGCCCAAAGCAATTCTTCCACCTCTTCATCGTTTCTTGAGAGTGCATCTGCAACAAATTTTAGCTTCCCTTTTTTGTAGATGATTTCAAAGTCATAACCCAACATATTTGTGACCCATTTGTGCTTCTCTTCTGAAGATTTTCTTTGTTCCAAAAAGTGTTTAAGACTATCAGGATTAGTTTTTACCTTGAAGTGTCTTCCCATTAGGTAAGGTATCCATTTCTTTAGTGCATGTAGTATTGCCAACATTTCCTTTCATAAATATCCTTTTGTAAATAATTTCCTTTGATTGAACTACTTTCAAAAGCAATGGGTCTTCCTTATTGCATTAAAACAACACCAACTCCATTTCTTGAGGCATCACATTCCACAATAAAGGTTTTTGGGAAGTCTGGTGTAGCTAAGATTGGTGCTAGGAACATTGCCTATTTAAGATGTTCAAAGGCATTAGTTGCTTCAGGAGTCCATGAAAATGCATCTTTCATCAATAACGTTGTTAGAGGTGCTGCTATTCTCCCATAATTCTTAACAAATTTATGATAATACCCTATTAATCTGGGAAATCTGTGCAACTTCTTTAGGGTTGTGGGGAATTTCCATTCCTTGATGGGTTTAATTTTTTTAGGGTCTACCTTAACACCCTCATGAGATAGAATATGACCCATATATTCCACCTCTTGTACTCCAAAGAAACATTTGGATGTTTTTGCATATAATTTTTTCTCCTCCAATAGTTTGAGCACCCTGTCAACACGTTGAACATGATCCTTCCAAGACCTGCTGTAGATTAGTATATCATCAAAAAATACTAACACAAATTTTCTAAGGAAGGGTTTGAAAATGAAATTCATCAACCCTTGAAATGTGGAAGGTGCATTGGTAAGGCCAAAAGGCATGACCAAAAATTCATAATGACCCTCATGAGTTTGAAATGTAGTTTTTAGAATATCTTCAGTCTTCATTCTAATTTGATGATATCCTGAACAGAGATCCAACTTGGTAAAATAAATTTCTCCATGTAATTCATCCAATAATTCATCAATCACAGGAATGGGAAATTTATCTTTAATAGTGAGCTTATTGAGCTCCCTATAATCTGGACACATGCGCCATGATCCATCTTTCTTTTGCACCAATACTACTGGAGCAGAGAGAGAACTTTGACTAGGTTGAATTATACCAGACTTTAACATTTCTGCAATCATACATTCAATTTCGCTCTTTTGGACATAAGGATATCTGTAAGGCCTGATGTTTGGATGAAAAATTCCTCAAATCAAATGAATAGCATGATCATGATCATGAACAGGTGGGAGTCTTTTGGGAGTATCAAAAACCTTGGAATGATTTTCCAAGAGAGTTTGGAGATCTCGAGAAATAGATGATTTTGATGTTGGAACTTCTAGTGAGCATAATTGTGCAATTACGCCCCATTTTTCTTTCTTCAGAAGATTTTTCATGAAATTAGAGCTTATTATCTTTCCTAGCTTTAGTGCAATACCCCATAATTCAATTTCATTTCCTTCCGAAGAAAAATTCAAGAAAATTTCTTGAAAATTAAATCCTACCATCCCTAAAGATTGTAACCATTGTACTCCTAGTACAACATCAGCACCTCCCATTGGGATGGCAAGAATTGGACTATTCAATACATATTCCCCCATGGATAGCTTGATATTATGGCATTTTATAGAGTAATTTATAGTTCCTCCACTTTCAGCCATCACTTGACAGTCCCGTGCTGGGTATAGGAAAAAATTCAATTCCTTGGTTACCTTACAATGAATAAAATTATGGGTACTACCCGAATCAATAAACACTATTACCATTTTCTTATTTATATGTCCTTGTATATTGAGAGTTTGAGGAGTGGTAATTCCTGCCAATGCATTACATGATAGGGTCAGACTCATTTCTTCTTCTTCTAGGGTTTCTTCCTGGTGTATATCCTGTACTTTTGAAGTTTCTTTTTCATTTTCTTCCTCCTCTTCACAATCCATGTAAAATAATTTCTTCTCAGTGCACTTATGACATTTAGTGTATTTTCTATCACAACTATAGCGAAGCCATTTTTCTCCTTTTTCTTCCAATTATTGTGGTGTCAACCTTGTAGGTTGTGGAAGTCTAGGAGTAGTAACACTTCCAACTTTACAGATGTGAGTGGTAGGCTTCCTTGTCGCCATAATTTTACATTCAATTTTTCTTGCCAACCTGAATTCCTTCTCCAATGAATCAAGCTTCCAAACGCAAACTTCATGTTGGATTTTATCTTTTAAAGTCCCTATGAAGACATCAATCTTGTGTTCCTTTGGAATATCAATTACCCTTATATTCAATTTTTGGAAGTCCTCTATGTGCTCTAGCACTGAACCCTTTTGTTTGAGATTTATCAATTGGCTAAAGAAGGTGTTGCTCTTTGTATCCTCATAATGTACTATCATTTCCTCCGTAAAAATTGACCAAGTGACAATTTTTTTACGAAAACAAAGCCATCAATACCATACAAATGTATTTTGTTCTAAATGTAAAGTTGCAATGCAGACCTTTTGTGTGTTTTGCACATTATTCAGATCAATATATTGCTCCATCTATAGTATCCTTGTTACGGGATCCTTTCCATCAAACTTCCTCATATCCATATTTGGAATATCATGGTGCTTCCATACAACATTAGAGTTTATGAAACACGATTAACATTTATTTCTTTCTCATCATGAGTTACCTCTCCTATCTTTTCATCATTAGGAAACATTTCTTGTGTCAACTTTTTCAAACCTTCCATGTCTTCTTTTAGATCATTCTTCATGTTTTCCATGTTGTCTTTCATTTTTTCTTCCATGTCATCCACCTTAGCTTCCATGCCAGCTTCAATGCTACCCATCTTAGCTTCCGTTTATTTCTTCAAACCATCCATCTTCGCTTCCACGCCTTTCTTCAAAACTTCCATTTCATTTTTTGTTTCTCTTTGCAAGAGAAAAATTTGGTGCACTTGCTCTTGTAATATTGATATATCATGTTGTAATTATTCATCTCCATGAGTCATAGTAGATTACTCTGAGGGATTAATGGGTGTTGAATTCTTTTTAGGAGGAATTTTAGAACCCAATAATGAAATATATGCTAAATAGGCCCTTCAAATCACTTCAAACTATTTTTTTTGAGCACAAAACTTATTCAATTCAGAAAAAAATAAACCTTTTTCTTGCTTTTGAGGAGCTCGACATTCAAGCTGACTTATCTTTATCATTTCAGATCTTCAATATCTTAAATTTGGCTCTGATGTATCCCTCTAAAGCCTACTTTGAATGCCATAGGTCTGACCTGGCTTTGATTCTTGAAGACAAAGTTGTGTTGAATCTCTTACGATGACCTAATTATTGATTGGTTTAGTAGAGCGAACTTGTACGACTTGTTACATGTCATTGTTTCCTTATTCGGCTTTGAAATTGATAGAAACGAAACTGTAGTTCATGTAATTGCTACCACTTTTTATAGAATTCAAATCGGATGCTCAGAGAGATATTTATGAATATTTTTGCACGATCACCTCTTTGAGAGGAAATTTGGGAGCCTCAAAAAGCCCTAACTTCCACAGACCATATCTCCAAAAATATAGTGAACCAAGACATGAAATTTTGCGACGATGTTCCTCAGGATTTCTACTTTGTGCTCTAAAAATTTTAGCTTCTAAAACTTTGTATAAAATAAATTATAGTGAAAATTCCACGATAACATGTTTGGAGCAACGAAACCATATAATCCAAAGCTTTGATACAAAATGTTATGAAACCAGCTCCAAAAATGGAAGAAAAGAGAGATCAACACCTTCTAAATCAGCCGATTCGAGGGGGAAACCTCCAATACATTACATAAATGAACAATTATTTCATGGTACAAATGAAAAAACCTCCTTTCTATATATAGGAGTCCATGGGGCAACACTGTAATCCTAGCTGACATAACAATAATAATTGAAGGGCACAATAATAACAATATGGGGGTTACAAGGGTACAACAATAACAAGAAAGGGGTTACACTAACAACAATAAGGGACTATACTAGTAATATAGGAACCTAACACCTAGAGATCTACCAACATATATTTAAGCACGTTGTTAGACTGGTCAAACCCTGCAATCCATCATTTTCCAATAGGTTTTATATCTAGCTGATGTTACTTTCAATAATTTCTACCCGGCAAGGTCACAGTCAAGTTACCTTAGGTTATCATAGACATTATCAACTCAAGGTTCTACTAGTCAATGCCAAGATATCAATGTCAAGTCTAGTCAAAGTAAAAATGTCAACATGTGTGGTATCACTATTTTATCTTCTCATACTAAGTCAAACTTAGGGAAAAATTTCATTATACATGCAATGACTTAGTGTGTCAAAGTCACTCTTAGGATGTCAAAGTTAAGGAGAGCATTGTCTTCATCCATCAAGTTAACTTAACATAAAGTCACAAGTGTAAATTATTGTAAATTATGTCAAGGTAAACCATATGTTAAGTTCAAACTAAATACATAATTTCAATGTCAATCCATATTATGATATTTTATATCATTTTTAGGTCAAGAATTGCAGTCACCAAGGGTATTTCCTTATCAAATAGATAGTTCTATATAGAAGATGTCATATAGCTCTCAAATACTAATTCAATAGCATTATTTACCACTTTCATATAATTTCATAATCCAAATCGCCATTGGTAAGTTCATTCTGAAAGTGAAAATCAAGGTGTCAACATACTTTTTATTTCTAGGTCTGAGTCTGAGGTTAAGATCAAATTGCCACTATTATGCTAAGTGACATCACTACACATAATAATGAACTGTAGGTATTTGACATTTCATAGGCTATCATGTAAACACACTATAATAGTCCAACTACTCTAGTATTTAAATCACTATAAGGCACAATCAATATTAATGTCACTACGTCATTGTCACAAGGATATACAGGTCCGAAAATATTTAGATCTCACTCAATGTGTTTTCATACTTAAATCATCGTAGCACTAAATCATACATTTCTTCAATAATTTCATAGAGGAGACTAGTTATGGCACCAAATGTTCCTGTAACATCCCTCAAACAGTCACTAAATAAACCCTTAAATTCCGTGGCATACCCTTGAAATAAACTATACCCAACACCTAGAAAAAATGGAAAAATAACATACCTTTTCATTTCCTTATAGGAGCTCGATATTGAATCTATCATACATATGTTATTTATAATCTCACATGTTTGAAAATTTTTCCCGTGGTATCCTTTTAAGCCCTCTTTTCAACCCCATAAGTTTGATCATGATTGGATTTTTCAAGAAATAATTATGCCCAATCTCCCACAATGACGTGATTATAGCCTCATTCAGTAGAGAGAAATTATACAAAGTTCCACATGTGAATGTATCCACCTTTATTCCTAAAAATGATACCTAACAATTACAATCTATCCTATTTTTGTCAACTTTCATAGAATTTGAATCTAATGCTGAGAGAGAAAGTTATGATGAATTTCCCAAGGTCACATGTTTTATAGGGAATTTGGGAGCCGCTAGAACCCGTAAATTCCTGAGACCATATCTTCGACAATATGGCGAGCCAAGATCTAAAATTTGGTCACATAGTTCATAGGGATTAAAGCTCAAACAAATTTTTCTTTCAACTTCTTAAGCTTCGTAGAAACAAAGTTATAGTACAAATTCCACGATGACTTGTTTTGGAGGATATATTAGCTTTCTTTTTATAGAGATGAGAGGGGATTATATCATGAAAGTCAAAGGAGACATTTAGGATTTTAACACATAATTAATTTTTAATTATAATAGATAAATATTGTGTATTTTTTTTCTTATTCCCTAAGGAAGATCTAGTACCTTAATATATTAGGCCTTTTAACAAGATGTAGGAGCTATATGGGTGCATAGTGGCTTGAAGCCATTAATTAGGATAGCTTTTCAATGAATTGTGGTAAGAAATCCTTAATATTGATTTTAGGTTCCTACAACTAATGGAAATGTGCCAAGTCACCTTATTTCGGGGTTTTAGCCAACCAATTGGGTTTTAGCCTTCAAAATCACGAATCTCTCTAACTAGGAGGAACCACGTGGCATACTACATACCACTAGAAATAAATATTCGAGGAGAATCCAATGACATGGATATCCAAGAAAAACTCAATGATTTAACCCTCCAAAAACCCTAAAAAATGTCAGGGTACATCTTAAGTACATAGAACCCAAAACCTAGGACTTGTTTTCTCAAACATCCAACATTGTAGCTATTTTATATATGTTATTTGACAATTACTCAGAGGTTTTCATTATCCATGCGATATCAACGACTAGTGTTTTGGTAAAACTCAAACCTAGTCAACTCCATGGGTTGAAATCAATTGCAACACCACCCAACAATCTACCCCTTTGTCATTGATGGAAACACACGCATTGCTCCTGCGAGTATAATTCTCCTTGATTCATGATTTACCTCCTTCGTGAGATTTCAATCTCCTTATCAGGTTTTATCTCCCACTCTGACATCAATGGAAAACGGTTTCTCCCCTTGAGAATTTACTTTCTTCATGTGGACTTGTTATCTTCCTATGCTCCCCTTGATGAGAATCCTTATTGTAATAATATGTCAATGAAAATCCTTATGGACCTATAACCTGCATGTCCTCCCTTTGACAAGAAATTTTCCTTTCGCAATCTTTGAAGACATGTCATTAGAGAAATTTTGAGGTATAAAATGGGCCTCCTAACAAAAATGTACAACGAAAATAAGCTTTATAAGAACCAATATTCTTCAATATGAGGATGTCAACCATGGCAAATGATTCACCATTTTTGGGGTAAAAAAGTTAAAAGATTAAAAACTAATAATATAATAAAACTACTTTTTTAACTTTCATTCTGAACTTATCTCCCAAAATGTTTACTCAAATTTCGAGCGGGAGTACTCGTGAGATGTAAAATTTAGTTCCTCATACAATGAGTACCCATGTTGCATACTTTTAATGGACCTTGCTACATGAATAATGAGAAATACATGAAAAAACATGATTGCAAGCACATTTTTCATGTATTTATTATTTTTCATGTATTAGGGTCCATCAAAAGTATGCAACATGGGTACTCCTTGGATGAGAATTCAAATTATGCATCCAATGAGTGCTCCCGCTTGAAGCTTGAGTAAAGCCAAAGGGAAATCAATTGAAAATTCAAATTGAAAAAGTAGTTTTTTTCTTTTTTCCCTCTAAACTTTGATGATGTAATCAAATATTATCTTATTATTTACGCTATTATATTATAGTTTCCTTAGGAGGCCCATTTTAGACCCCAAAATTCCCCTAATGAATCCTCTAACTATTCTTATCCCCCTAAACTTGTTATGGATTTGACACATTGGCCCTGAAGTTGCCATTTTTTCCATGATGTTTGTCTATCAATGGTAGACTTGTGCCACATACTGTTTTATAAACACTCCCTCTTCTAAATTCAAGGCTTCGACGAGCCACATTGTTCAAAATAGTCTATCATTTCACAAACCATCTTGACTTGAGTCATTATCTAAAACAAATATTGATTCCCCATTACCTGTTATGAACCCTAAGAGCATAAATGCTGAGAAATTCTTGTCTTTCTGCACTTATTTCTCATCCTTTACCTATTATTGATATCTTTGTAACTGTCTCTTCATCCAAATATTCTTATTCTCATCATCAATATTCATGATTGTTTCCATTTTATTCCTACAGTGCCGAGTTATGTGTCCATCATTATGACATTTATAACATTCCTTATCGGATTTTTACCTGCATTCTTGAGTTATGTGTCTATTCTTATGACACTTGAAGAATCCAATTCTATGCATAGGTGATTCCATCTAATATTTGCGATTGTGAGATTTTTGGCCATAGCTATTTCATTTGAAATATTAAATGTTTTTCCCATCTCGCATATATTATTTGCTGACAAAATCATCATGGAGCTTGTTATGTGATGTTTCAAACTTCATTCTAAGATTTTTCGGATAATGATTGTACCTGTCAAAAATTCACAATCCCTAGAGATATTTCCATAGTTAGCACATAAAAATAAATAACCATTAGATAAATGTGTGTACCTAAATGATTCATTCAGATGTGATGTTCCTTGATAATTATACTTTTCAACAACTTTCAATCCTTGACCATATTTCCATAGTTAGCACATGGAAAGCAGTAACAATTAAATAAATGAACATACCTGGAGGATTTATCTTTCCTCTTTGGAGGTGGGGTTTCCATATGTTGTTGTCCTTTTTTCTTGACTACTTTGGTATTGGATATTGGAATTGTAACATTTGTTTTTGGCTTTTCATTTTGATCAACTTCCCTCTTAGTATAATCCTGAGAAGATGTGGAGCATGTACCTTCATCAATTGAAACTTTACCAACTTTAATTTCCTTCATTTTTTATTCTTCATTTGTATTATATTGTTAGTGTTTTTTTTAAGATCCCATTATTTTGTTTAGCTCATCCATAATTCCATGAAGTTTTTCTTTATTTTGAGAAAGGTCTTCTCAGAAGAGTGATCTTCTCTAATTCTTTGTTGAGAACCTATATATGTTCCTTTTGATTCTCAATCTCAATCCTAATATCACTTAGTTTATCTAAAGAGGTTTCAAATTCCTTTTGCTTCTGGTCAACTATGGATGTGTATCTTTGATAAGATTCATTTCTTTCAATTTCTTTTTCTTGCATTTGTTGTTTGATCCTGCGAATCTTTGTAAAGGTTGTGTCAAGTTGTTGTTTCTTTTGTTAGAATTCTCTCTTGATGTATTTTGCCTCCTTATTATCGACTTCTTCAAATTTAGATCTAAGTTTTCTAATCATATTCTTAGACTCTTCATTTTCCTTCATGAGTTATTTTTCTACCTTCAATTCTACTTCCAAAAGTCTTGTACTTTCCTTTGGACTTTTGGGTATCTTTATAACTTTGATCACTTCATTTTGATACCCTGTCTGAGTAATTTCTTAATTTTTTTCATTGTGATCAAAATAATCTAGATGTTCAATAAAATATTGACATGATTTATTTGTTGAATAGATTCTATGAAGCTTTTCCCAAACATATTTAATTTTTCAACATTGACTAACTTTTGTTTTCACAAAATTTGGCAAAACATTCAAAATTATATTCATGTACATTGAATCATACCTTTTAGCTACGTCCCAGGAAATAACTCATTCCCATACTCCACATGCCTACAAATATACTTCCATCCTGTAATCCCACATCTAGTATTTATTTGCATCAAAATCAGGGTTGGGTACACAATATTAGCTTTCTTCATATTTTTTTGCACTTGTATATTCCTTTGAAATCCTTTAAACTTGCTTCTTTGAATTTCCCATATCTGTGCTTAGAAAATTTCCTTCCAATGGTTAACTTGTTACTGAAGGAACCAAGCTCTTATACCAATTGTTGGAAATACTACGAGGGTGAGGGCGGGGAGGGGAAAATCAATATTTATTAGCAATTAGCACTTTTTAATCCTTTTGATATGATTAGTTATTATTCAGTTATTATCAATGTTATTATTCAAAAAATTATAAACAATAATCAACAGTAAACAACACCATACAGTACTGCAAAAAGATAAAACAATAGACATGAATATTTTTAGGTGGAAAGCCCCCTCCGGGTCAAAACCACTGAATGCTTATCTTGTAATTATCTTCATCGCTCTTTGAAAGAAATATTAGTTACATCAATATTCAAGCTACAACTGAGGGATGCATCAACCCCTGATTCAAAGGCCACAACCTGTAAGACACTAGTAAACCCTAATATTTTGTTGCAACTAGAAGGACACCACAATGCCCTATATAGCAGGCCACAACCTGATGGGTGCCCCCAAAATTTTTTTACGAATAGCTATTGGAAAGTATGCTTTGAATCCCTATTAGTTTATCAGCCACAACTTAATGGATGCCACAACACCCTATGCAAACCACAACTTTCCCTAGCACCATTGTGTTGCCCTGAAGTTTTCTCAGGCCACAATCCAAAGGTGACTCTGACAAACTAGAAGATTCAGTAAATCATGTTTCATAATTTTCACAGTGGAACCCTTTTATTCAGAATCAATGTAAAATACTTGAGAGTGTAAAATTCTCGGATATATCACTAATTTTTAACATAATTTTTCTAGAAAATCAAATCATAGTTTACAGAGCCAACACATTTAAAACTACTTTGTGTAGTTGATCATCAGGAGATTGATGATTTTGCTAATCAAAAGCATGAATATATAAACCGCAGAGATATGGAACGATCACTAAAATAAATGTTTATAATTTTTTTAATAGTATAATAAGAAAATATTAATAATTCTTTCTATTACCTTATCTAACTAACCAATATAAATAGAAAAAATATTTTACTTAACAAAAAAAAATAAAGGTTAATAAAATAATAATAAGATAATAAATCGTAAATCATAAAATTATCAATAATTCTAACTATTACCTTTTCTAACAAACTAATGTAAATAGAAACCATCTTTTAATAACTAAGAAACTAATATAAATAGAATTAATATTTTAATAAAATAGACCTTTATCTTATTTTATTAAAACATGGTTTCTATTTACATTAGTATGTTAGAAAAGGTAATAGTTAGAATTATTGATAATTTTATCTTTTTTTATTTATAATTTTATCAACCCTTATCTTATTTTGTTTTGTTAATTAAAATATTCTTTATATTTATACGGGTTAGTTACATAAGTTAATAGATAAATTTATTAATATTTTATTAAAAAAATTATAAACATTAATTTTATTGACCATTTCATGTCTCTAAAGTATATATATTCATGATTTTGATCAGCAGAGTCATCATTCTCATGATGATGAACTACGCTCAGTATTTTGAAATGCGTCAGCTCTAAGTGATTCTAGAATAGCTGTAAGGAATATGTTGATCGAGACTTATGCAACAACACAATAAAATTAAAAAATAATCATAAACAAAAATATGTAGGAGGAATTAAATTTCATGGATCCAGACTTATGCAATAACATAATAAAATAGAGAAATAAAAATAAATGTAGAGAGGGAGCAGCAATAACACTTCATTTCATAAATATCAAATACTGAAAAATTATTATAGACAGAAAAAAATGAACAAGCTCTGCTAATGGTAGCTTATCTTTGAGAAGACATGTGGTTGCTACCTTCCTCTGAACTGTGTTACAATAAGGCAGAAGGGAATTTTTATTATTAATAAATAATGGAAAACCCTAAACATCCAAAATAGTGACATGAGGAGATGTAACACAAAGATTTTATGGGCCTCGTTGGGGTTAATTGGGCAACCAACTTCTCGGGGTAGTAACTTTTTCATATAGTCTCCATTTGACGCACATGATACCTTGTTATAAATATATCTCTGAGGACTATAGTTTCTGATGCAGTTCCATAGGTGTCTATGGAATTACCACACATTTAATTCCCAAAAAAAATTGTTTGGGGCCTCAAAATGGCTTTGGATGTTCACGACCAAAAAAATCCAAAAATAGAAATCTGTGTTATAATTAAGGAAACTAAAAAACTGAAAGAGCCACTTGCGATGGCCCAAGTGGAATAGACAGGTGGCCACTAATATCCAATTAGATTAGTCCTCCCCCATTGGGAAGAAATTGTCCCCATTGCGTTGATTTCTTCGATGAGATCAGGAACTTCTCATGAACTTGGCCTCTCGTGAGCCACTTGCCTTGCTGTAGGAGTTGAACATCTTTGAAAACTTGATACAATTGGATCTTCTAATTGCAAGCGCTTTTAAGATGTTTTTCCATGATATGATGAGTTGTAACTTGTTCCAAGAAGTATGGATTTAACTTTGTAGGGGTGATTTTTTCTACAATGTCGGATGTGTCTAGTAATGGAGGAAACTATGGCCAACGACGATCCATGTTGAACACTCGATGCAGGCCAAGGAATTGGGGAAAACTAAGCTCGAAGACATTGCCTAGCACAACGTTAGAAATGGTATATGGACCATATCAGAGTGGGTGTAGCTTATGGTAGGGTCTAGAGAGGCGCAACTTCTATGAATGTAATGAAACTTTGTTTCCCACTTGAAATTTGTGTAGCAACCGATGATGATCATCTCGTTACTTTTACTTACTATTAGATCTATCCAATATGTCATGAGACTATTGGCATATGTGGTCCATTCTCTCAATGAATTTGTTAGCCTTCTCTGCTTCAAACATGAGATGAGTTAATTAATCATGAGTAGAAAAAAATGGCACGGCTATGTCAATGGGACATAGTGGCTAGAATCCGAATCCCACCTAAAAGGGGTTATGATCAGTTGGGCTCTGGAGAGCTCAGTTATAGTTGTGATGTATATAGGGGAGGCTCTTATCCCATGTCTGTTGAAGCTTTGAGTTGTACATGCGTATAATTTATATGTTCATCCTATTGATGACCTCTCTATATCCATCCATTTGGGGATGGAAATTTGTGAACTTGGTGAGCTTGGTTTCTATCATCGATCAAAGACTCGAGTAAAATGTGCATAGGAATTCGTTGTTGCGATATGAGATGATAGACTCTGGGATCCCAAAATGTACCCACACTCATTCAAAGAAGATTTTAGCAGTGACTTCTGTTGTGATATTATTCTTGTAGTCTGTCATAATGGCCATCTTGGAGAATCTATCGACGACCAGAAAAACATAGTCGCTTCCATTTAAAGTTGAAGGAAGACCCAACATGTAGTCCATGGAGATGGATTCCCAAGGTCGAATCGGGGTAGACAATGGAGTATAGAGGCTTTTATTCTTGATGTTTGGTTTAGAAAATGCGCAGGAAATGCAATATATGATATACTTCTTGAAATCATGTTGAAGGTTGGGAAAATAGAAATAATTATGCAATATTTTTTCTGTTTTCTCAACCCTGAAATGTTGAGCCACCATACTATAGTACGATTCCCAAACCATCTTGGAATTCTTGTTTGAAAGAACATAAATTTGTCCAAGGTGACATAGAAGTGCATCCTGGAGGTGAAAATTTGGAACTTTCTTACCTTCCAAGAGTATCTTATAAATATGGGTGAATTATGGACCCCTTCTATAGAGAAGATGCCAATCAAAAGTATCATTCCCATAAGAGTTTAGCATGGTGGTTAGCACAACAATCGGTGATCGACTCAACCAGTTTGGAACATTATTGGTGTTTCCCTTCTTGTCCTTGATGTTCAAATCAAACTGTTGTAGGTATTTGGACCACTTCTGATGGTTATCATTCTGCGACTTCTCTTGTGTCTGTATGAATTACAGGGGTTGGTGGAATGTGTGGATGACCATTTCCTTCCCCAAAATCTAATGCTTCCATTGTCATCAAGCCTCCACAATGGAATACATCTCTTTCTCATAAGTGGGATACTTCTGGACTATGTCAGAAAGTGTCTCACCATGATATGCCATAGGATGCCCCTATTGAGTAGGGACTTCCCTAATAGCATAGTTAGAGGAATTTGTCTTGATCTAAAATGGTTATTGCTAGTCTAGTAATTTGAGAATTGGTGCAAGGAAGAGGTGATTTTTCACCTCTACGAATGCCTTATGTTGAGATTCAGACCAAAAGAATGTTTATTTCACTTCTTTCTTAATCACTTAACTCAAGGGCCATGTGATATGATATAATCCCAACACAAACCTCCAGTAGAAATTGGCAAGAACCATAAATTTTCAGAGCTATTTTAGAGTGATTGGGGCTGGCCAATCCCGAATTACTTGGATCTTGGTTAGATCCACATACACCCCCCACTCATTAATAATGTATCATAGATACTAATCTTAGGCCATGCCAAAAGTGCACTTCTCGAAATTGGCATACAGCTTGTGTTTCCGCAATGTTTGAAGGACTTGCTGGATGTGGTGGACCACAATATTTCATCCATTAACTGAATGAAGGTTGTTGGAGAATCTGTTAAGCTAAAAGACATGACTAGCCATTCGAGGAGGCCCTCCTTATCTTTTAAGGTAGTATTCCATAAATCGGAGGGTTTGATTGGTACCCACTGATACCAGACTTCAAGTCGATCTTGTTGAAATATTTGGCCCTCCTAAGCTGGTCCAGGAGGGCATCGATCCATGGGATTAGATACCTATTCTAGACTGTGATCTTTTTCAGTTCCCAAGAGTCAATTCAAAGTGTCCATCTATCATCCTTCTTTTGTACCAACACAATCAGGCTCCCACAAGGTGAGGAGCTTGGCGTAATGTTCCATTTCTGCAACAAATCTTTGATTTGTCTACTTATTTCATCATTTTATATAATAGAGCATCGATATATCATCCCATTAGGAAGTGGTGTGCCCGGGGTCAGATCAATGGAGATCTCTACCTAATAGTGTAGAGTAAACCATGCGGGCGAGGAGAAAATTTCCATGTATTCCTCCACGAATTTGTTTGTCTATTGTTTTTTTTTTTTTTTTTTTTTTGTATCTAGAGGAATCGGCAACGGTGGAGGTATCGTACTCGCGTAACACGGGTTCCAATCCCCCCGGATACCACTATAACCCCTAGGGAAGAATGCAAGGCACGCACGCATGCTTCCCGGGTAATTTTTTTGTCTATTGTTGTCGTGCATTTGTTACACATTATTTTATCACCATGACATTTTAATGTCTATATGGGTTTATTAATACCTATATAATCCTCCCTTAGAAGTATAAAACCCTAATGTTCCTAAACCAAGTTCTGAATTTTGGGAAAAGCTTGTAAAAATCATAAAAATACTTGTACCACACTTTTCCTTAGTCTTACCTATGGCACCGCATTCTTTTGCTCCAAAAACTGTTAAGCCGACTGCACGTTTTCTTCATTAAAGATGTGGACCCCTATAAAAGGTAAATTGAAGGTGAAAGTAAATTATAGAAGCCCAGATGGTCGAATATTCTCCCAACTAGAAGCTTGTAGAATGCATTATCCAGTCGAAGCCTTACTCCCTCCATTATCAAGAACATTCTTTCCTTCATAAAAGGAGCCTATTCCTTGGATTTTGGAACTTAATACCTTGATAAGGGGACTCTAACCCTTCCATTTTGGAGTTGCAAAAAATTTCCTTCTCTAATAAATTGAAAGCTTTGTTTCAGTCTCAAGGGTACATGCTCACATATGTAAAACTTCTCTATGCATATTGTATACACATAGTACTTGATTTGTACTTAGTAGCTGCAATAGAGAAGGGAATTTCTAAAGAAACATACTCTATTTTCTAACTGCGAGAACGATTAAATACTCGTAGTTAGGCTGGTTTGAAGAGTGAAAGGGATTTTCAGACTAAAGAAAAACGCTTGTTCCGGACCCTCGGAAGAACCTGTACGACATCAAGGCAAACACAGTTGTAAGTCTCATTATTTTATTTAAAGATAATACAATTGGATCCTATTTTCCGAATAATTTGTTTATGTATTTACTTAAATGGCTTGTTTCTTAAATTCCTTGATCATTAAGATAGATTTGTGATTTCTGAATTAGTATATGTTGCAGGTGCTTCTGATCCTATTCTATGTCTTCGTTTGTAGATCTTAAGAGGTGACTTCTTGGAGCAACAGGAAAGAAAAATTCAACTAGCATTGGATCACAGGTAGGTCCATTCTTCATCATAGAAAATTCTAAATCATATGTAATCTAGAGAAACTATTTTACAAATTGTCTTGCTTGTTTCTAGCTATCCTTGTGATACTAGGGAGATCCTTCTTGTCCGCAAGAACGATTTATCTGCCTAACAAAATGCCGACTTCGCTGGGAAAATTTTGGTTTGAACTTAGTTTTCTTTGAGTTTGAATTTTGAAACCATTTTTTCTGATTTTGATTAGTCTGTACTGGTTTGGGAAAATTAGCCTTAGAATCCCTGAAAAGTAGATTTAGAATTTTTTTTCCTTTAAGTTTTTTGGTCTCCACACTTTTTCTTTGAAAACAGTGCAGTCACCCCTGTAGTTTCTCTGTGTGAACAGTGCGGCATCACACCTTTGTACCCTGCAACCTGTGGACCTTGAGAATCTTTTTGAAAAACTAAAAATTCTCTTTTCTGGTTCCAACTTACAAGATTCTCTATGATTACCCAGACTTGTATTCATTTTTAAAGGCCTCTTGTGAAAGTTTCTTCTAGCATTTCTAAGTTTTAAGTGATTTTCTAAAGATTTGGATTTTACAAGTGATTTTTGTTTTGTCTTTGTGTTGTTCGAAGATCAGGAACTTTTAGATACCTTAGATCACTGGTATATAATTGTTTTCTTACTGAGACTTTGAATTTATGGCAGAACTTGCTTCTATAAAAAAATAGATTTATTTTTTATTTGCAAATCTTAAGACACTTTTAGTTCAATAAGCCTTGAATCTCACTTCAAAACCAGCATTGGATGATTTTGGTACCTTGCTAGGATAAGCAAAGGATTTCTTGGTTTGATTACAGACTGAGAATTTTTTTTTCAAAATTTTTAGAGTGTTTAGTCTTAAAATTTAGATCTTTAGAGTTTTAAAGTTCAAAATTAGTGTTTTTAGTTTTGAATTTTGTTTTTTTTTTATCATACTTTTCTTTTGGAAGTTGTTTTATTTGTAGTTTCAGACTTGAACGATAAAAGGGAATTTTTTTTGATAAATTAATCATGGAGTTCTCATAAAAAATATTTATTTTCATATATTCTTGTTTTAAAAAGGAAGGATTGAAGTTTTAAAGCAATTACATTCCTCAACTCTTTCTTTTAGATAGATTTCATTGAAAAGGAATGATTTTTTTCTCATATCGATGCATTTTAGTGTTTTTTGGAGTCAGGTCATTATACACCATTGAAGTTTCACTTTCATACCCATTGTCCTAAGAAACAACCAATTAAAATTAATGCTTAATTAAAATAAACCTAGCAATTTTTATTTTTCTAGGGCTCTTTCCACCAAGTTAGCTTAGGCTAGTGTCTTGGAATAGGTTTTAGTTAACTCTCCAAGACAGTAAAAACAAACAAGTAGTCAATCTTGCGGTATGGAAATTCCAATAGTAGCATGTACGTTTTGGGAAGCTCCTCTAAAAGAAGTCAAGCACGAGATCATATCCAAACCAGTGGGGTAATCAATCCTTCCTCATTGGGAACAATAACATATATACACATATTAACAATGGTTAACCTCGAATTGACCATTATCTAGAAGCCTAGGGTCACTTTTCAGTAAACCTTGGATTATGTCAAGGAGCCTTCAAGCGGATTGAGCTTTGTTACTCTGCCCTTGTGTGTGTATCGCATCGTAGACTTCTCCCAAAGGTATGTTTGTTCTTGTTGGTGACCTTAGTGGCCATAAACTCTAAGATTATTTCCCAAGGTGACGGTGGAGGTAAGATCCCATTGTACCTGGAATAGACATTGGCTAGACTCACTTGGACTCTCTGGAGGGTTATCTTCACTCGAGATGGGTTAAGTGGAGAAACTTGCGCTAGTCTATTTCATTAACCAGGTTGTCAGGGTAACTATTCCAACCACCATTTCTACATTAAAATACTACGATGTTGGATTTCATCACCAACTAGTCTTTTTAGTGTGGGAATCTACTATTTGTGTGTAGTTTGATCTCTTGGGTTCTATAGGCATGTGATCATTTGTTCATTTCTTAGCGACTTTAGGAATTTTATTGAAATTTTCTTTGATTGCATGTGTTAAAATTTTTAATCGTGGCTGAATTATCGAGACGATCACGTAGAACTCAGGGGAAACCCCTTGAGTACACACCTAGCTAGCTAGAAGGAATTAAATAAGTGATACCAAATTTTATCAGTAGAACTGGATTAACAGAACAAGGAGAATCATCTATTATCAGTCATCCTCATTTCGAATTAGATCAATCGCAAGTAGCAAAACATCCTCCACAAATGGTTTTTATTTCCAAATTAGCCAAAGTTGCTTCTACAACAAGTGAATTATCACTTGAAGAACCTGAAATTTCAGAACCGAAAACTAAACCTACTACATCAGAACCTACTTTAGAATTCATTGATTATCCTAATTCACCCAGAGTAAAGAATTGAATTACAAAAGGTCTTCCTCCTGGTCTTATTAGTATTAAGGAAATCATTGATACAGAAGAAGAAGTCCGTCTCCCTTCAACTCAAGAAAATTTAGAACTTAGACAACGTGAATCAATTTTTTACAGTCCGTTTAGACAAGACGCTTGGTATTCTTAATTGATAGATTTTCTGCAAAATGTAGGTCTTCATTATTCATCACCCCGAATACCTTTTTTCACTACACCAATAGTTCATAGACCTTAGTTAAACATGTCAGGTGAGTCATCTATGTTTTCTGAATCACCAGAAACATTCCTCTATGGTGGTCTGTCTATTCCTACAGACTATTAGTCACTTTTTGGTACATTCTCAGGAGCATATCCTTTTCCAAGAAAACCAATGTAATCATCTAATTTGAATGAATCAGATACTGGAACTTTGAATAATGAGAAAGTTTATATGATATCTGGAAATATTTCAAACCCCACATCTCAAATTAGTAGCACACAGACTGGGGGGCAACCTCAAAATAGCGAGATACAGCCTGGGGGGAAACCCCAAGGACATTACAAAGCTCAAGGTCAATATGAATGGATAGTACAGAGCTCAAGGTCAATATCAACCCCAACAACAGTACATATGTAATATTCGCAATTAGCCAAGCTAATGGGAATATTGTATTTTTCCTTATTTTATTCTACATTTCATGATTGAGGAATAAATTGTAAAGGAGGACATGTAAAACCCCTGAAAAAAATAAATAAATCAATGCCTATGTGAAAATAGACATATCTAGGCTATGTAAATAAAATTTTTCAAGTGTGAATGGGTTTAAATCACAAGATTGGGTCAACCTTGACCAAATCAACAACGTAGTCTAGGTGCAATGAACCTCATGAATATATAGCGCAGTTCTAGATGGACGCTCCACATGTGACAGGGGTTAACACATTGAGGTGGTTTAGGGTTTGACATGGCTTTCATCCTATAAAATAAGGAGGAGGAAGAAAAGAGAAGGTTGTTGAAGGATATTATTTTCTGAAGGTATTTTCTGTTTAGACATGCCTCTTGGGTTCTCCTGTTTAGGATTCGCACCTCCTTCCTTGAGCAGCTCTTGGAGGAGTCTTGTTTGTCTAGTCCACTATACAGCATTTGGCCAAGCCACATCTTGCATATACAATGCAATCCTACATAGGATTGGTTTGTCCATGTGAACTCCAGTAAGTGTAACACTAGATCTACTCATATCTAGGTGATACTAGTGGCTCTTCTCAATGAGTGTGTCATTTAACCTCCTGGAAGAGTGCATTAGTTGGCTAAGCTTCAGATCCATACATTGGTAGCAGGCCAAAGCGTTCTCAGAGCCTACACCATTGTCCCTCTTCCATTACTGAATTATTTTCAAGAGCAGAGTTGTAGGGTAACTTAGAATCATTTTCAGAGGAGAGATCTCTAGTGATTGGATTCTTCCTTTCACTATGGTGATCTGTGGATTGGCCAACCAATACACGTTAGTTCAGATCTAAAATTCTACATATGTTTGCTTTGAAATTTTCTGAATAATTCTTCAGATCTGTGACTTAGATCTCATATCTACTCTTGTACCTTCATGTACTGTTGACATCCCCAAGGGGAATGAATAAAGGAGCCTTTCTTGTATACAGATCTGATATATATCTAATATTTTGTGTACAGATCTTTTGTAGACCTGAGTTGTAATCTACTACATGCTTCAAAAATTAAAATAATTTTTTCAAGCCTATTCTTCCATTTCATGTTATTGTAGCAGCTCTTTTTAAGGCTTTTGTTTTGTATAAGCTGCATATAAGTTGTATATAGGCTGCATATAAGATTGTATACATTGTATAAGCTACATTGTAGATCTAATTAGCTGATTTATAGTTGAAATATGAAACTCCATGTTGGTCTCACACTTGTAAATTGATAAACTCTGCTATTCCTTAAGCTGTCCTTGCATATAGCTGCAACCCCTCTCTTTGGGTGATTTTCAACTAGACTAGCTTGTGGGAGATCTGTTTAACCCACCTAGTTTGATTTTTTTTTGCTCTCCTTTTGGATTTAGATCTTAGATGAGATGATATAAGGGATGCAGGAGCTACAAACTCATTTCAATACACTAAATTCTTAGAAGTGCATTATTTCAGCAGGCTTGTTGTGCAATCCCGATTTTGGATATTACAGTGGTATCAGAGCCTCTTTCTTGACACAGCCTATGAATTCTTTGAGCCAATATGTATTTAGAGGGAGAAGAACCTATCAATAATAGAGAGAAAAGGTATCATAGAAGAATACAGAATAAAATTCATTACACCATTGAAACCCCTTTTCGTGGAAGAATAAAAGGAGTAGATTTCTCTAACATTAATTTTCAAGCTTTGCATGAGATGGAGGAAGAAATTAGGGGAATGAGGAATGAGATACCAGCATATCTCGTAAGGAGGTTGCTACATGGATGAAGCCCCACTACTTCCTTTGATTTTTGTGAGCATGTAGCCACACAATCTGATCTACAACATTGCAACATGCCTGCATTCCTTGAAAGAGGAGAAGAAGATGGGAAGACACCAGAGGAGGAGACTCTTGGTGACTACATCCAATAATATGAATCTCAGTCTAAAATATTCAGAGAGCATATATGCTTCCCATATTTTTTTCAACTGAAAGAAGAAAGGAGATCCATGAGGATAACTCCATTTCAGAACATTGCTGGAAGGGTTAAAAATCTGTTACATTATTTTCCAAAGGCAAAGGCCTTACTTCAGCAAGATCATTCTTCTCAAAAAGAAGACATGAGTGACCTTTCCTCAAGAAGAGATTAATAAAAAGGCTCTCTTATCGATGGGGTACACTCCATTAATGGGGATAAGAAAGAAGTAGAACTAAAAGGTTCCTCCAACGCTATGACAGCAGGAGGAAATCTATTCTTATTGAAAGATGGAGTTGAAGCTATTGCTTCCACTAACAGGCCCTTGTATCTCTGCAAGGAGGTCGATGGGATCTTATTCATGGAGAATATGAGCATAATGTTTCTATGATGATAGAAAAAGAGACAAAACAAAGAAACACCTTAGACTAGGAAATCTTGCAGAAGGTGGAAAACGAAGAAGAAGATGGGGGAGTTGCTCCAACCTCTCGTTATCATGATACTTCCACACAAAAATCAGAGATGGATTTGCATAGTGGAAGTAGTCATATTATGTTCTCATCTATAGTTCACATGGGAATGAGCCATGATACATCTTTATCTTATGGTGTACCCCTTGGGAGACCACCTGATTCAGATTTGATGGGATAAGTTTCATGCATTGATGCTTCATCCATAGATCCTAGAAGGAAGAGAGCATTATAATACCATGCTACAACTCTAAGAGTATGGGGGAGGTACAAAGAGAGGGAGAACATTTTTCCTTTTACTTCACTATCTATCCTCACCTCTCAAATTGCGTTGAGAAGATATGCTACAAGGAGAGAAAATGACACCATCATCAAGTATGGGAGGAAAGCCTTGGATCAGAAGAAAAACTAGTTTGAAGAACACTCTTCCCTGCTAGAAGAGAGATGGTGGTCTCACATGCATGCCTTGGCCAAAACAGAAATGCGTTGGATAAATGAAAGCCTCCCACGGGAGACTAACTTCCAAGAGCTTCCTGTGCATGAGCAAGAAGAGCAGCAAGGAAGGTTTGGCAACCTTCCACTTTGTACCTTTTTCATGGGAGCTGTCAATGGGGAGGACAACAACATGGTAGATACATTAGATGACATCCTACCAGCACTATACTTTTTGGGCACCTTATATCCCTATTGGAAATCCCAACTATTGGTGGAATATTCCAAGGATCTTCATATTTGCATGGTTCTTGATGACTGGTTGCATGAAGTAAGCTATTCAGTCCTTGATGGAGTCATATATAATCATGGTAGGATATTCTTATCTAGAGCCTCCAAGCTCAAGGAGAAGTCTCTACAATGGGCCTACGAGGAGTTCTGTTTCAGCCAAGAGTGCTTTATGAAGCTCAACAACACCATCTTGGGGAGGTACTATTGGGAGAGCTTCGAAGTAGAACTCTATCAGCATTGTCAAAGATGCATGAACTTTGTGGAGATGGGGCAACAACATAAATTTGTTGGAGAATTAATTCAGCCTCCTCTTTCCCCTCTTGAGGGAGGAGATAGATCTATGCACCACTCCAAATTCATGGGGAGGAATATTGGTGAAGAATATGCTCAAGTAAAACAAGTTTATTTTTCTGATTGTATCAATGCTTCCACCATGTTTATACAGGCCATGAATCCAAGGAGGAGAGTTTTATCTTGTCAATCTCATGGAAAATTTTCGGCCACAACACTTGTTGTACTTGGCCACTGCCTTGGTGGAAAAAGGGAGATCTTGTTTCATGATGGGTGATTTCTTAAGTCACCAAACATATCTCACACATTTAGCTAAATTGAGATAGCATGGGTTGCAAGTATTTGGTGGGAAGACCACTTACCACATCCTGGTTTAATGCAGGCAGGACATGCATTACGTTGGTTGCACATGTGGGACTATGACCCACCTCCATATGTGCACCTTTCTGTTTGTTTGTGCATTATTTTGCTCCCATACATTGATGACATGCTTGCACTTGTTATGGGAATATGTGCAGGGAGGATGAGAGGTGTGCATGTGACTAATGAGCTGAAAGTTCTCCATGTATCATGTGTTATATATTTCAGATGGGACATTAGGGAAACCATGAATGTTTCACATGAGATATTGTTTCCTTGTGGGATGGATTTTGCACATCTCATATTGACTTCGGGGAAACAATTCATGGGGGTTTCAATTGGTGAGCATCTAGCTTATGATGGGAGCTTGATCTTTGATGATGTCACCAATGTAGGAGAATTTTTGCAGCACTCACCTTATCAGTTGCTTGAAGAAAAGCAACATATTGAAAGGGAGGATTGTAATATTCCCAATTAGCCAAGCTAATAAGAATATTCTATTTTTCCTTATTTTATTTTTCATTTCATGATTAAGGAATAAATTGTAAAGGAGGACATGTAAGACTCCTAAAAAAAAATAAAAAATAAATGCATATGTGAATAGAGACATATATGTGCTATGTAAATAAACTTTTGTAGGTGTGAATGGGTTTAAATCACAAGATTTGATTAACATTGACCAAATCAACAGTGCAGTCTAGGTGTAATGAACCTCATGGATATACAGCGCAGTTCTAGATGGAGGCTCCACATGTGAAAGGGGTTAAATTATTGAGGTGGTATAGGGTTTGACAAGGCTTTCATACTATTAAAGAGGGAGGAGGAAAACAAGGGAAGGTTGTTGAAGGATATTATTTTCTGAAGGTATTGTCTATTTAGGCACACCTCTTGGGTTCGCCTGTTTAGGATTCCCACCTCCTTCCTTAAGAAGCTCTTGGAGGAGCCTTGTTTATCTATTCCACTATCTGGAATTTGGCCAAGCCATATCTTGCATCTATAGCATAGTCCTGCTTCGGATTTGGTTTTCCATGTGAGCTGCAACAAGTGGAACACTAGATCTGCTCAAATCTAGGTGATACTAGTGGCTCTTCTTAGTGAGTGTGTCATTTAACCTCCTAGAAGAGTGCATTAGTTGGTTGAGCTTCAGATCCACACATTGGTAGTAGGCCAAAGCATTCTCAGGGCCTACAGCGTAGTCCCTCTTCGATAACTGTGTTATTTTCAAGAGTGGAGTTGCAGGCTAACTTGGCATCATTTTTAGAGGAGACATATCTAGTGATTGTGTTCTTCCTTTCATTGTGGTGATCCGTGGATTGGGCAACCAATCCATGTTAGTTCATATTTGATCTGCTACATATGTTTTCTTCAGAATTTTCTGAATAATTCTGCAGATCTATGTCTTAGATCTCATATCTACTCTTGTACCTTCATGTATTGCTGAGATCCCCAAGGGGAATGAATAAAGGAGCGTTTCTTGTATACAGATATAATATAGATCTAATATTTTTTGTACATATCTGCTATAGATCTGAGTTGTAATCTACTACATGCTTCAATAATGAAAATAACGTTGTCAAGCCTATTCTGCCATTTCATGTTGTTGTAGCAGCTCATTTGAGGCTTTTGTCCTGTATAATATTTCCCTTTCTATTATACACTGTATAATATACATTGTAGATATAATTAGATGATGTATAGCTGAAATATGAACCTCCATGATTTCCTCACACTTATAAATTGATAAAATACATTATTCCTGAAGCAATCCTTGCATATAGCTACAACCCCTCTCTTTGGGTGATTTTCAACTAGATTAGGTTGTGGGAGATCTATTTAACCCACCTAGTTTGATTTTTTTTTGCTCTCATTTTGTATTTAGATCTTAGATGAGCTGATATAACGGATCTAAGAGCTGCAAAATCAATTCAGTGCACTAAATTCTCAGGACTGTGTTATTTCAGCAGGCTTGCTGTACAATCTCAATTTTTGGATATTACAACATACCTCAAGGTCAATATCAACCCCAGGGATAGCACATACCTCAAGGTCAATATCAAACCTAGAGTCAGTACATGCCTCAAGGTCAATATCAACCTCTAGGGTAGTATCTTGCTCAAGGATTACAACCTCCTTCAGCAAAACAGTTCTATATAGAGCAGAAAATGTTATGAGGAGGTGGAAATTATCCAGTTAATTATCAGCCATCTATCCAACCCAGTTATGGGTTGTCTTATGTATAGCCTTCAATGGGACCCTCATATCCCTGAATGGTGTGGGATCCATCCCAAGTCCAATAGATTTTACAACCAAATATGCTAGTACCTTATTATCAAGCAGGACAACCTGTTGGTTATAATAAATCCCAATAACCAGTCCAACCTTCAATTCCAATAGCTGCATCTGGTTTTGTTCAACAACCTGGTCTGATTTCACCTGGTACATGACCACAAACATCTGTTCTGACTTCTATTCAACCTATCACACCCATTCTTGTAGTGTCTACAGTTCCTATTACATCTACCTCTCAAACTTCAATACTGATTCCTCAGGTTTCTATTCCACAGTCTCGACCTAATATTCAGACTATTATTTAGATACCTATAGGAAAATCTGGTACAAGTACAATCATAACGAGTCAACCTCAATTTACTTATTAACTTTATCACAGGCCATACCATTATGGACCTATTTCACAAACTCCAGTCTACCCCAAACAACTGTACCCTGGATATACATATCAAACACATGTTCAACCCCAATATGCTCTAGTTATTCCTGGTTATCCAGGGGTTAATATGAGCCTGAATGCACATCCTATTCTATTTTATCCTGGATATCCTCCTCCTGGGATTGGTTTAGTTTCACAAGGTTATCCACAAGACCATACCGATCGATTTCCGTTCATAGCAACTTTAGATTTACCAGATTTATCTCACCTTATGAATGATACTATCTATTATCATGTGTATTGGCCACTGATGCCTCATAAGTTTCGCAAAGATATCCCAAAATTTGATGGAAAAACAGGAGAGGATCCTTCCAACCATGTTATGACTTACCACCTTTAGTGCGCATCTAGTTCATTAATTGACGATTCTATTCAACTTAGACTTTTTCATAGAACGTTAATAGGATTAGATGCTAAGTGGTATATGGAACTTCCACGAGGCTTGTTTAACAATTTCAATGCCCTAGCAAATGCCTTCTTAACTCATTTTCAGTTGCCCGTTAGATACGACAACAGCACAAAATTATTAACTTCAGTAAAAAAATAATTTTCTACCTATATATCAGATCATATTCATGAATGGAGACGTAGAAGATGTTTGGTAAAAATTTTTATCCCGGATCTAATATTGGCAGAATGGTTTGTTAAATAATTATTACCAAAAATCACTGAAGATGTAGCCAAAGTAGGATTTGTTACGGAAGAACAAATTATTTCTCAAGCTCAATATCTAGACTTAGTATATACCCATTCCAGAAATTTGTACGAGAAAATCCTTGATTTACCACGACCTGGTTAGTTAACTACAACTCCTTTAGGCTCTCATGCCATTGATGGTGTAATCGGTTTGGTTACTACAACTAAAAATAAGAAGAAATCTTCAAAGATTGATTCTCCTATAAAAAATTTACCCGATTCACCAAAAGGAGAATCTTCCTTGGAAACTACTACCAATATTCACATTTTAGATTCATCTACTAAGTCAAAATCTAGCAAGAAAAAAGGGGGAAGAAAAAGAATAAACAGACCTCACCTCCTAAAGAAAAAAATGATAAAACATAATCAACTGATGACAAACAAAAACCTCGTTATCCTTGTCTTATTTGTGATGAGGATCATTTCACCAAGGAATGTCCGCACAGGGAAGAAGTTTCTAAGTTTGTCAAAGTTTTACCCACTCCTACTGTCTTGAAGGATCCATTTCCAATTCAAGATAGTAAAACAATTGCATCTTCTTCTGATCCTTTAGCAGATATTTTGATGGTTGCAACTTGATCACAAGATTATGGTTGGAAAAATCCTGTCACTGGTAAAGAAGTAGAAAATTATAATTCTTCACCAGCTGCATCTAATTTGGTTTCTGATCCACTTCACATCGAGAAACCAAATCCTGACTTAGTAATCAAACTGCTTCCTAAAGGTGTACTTTGTAAATCACCTTTCAATCCACATGTGAGAGCTACTCAGAATTACAACATCGTCGAAGATTTGGCAATTTCCTCTTCAGCAATGTCAACTTTGGAAGTGCTGCAATCATGTCCAGCACAAAGGAAATTACTATTGTCTGTTTTAGGAGGCGTAGATCTGTAGGATTTGAATCTTATGATCTTCGATCTAGAAAATTTTACACCTTGCCTACCCCATCAAATGTCTTTCTATATTCCAGTGTTAGTAAAAAACACACATTGCTTTCGTACTGTGATTGATGAAGGGGCCTCTACGTGTATCATGTCGTTGAGTTGTTGGAAATCACTTGGTTCGCCGATGCTTAACCGATCTCCGACCATCCTAAAAGCTTTTTATGGAAGAGGATTCCATCCCTATGGTATTTTATGGGATCTACCTATAGAGGTCGAAGGAAAAACTATTAATCTATATTTGGAATTAATTGATGCCCCTTTAGATTACAACCTTCTCTTGGGTTGTAATTGGTCTTATGCTATGACTGTTGTCGTATCTTCCATATTTCGAATAATCATGTTTCCTCATCAAGGAAATATTGTGAAATTCAATCAGCTCTCATATTATTCATCCGATCCAGCTTCTACGGATAGAATTGCGCATGTTGGAAAAAAAACTATCCCCTATAAGGATGTAGGAGTAGGCTTAATAAAAGATTGATATATCGGTAAAACCAAGAATTGTTGAAAACATTCATATAGGGGCTTCTTGTACAAAATATGAAATTGATATATACAAAGCCCTATTTGAAGAATTCCACGACATTTTTTCCTGGTCTTATGAAGAAATGCTAGGAATCAATCCTAAAATTGCTGTTCATGAAATCAAAACATACCTGGATGCAAAACCTATTAGACAAAAATTACATCAGATACATCCACGAAAAGTTGTTGCAATCAAAGCTCAAGTTGAAAAATTACTTTACGCAGGATTTATTTCTCTAATCCCTTTAACAGATTAGGTATCTAATATTTTTCCTGTTAATAAAAAAAAAGGAACAATTAGAGTATGTATTGATTATAGGGATATATATAGAGCTTTTCCCAAAGACAATTATCCAACCCCTTATATCGATCAAATCATTGACGATTGTGCCGAAAGTGAAATGTTTTCATTTATGGATGGGTTTTATTGTTATAATCAAATAAACACACTCCCTGGTGATCAACCGAAGACATCGTTCATTTTTCCATGGGGAACTTTCACTTACCATAAATTACCATTTAGACTTAAGAATGCTGGGGAAAATTTTCAAAGGGCTATGTCCTATGCTTTTCATGAAATTAAACACATTGTGCAATGTTATCTCAATGATATAGTTGCTCATTCCTTACACAGAGAAGATCATCCAACCCACTTACGAGCAATTTTTCTGAGATGTAGGTATTATAAGATTCGCCTGAATCCGCACAAATGTGTTTTTTGTGTACAATCTGGTCGACTACTAGGATTTATCATTTCGAAACAAGGCATTCATTTCGATCCTTTGAAGGTTGAGGATATTATAAATTTACCTCCTCCTTCCACACTTCGCCAACTCCAAAGTTTGCAAGGGAAATCAAACTTTCTCCATAGATTCATTCCTAACTATGCGGAGTTAACTAAAGGTTTTACCGAGTTTTTGAAAAAAAATATTTTTTAATTTGGGATGAGATCAATGATAGATCTTTTGATGCTCTAAAACACCCGTTTACCCATGAACTATTATTGCATCCACCCAATTACAGCCTAGATTACTTTTTATACTTAGCAGCTTCTAATTCAATGATTGGAATGGTATTAGTTCAGGAAAATGAATTTCACAACGAACATGTGATTTACTATCCTAGTCGTAATTTAAATCCGACTAAAATCAAATACTCACATGTGGAGAAATTTTCCTTAGCAGTAGTTCAAGCTACCCAATGATTTTTTCATTACATCTTGTTATGAAAAACAACACTGATCTCTGATTGCAACCCTATGATGTATATTTTGACCAAAAAATTACTAGGGGGAGAATAGTCTAAATGGATCATAATCCTTTAAGAGTTTGATTTAGAATTTGAAAAATCTAAATCAAAGAAATCACTAATGTTCGTCGAACTAATGTGTCACATCCCAAATACTGAGACAGAAACTGTGGTAAAACATCTGATCGCTGATGAATCCTTGTTTCTTATCAGTACCATTGATCCATGCTATGGAGATATCATCATTTATCTCAAAACCCAAAATTTTCAGCCTGAACTCTCATGTTCACAATGACGAAATATCCGTTACCAGTCTCAGCAATACAATATTGTTGGAGACACGCTTTATCGTCATGGTGCAGATTCTGTATTTCGACGATGTTTAACACACGAAGAGGCTGAAAATTTATTAAATTACTATCACTCTGGAGCATGTCGTGGTCATATGTCTGGGTATGCCACAACCCAAAATATATTACACATTGGTTATTTTTGGCCTTCTTTATTTAAAGATTCCATTCTAGGCATCTGAAAATGCCACAATTGTCAGATCTTTGATCGTAAGATGTGTGCACCACCAGCTCCTCTTCACCCAATAATTGTTGTCAGTCCTTTTGCAAAATGGGGCATTGACTTCATTACATGTAACCCTCACTTGGCTGGGGGGCATGGGTATATTATTCTTGTAGTGGATTATTTTACCAAATGGGCCGAGGCGACGCCTACATTTGAGGCAGATGGAAAAATTGCAGCTACTTTTGTATTCAATCATGTGATTGCTCGATTTGGTGTACCCCAAGCTATCATTACTGATCATGGGAGCCATTTTCGAAACATCATGATGACTGAAATTTCCAACTACCTTGGCCTACACCATGATAGTTGTATGCCATATTAACCGTAGGCTAATGGTCAAGTTGAAGCTGTAAATAAAGTCTTAACCACTATGATTAAAAGGATAATCAGAATTCATAAATTGAATTCGCATACTATGATTTTCTTAGCACTTTTGGCATATCAAACCTTAACAAAAACTACAACAGGTTTCACTCCTTTTCAGCTATTTTATGGTTTAGAAGTTGTGTTACCGATTGAATGTGAAATAGTGTCACTCAAATTAGCCATAGAATTATTACCAGCTACCTCTGAAGAGGAAAAATTCCTTTTATACTTAGCTCAACTAGATGAGACTCGACGCACCACTGCATTAGCTACCGAGGATCATAAAAAACAAATGAAAGCTCAGTATGATAGGAATGTTACACCTCATGTTTTTTCAAAGGGTGACCTAGTATTGGTATATGACCAAGCTAATGATAAGCTAGGAGCTGGGAAATTCAAACCCGTGTGGCACGGTCCTTATATTTTCAAGTGAGTTCTTGCAAAAGGGATCTATGAATTGACTGATTATTATGGGGTCTCTTTAGACAAACCCAGAAACGAGCTTTATCTGAAGAGATATTATGCTTAAATCTTGTGTGGAGATCTTATTTGTATATTAGTTCTTTTCGTAGCTAGTGTGCCTTAGATTAGAAGAGTGTGTATAGTTTAAGTTTTTTTTTATCCCTGATTATTTGGATTACTCTTGATATTGCAGATGTTGACATCCCTTCAAATGCATATTGGTTTTGCTAATGGTGCTTTTCTTAGTACACGAAACATTTCTTCCATAGCTTGGGTTATTTATTCACCCATTGATGAGTTAATATCTATGCATGGGGTAAGCCTCGGTCAAACAACGAATAATATTGCAGAATATAGCACATTTATTGATATATTATCTGCATCAATTTCATTTGGAATTCGACGTTCGATCATGAGGTTAGATTTTGAACTCATTCTATTACACTTAAATCGAGTATACGCAATTAAAAACCCAGTATTATTGAGATTATTTTTGAAGGTACGTCTCTTGGAACGAGAGTTTGATTACATCGAATATCAACACATTCCGAGAAATTTAAACACATTAGTTGATGCATTAGCTACTAGTGTTATAAATAGACATTTGCAACATTAAAAGCAGTAAATCAAAGAAACATTTGATAAACATGTTTAGTAGATAGCCGTAAATAGTAGAAATATCATAGGGTAGAGTAATATTTTCGAAAATATTACATCATCCTCGATTTTAGGTTTAAAACACCTTATAATCATCAAAAAAAGTGATACAAAAAACAAAATGTAATAGTCTGCACAATCATCTACTATCTGTGGTGATGATCATGATAATACACGACAAGTCACGCAAATTTGTTCAGAAATCTCCTGAACTAATCAGAAACACTAATAACATGTCTCTGAAGATGGAGAGGGACATCTTCCATCGAAGTATGTACAATATCCAAATTCAACCCCTCTAGGTTGTGTTCCAAGTAAGTTAGACTCTCAGTCGCCTGATCCTGTGGTGGTGCGACGGGCTCTCTTTTCTTCCTGTTGAAGCGACGGAGCATGGCTGGCTTGTGTGAAAAACATCTGAATTTTTAATTTTTGTCATCAGTATTGGAATATTTAAACAAAAAAAATTAAAAATTAGAATTTAGAACATGTCAAAATGTTTCTTACCTGAGTCATCCCACTGTGTTCTTAGAGGAAGAGACATCTCTCGATTGCCACAAAATTCTATTTCGACATATGGGAAATGTTCTATGGTGAATATTTGATTCTTGAACCAATGGAAATAAGCTGGGTTAAAAAGAGCAATCTCACCGCCCTCACTATGACGAGCCATCAGTGAAACCGATTGGACCATTCAAGGCTCCTTGACTCTACCATGATCAACTGAGATAAGTTGTGGGGAAAGTGAAGGAATTATCTCTAGATAAAATGTGACAACAATGTCCCCATAACTAATGTTTTTCAACTTTGCATTATTTGCCCTGGTCAATTGACCTTTTACATTTTCCAATACTACCTCACACCAATTGAAAATGGTGCCTCTGAAATGATTGATAGCAGTCTGCATCTGGGATCTAGTAGCGACGTGTGGAGCTGCGCTCCCACACAACCGGGCTATAGTAAATGTGACCACTTTAAGTTTAGGACACATGATTATTTTTATATCAATCCATTTATCTTTGGGATCTACCTCCTCATTGAAAAACTCCTGCTAAAGGCTAGTGACATATTGGCCACCTGCCCTAGCCCTAAACAAAGAGATTGGTTCACCTCTCTTTGATAAACCAGTGATAAAATATATGTCTTCTAGCTCAATTTGGAGCCGGTGATCCCCAATTATGAAGCATTGTTCTTGGACATCCCATTTGTTTACTAGCTAGGTAGGTAAGTCTAATTGGGCCCTCATGCCCTAAATAGCCCGGAATTTGTACAAACTACATTCCCTTAATATGTGTAATGTGGGTAGATGTACCATGGAAACCTCGTCAACCTCTTCCTGTTCACATTCTCTCCACTCAAGCATTTTAGATATCCTCCAATGAACAAATTGAAAGATTAGAAACAATTTGAGTGAGAAAATTTGGTTTATTTTGGAGAGAATCAATAATTTTATTTTCTTTACGGCGCCTCTCCACTTTTTGCACAAAAATAGCGCATGGATCTGCACGCGTCTTATGCATAATGTGCGGGACCATGACAATTTTCTCTTTGAAAAATTGTCGCGGTCCGCAGGTGTCATGTGTATTACCTGCGGACCCGCGTGAGCGAATTTTTGAACATATTTTTCTCCTTAAAAATCAATTTAAGCCCTAATTAAGAAAGTGAATGGACAAAAATGAAGGTGATGATGATGTGGATTACCTAAAGTGACGGTTTTCTATTTTTATGGGCGAATTTTTGGTAATCTTCTTTGCAATGTTTTTCACAAAAAACCTCTCAAATTTCACTCTAAAATCAAATGGTAAAAAATATTTAAAAAAACTCCTTTTTATATGATTTTTTGAATAAATGAAATATAATTTTGTTTATTTTTTTACTTTGAAATTTTTTTTTTCGAATTATTTTTATTAATCATAAAAAAGTATGTTTAATTTTTTAGTTTTTTGTGCAAAATACGGGATTTTTTCAGTAAAATGATCATTTTTTACAAAGGAGTATACTTTTTATCCATTTTTCAAACTCGTTAAATATTATGAAAAATAGAAAACTTGAGTTCTCTTTTAATCCATTTTTAGACTCTCTAAATATGAAAATATTGTTGAGTACTTGACTATTCGAACTCGTTAAAGAAAATGAATAGTCGTCCCTTCAGTATAAGTTTACCCCTTTTCCAGAATGAAATGGACTATTTACGAAAAAGGTATATGTTGACTAATCATGGTCAATAGAGTTCTCTCCTATATTATTATCCCTTTTCAGGCTTGAGAGACTAAATTTATGAAAAAATACACCCACGGAGTTTCCTTAACTTTTTCTTCTGACTCCCTAAAATTGAAAAACACTTTCTTTCTCCTATACTAGACTCGTTAAAATTTAAACAGTAAAGGACCTGTAAATTACAAATAGGAACGAACCACTCCTTCTTAGGGTTTGATTTTTAAACTATGTTGGACTCATCCGAAGGATGAACTTATATAACAAGCAAATGTTATTGTCTTCAATGTTGTCAAAAACAAAGAGGTACTTGCCAGAAATTATGGAGGAAAAAGAGAGAAAATGGATGCAGTTGTCATACTTTGTTTAAAAGAAATATACCACTCTTGAACACGACAATTTTTGTCACACTTCCACCTAGGTTGAGAAAATCCTTTTCCTATATGTTAATCCAACCATATTGAATGTCTTCAGCCGGTTTCTGGGTATTAGCTTTATGTCAATTTTCACCAAACCATCTGCAGTGTCATTATGTGTTCAAGAGGACAGTTAAAACAAACCATTCATCTATAAACATATGTTTCCATTCGCATTGACGATTCCTGACTCAGTCCTTGCAAAATATTTCTACAAAACTTGATCTAATGGTTTCGTGTCGTGGGATTCCCTACGACGGATCACTTTCTATCGACGACAGCATATCATCTAGGAAGTTGATCTAGAATCCTTGAGTACCTTCAAATATGCATGCCCTAATGGAAAATTTCTCACCTTCGATGACTGATTGCATCATTGATCTTTGATCAAATGATTCTGTGAAGTGTTTGAATTCAAATCATTTATTCACACTTCATGGATTGTGTTGAGTATTTAATATCAAAAAATAGGGATTTTCTATAGCAAATATAATATCTTAAGATATTCCAAAGTTGGAGACCCAAAAATATGTAAAATTGAAAAAGAAGAGCAATGTGCATCAACTCTAGAAAATGATAGGAGAACTCATAGCCATCTCATTATATCATATCATCAAAACATGTGTACAATATCTTGAGGAAAAAGCTACTCAAGAGAGGAAATAATCAGACTCAAGAAACAAGTACATAAACTATGACAAAACACTACTACACATGAGCAGCCAAGCTATGACTGCACAGTTTATATGGAGACACTAAAATATAAAAAATGGTAATGGAATGATATATCAATATCAGCTCAAGAAATGATGGGGAGAAATCTCTCAACCCCTAAAAACAATATTACAACAATCCTTAGGAGGATTGGCTACAATACATGTACAAATGGAAAATCTGCAGAAATGCCGGAGTAGCAGGGTAGCAGCTACAACTCAAAACCAGAATGAATGGAGATGTATGAATAAGATGTAAAAACTAAAGCAAACCTCCTCCAACATATTAGCCTCAAGTGATAGGCTGATCCTATCCCTAAAGATCTCACCCTCCAAAATGGTGGTACAAACCCCCACTGCAGGCACTCACTGAAATAATGTAGTCTGGAGAAGGGACTGTGCTATTTATGATGGGAGATGCTTGGCCTGATGCCAAGATATGCAAATCAGCCCTGGAAAACTTCCTTACTAATCTTCCAGAGGAATATAAGCTCCCTCCTCTGAAATATGAGACAAGGAATGGTGTTGTGGAACCCTCCACTGCAACGCCCTGCAATAGTACGTTATAGTTTAGCAGAAATAACACAGTGATTGAAGGAATGGCTTTGGCCTTGAGCCTATATGTGGAGAAATAAAGTGAAATCCTCCAAGAGGCCTCTCAATAAGGATAAGAATTACTAAACATGAATCCTCATGCTAAACAACACTCCAACTTAGTTTAATAGCCAGAGACTGCAAATAGTCTACTATACCAAAATCCAAATACTCAAACATGTCTCTCTATGGCTACCTCTTCCTCATTTTATGCAAGTGAATGCCTGTTTGACTTGGACCCCACACATTAGGGTTTCTTACACAAAGAATTTTTCTTCCTCTCAAACTACGTTGTCTTCCCAAGCAAGCCACACCCTCTTAGGCAGCGTTGTTGACTTGGTCAAACTTGACCTTGTCCTTAGGCAATTTCCCCTTTTCACACTGGAAGGTAAACAATAAAACTAGTCCATAGATCCCTTTAACACTATGAGGGATTTTATTCCTACCCATGGGTCTACTCACCCATTTTATTCACCTCCTAGATGATATGAGAAAAATTAATGTTCCAATTAGTTTCATGAAAATTTTGGAACATTACAGTCCTCCCCTCTCAAATATTTCTTGTCGTCAAGAAAGTGCAAGGATAGACTAAGTTATTTCTCCTCTCCCTGTAGCATCCATGTATGATGGTCTCCTCCAAGTGAAGTGATGCTATCTCATCAATCAAATCTCCACATTTCTCCTCCTTAACATGCAAGTCATCTATCAAGCTATCATCATGTGAAAGTGAAATACTCAAGATGATAGCAGAGTGATGTCTAGAAGTCCCCTTGAGGAATAGGAACTGAAATATAATGAGAAATATCTCTCCAATATGGATCATCCGTCCCCAAGATATTATCCATGCAAAATGAGTCACCTTTGAACTAGGTAACTCCTGAAAATTGTCTTCCACCTTTGGCTCAGAAAAAGTAGGTGGGCTGAAATTCTACACATGGTAAGCAAAGTGGCCTACCCCACGCTATCTGTCTCTCCACTTATGTTAAGTGTAGAGATCTGGATGATCTTGGGCTGCAATAAGATTTCCCTCAAGTGCCAAGATGAGGACTAGATCTCCAAAGATCTCTCCCGCAACGCTACAGTTCATGCTGGCCCAAATATCCCCATATATCATGAGATGGAAATCATCATCATATGGCATTAAATCCATCATATGGCTCACCTTGTAAGGAAACAAATGTTCTACTCTAGTGGCCATAACATCTCCCATCTTCCCCTTAGAACATGTAGTGCAAACAGTGTGGGAGGATTCCCCCTCAAAGGACACATTCACCCAATGTGTCTTTCTCCTAAGCATGCTCGTCATAAAGAAAGAGGCAATCAAACCATAGGGAGAAAAAATGAGAATCATTCTTGCTGCCATATGTAACAAATGAGAAGGACAATGGTCCCTCAAGTGCGACCAACGCAGCTAGACTCTCAATTGCAATAGAGAATGAAAAAATGTGTGGTCTCTCAACCAATTTCTTGCTGCTCCAATCTTGTCATAAGTATGGAGGGAGTGAATGATGTATGGTGTACAATGAGCATGTCCTCCATAATGCACCTCTTCCCCAAGTCCTCCTAGGGAATGGACATCAATCATGCTTATGGCCTCAAGTAGACCATGAAGCATGAAAGAAATAATGCTCCTCCTTGGAGCAACATCCTTCACATATATGGTCAAGGGATACATACATACATTAGAGAAATCATGTAAAAAATCAACACCCTTACCATATGTTTCAATCATACAAGTGGAGTGGCGTATAGATGAGTTTCCTCTCATCCTTAAAGAGGAAAGATGTGGTTGTGCTAACTCCTGCAAAGATTTATGTCTCTCCTCCATCTCCATAAGGTCCATTCATCTCCTCATATGCTGATATATCTCCTCCTAAAAACCATTTTAGAAATATACCTCCATGATGGTGTGGTTTGCTCTCATAGAACAAGTGGAGCTGAAAATGAAATCATCTTGAGCTACTTGTAGAAACTTCTCCTTGAGCTTGGAATATCTAGGAAATAATATCCTACCATGATATAAGATAACCCCATCTCTGACTGAATATCCCTCCTCATGCAACTGGTAATCCAATATCATACAAGTGAAAATATCCTTGGAATACTCCACCAACAGCTAGGAGTTCCAATATGGATCTATCCTCCATAGTGACAATGCTAATGATCTCTCATGAAGAGAACCTGCCATATGGTCACCCTCTTCTTTGACATCTCCCATGCCAAAGATGTAAGTTGGAAGGTTGCTATCCTTCCCCTGCTGCTTCTACCACAATGCAGAATCTGAAATGTAAGTGGGTAATGATGATGTTAGGAGAATGCTCCCTCTCTCCTTGAGTCTACCCAATAATCCCAACACTGTATCAAACTCTCCCAAGGTCTCCACTTCTTTGAAATCACTAAGTGGTGCCTCAACTGATGAAGCATCCATCCTCCTCTGCTCTTCTAGTGGTCTCCTTGGCAAAATGTCTCCATGCAGTGAGACATCATCATCAAGAGATGACTGCATATATGAATGTACAAGTCTTTCCATGATCTTACTACGCAATCCATTCTCCCTCCTAGGTGCATAAACCTCCTAAAATGGATAAGGGTATGTATTCCTCCTCTCATGGTGCTGGTTCTCCTCCCCATCTCCTCCTTGTGTCTCCATGGTTCCACACCTCCTCAACAATGGCACATGAGTTGTGCCCTGATCTCCACACATGAGATCCTAGGGACTTATTTGCAAAGATGCAAGAACCTCTCTACTTAGAGCAAGATCTCCTCCTTCCTCTGCATGAGGCACTAGATAATCTTTAGATGTGCTAGCGTTGTTGCCCTCAGCCTCTGCAACATGCATGCGAAACCTCCCAATGATTGGATCCCTCTTTGAAAAAGAGATCTCCATGCTCCCTTGCTCAAAGGTGTGACATGAAGGTATTTCTTCTAGCAAGGTATGGTGCAAGTTTTCAGCCTCCTCCATGGTTTTCTGAAGTGGTATTTCATTTTCATGCAAGGGTTTCATTTGAGTTTTCTTGTTTAGCTCCACCATGGGTGTCTCATGAATCCTTCTATCAAATATTTTCATGAATGCCTCAGTGAAACTTGCATAAGAAGTATTGTTTAAATTTATTAAATAAAAGGATTCAAAGATCCAACAGGAATAGGCGTTACCTTTCATATGTAGTGCTGCAACTTTGATGGCTTCTTCTTCAGGAACTTGGTGTTGCTGCAAAAAGGTATCTAGCTCCTCCACCCAAGCTTTGGCTGAACATGTAGGTGAACCTTCAATTGTAGATAGAAGAAATCTATCCTGCTACTCTCTTCCCTTCACCTTGATCTTGGAAAATTCTGAAAATTTGAGATGATCTTGAAATTCCTGAGTTTGAGACTCATACTCCTTCAGGGAATCACTAAGAGTTCCCCTCCTAGCAGCCTCTTCTCCTATTTCCATCTATCTCTTGGCAACTTTGGGCATGTGACTGCCCTATGCATGATGGTGTGTAGCTGCTTGCTCACACTCCTCATATGAAAATCTAGAGTTTGCCTTAGATTCAAAATCTTTTGGAGATTCTTCATACATCTCCCTCCTTATCTTTTTGAAATCTTCATGAATATTATGTACAGATTTAGGAAGAAGATTTGCAAGCTTATCCACTTTTTCTTCTCCAAAATATGGAGTATTTTTCTTGCTCATATTTGTGTCTCCATCTCGATGAGAATAGAAAGTGAAGGGTTCTTCCTCTAATTTCTTCTTATCCTCCTTAGGGAGGGTCTTCATGGATCTGAAATATGATGAGATAAAACCCATCCTCTTCAATCTTCTGATCTCTTGAGCTGAGACTCATAGGCTGAGCCAAGATTGATTCTTTGATACCATGTAGATCCAACCACTACACCAAAAGCTCGAACTTTTAGTAAGGGTGGCATCCCAGGTTGTTAAGGGTGGGCATAACCCCACTGGAGCATCTCATGGCAGGGGCCTTTGCGCAGCACCCCTCATTACACATACCTGGACACATGGCTGTGGGCCCTACCCGCATAGGGGATATTACAACCCACCATGCTCCGCAAGTATCGACCTCTAGACCTCAGCTTTGATACCATTGTAATATCCGAAAATAGGGATTTTCTACAGCAAATAGAATTTCTTAAGATATTCCAAAGTTGGATACCCAGCAATATGTAAATATAAAAATGAAGAGCAGTGTGCGTCAACTCTAGAAAACTATAGGAGAACTCATAGCCATCTTATTAGATCGTAACAGCAATAAATGTGTGCAATATCTTGAGGAAAAATATACTCAAGGGAGGCAATGATCAGCCTTAAGAAACAAGTACATAAACTATGACAAAGCACTACTACACATGAGCACCCAAGCTATGACTGCATAGTTTATATGGAGACACTCCAACATAAAAGATGGTAATGGAATGATATATCAATACAAGCTCAAGAAATGAGGGGGAGAAAGCTCTAAACCCCTGAAAAAAATAGTACAAGAATCCTTAGGAGGATTGGCTACAATACATGTACAAATGGAAAATCTGTAGAAATGCCAGAGTAGTAGGGTAGCAGCGGCAACTCAAAACTGGAATGAATGGAGATGTATGAATAATATGTCCAAACTAAATTGAACCTCCTCTAACAGATCAGCCTGAAGTGATAGGTTGAGCCTATCCCGAAATATTTCACCCTCCAAAATGGTGGTGCAAACCCCCACTGTAGGTACTTACTGAAATAATGTAGTCTGGAGAAGGGATTGCGCTGTCTATGATGGGAGATGCTTGACCTGATGCTAAGATTTGAAAATCAGCTCTGGAAACCTTCCTTAATAATCTTCCCAAGGAATAGAAGCTCCCTCCTCTAAAATATGAGACAAGGAATGGTGTTGTGGAACCCTACACTTCAACACCCTGCAACTCTACATTATAGTTCAGCAGAAATAATGCAATGAATAAAAGAATGGCTTTGGCCTTGAGCTTAGATGTGGAGAAATGAATTGAAATCCTCCAATAGGCCTCTCAAGAAGGATAATAATTCCTAAACAGGAATCCCTCGTGCTAAAAAACACTGCAACTCAGCTGAACAGCCAGAGACTACAAATAGTCTACTAGACCAAAATCCAAATACTCAAACATGTCTCTCTATGGTTGCCTCTTCCTCCTTTTATGCAAGTGAATTCCTGTTGGCCATGGACCCCACAAATTAGGGTTTCTTCCACAAATAATCTTTCTCCCTCTCAAACTACGTTGTCTTCCCTAGAAAGCCACACCCTCTTTGGCAGCATTGTTGACTTGGTCAAACTTGACCTTGTCCATAGGAAATTGCCCCTTTTCACAATGGAATATTTAATCTCACATGTTGAATGATGTTGCAGGAGTAGAAGAGGGAGCTCTCATGGTGAAAAGGCACTAATCCTTGTCCTTGGATGATTTGGAAGCACTTTCATCTTGGGAAGTATTTCACACTTACAACAACATTACTAGAGGAGTCTTTGACAAGGATCATGTCAAAGAACAGAGCTTTGTATTGACAGAAGCCTACTTGCATGATCTCACATCACTGTCACTTTGGAGCAGAGATTGATGGTGAGAAGGGCCATGCATAATAAAAACATAGATGAAATCCCTCTTAGTATGAAAGGGGATCATCATTCGAGTTGGTTTTCACACCCTCGTGTGTGAAAGGAGACATTTGCAAGAAGGTTAGGTCAAGTTTGACCAAGTGAAACAACACAAAAGTATGAGGTGGAAAGAATCTTGTGGGACAACGCAGAGAAAGAGGAGATACATTTCTTTCATGGAGGAAACCCTAAAGAGTAGGACCCATGGAGAGGGATCTCTCATGTGTTTAAAAGGAGGGCAAGGTAGCCATTGTTTCTTATGCATATGGTTATTGATTTTGTGTCTGCTTAGACTATTTGCAATCTTGGCTTTTTAGTGGAGTTGCAGTGATGCTTAGCACAAGGATTTTATGTTTAGGAATCCTTCTCCTTTCTTCAGAATCCTCTTGAAGGAGTTGTACATATTTTCTTCACATCCAGGCTTGAGGCCAAGCATCCTCCTCTAGTACAGCATTATTTCTGTATTAAAATAATGTTGTGTTGCAGGGTGTTTCAGTGAGGGATCACAACACCTATTCCATCACTTGCTTTTTCAGAGGAAGAGTCTCTCTTTCCTTTGGGATATCATTTTGGAATACATTGGAGCTTATTGTAGATCTTGGCATTGGGCTAACTCATTCCCTTGCCCCTACAGTGCAGTTTGCTTCAGTAACTGCGTTATTTTCATTGACCATTTGCTGCGGGGTTTTGCATTGTTGATTGGAGGGTAAGATATTTAGTGATAGGATCATCCTTTCACCTGATAGATCCATTGGATGAGATTCAGACATTAATTGAAACATATTTAGCTATCTCCATCTAGTTCCAGTTTTTAGTTGCAGGTGCCACCTTGCAACTCCGACATTTTTCCAATTTTGTATACTTCAGCCAATCCTTCTCAAGATTGTTGTATTATTTTTCCCAGGGGTTTAGAGCTTTCTACCCCTCATTTTATTGAGACATACATTGTATATATTTTTGTTATTATTTATTATGATGCAATGTCTCTTATAAACTGCGTCCTCTTAGCCTGCATAAATCCATGTGTAGAAGTGATTGTCATATTTTATGTACACGTTCCTTTGAGGCTGCATTGCCTTGGTTGAGTGACTTATTCCTAAAGGATTTGTATACCATTTCTGCTACAATATATATTTGTTGGATATATACATCTTCATGTTCCCAGGCTTACTAAAATAACATTTTTATTCTAGCTCTTGTTCATACATTGTTGCAGTCCCTTCATCGGCCATATTCTGAAGAGAACTAGGTGTGGGAGATCTGTTTAACCCACCTAGAGGGATTTATTTTGAGCCACCTCTTCGATTTCAGTTTGAGATGCATTGATTTAAGGGCTCCAAATATTGGTTTCAAATCCTGTAGTAGCCATTCCTAGAAAATGTGTTTTCCAGTCATGCCTTGCTAGCAGATCCTACTCATGGGTCTCCTTACCCATTTTATTCACCTCCTAGATGATATGAGAAAAATTGATGTTCCAATTAGTTTCATGAAAATTTTGGAACATTACAGAGTACTTTGAGATCCATTTTCATTATTGGTGGTTTCTCTCACACTTGTTAATAGTTCGCATCATTGATTCGTAATCAAGTGGTTTCTACCATGCTCGACTTCGACACAATCAATCGCATGGATAGAATTGTACTAGTTTGGGTAGCAGGTATCAAGGCCCTCGATCTAGTTTCGACCATCGAGGATGCAAGGAATTTTATTATTCGTTATGCAGTAGACTATTCATGACATATGGCTGCATCCATACTGTGTCTACTATTGATGTAATATTAGAATCATTTCTATACCAAAACATTTTAGTTAAGATTTGATTTAGTTAGTTTCTGCTTTGAGTATGGGAATGCCTACCTCATATAAATATATGTTTGCATTGAATTTTTTTATAGGTTCCAACTCGCATCCACAAGCCAATCCTTGGAATGATAAAACACTTCACTCTTCGAATTATCTCATATTTCATGCTATAGGGGGCAATCTGTTACACATTATTTTGTCACCATTACATTTTAATGTCTATATGGGTTCATCAATACCTATATAATGCTCCCTTATAAATATACAACCCTAAAGTTCCTAAACCAAGTTCTGAATTTTGAGAAAAGCTTATAAAAATCATAAAAATACTTGTACCGTACTTTCCCTTAGTCTTGCCCGCGGCACTGCGCTCTTTTGCTCCAAAAACTGCGGAACCAACCACATGTTTTCTTAATTAAAGGTACGGATCCTGTAAATGGTAGGTGAAATTAAATTATAGAAGCCTAGCTGGTCGAATATACTCCCCCCTGGAAGCTTCTAGAATGCGTTATCCAGTCGAAGCCTTACTCCCTCCATTATCATGAACATTCATTCCTTCATAAAAGGAGCCTATTCCTTGGATTTTGGAACTTAATCCCTTGATAAGGGGACTCTATCCCTTCCATTTTGGATTTGAAACCACTTTCCTTCTCCTATAAATTTAAAGCTTTGTTCAGTCTCAAGGGTACATGCTCACATAAGTAAAACTTCTCTATGAATTTTGTATACACTTAGTATTTGCTTTGTACTTAGTAGCTGAGATAGAGAAGGGAATTGATAAAGAAACATACTCTATTTTCTAACTATGATAACGATTACATACTCGTAGTTAGGCTAGTTCAAAGAGTGGAAGGGCTTGTCAGACTAAAGAAAAACTCTTGTTCCGGACCCCCTGAAGGACTTGTACGACATCAAGGCGAACACGGTTGTAAGACTCCTTCTTTCATTTAAAGATAATACAATTGGATCCTGTTTTCTCAATAAGTTGTTTATGTATTTACTTAAATGGCTTATTTATTAAATTCCATGATTATTAAGATATATTTGTGATTACCGAATTAGTATATGTTGTAGGTGCTTCTGATCCTCTTCTATGTCTTTGTTTGCAGATCTTAAGAGGTGACTTCTTGGAGCAACGAGAAAGAAGAATTCAACTAACATTGGATCATAGTTAGGTCTTTTCTTCATCATATAAAATTCTAAATCATATGTAATCTAGAGAAATTAGTTTGCAATTTTTCATGTTTTTTTCTAGCTATCCTTGTGATACTAGGGAGATCCTTCTTGTCCGAAGGAACAATTTATCCGCCTAACAACATTGGCGCTTTTTGTGTAGGTTGCAACCACAATATTTTTCTTGCCATGTGTATGAATCATAGTGAAAGTAAATTATTTTTTTGGGAAATAATATTACTGCATTTCCTTGTGGTCTCAAAGAGATGGCGAAAGCTGATACTAACTTTGGTATCCTTTACAACTTATTTCCCAATGTAATAACAGTAGAATGAGGCCTAGAATCATACAAAACCTGTCTCTTCCACAAGTATGGTTGGCCTAATAATATATTAGAAACTTCAACATGTGAAATATCACAAAATACCTCATGCATGAAGTGCTTGATGTTGTAGGAAATGCGGCACTACTGGTTGACATAGAGATCTCTTCGTTGGTAAGGCCACCCGATGGTATACATCTACAGGTGTGTTGTTATCGGTAGGCCGACAAGCTTCACGACCTTAGCTGAAATGACCTTGTTTCTGCTTATGCTATCAATAATAAATTGATGTGGAGAACCCTTCACCCAAATTTGGGAATGGAAGAGGCTCTCCCCCTCCTCTGGAACTTTGCGTTCCTCCTTCCAGACTTGGCGGTGGAAATGGTGGCACTCGCTTCCACATTAATGACTTGCTTATATTTATCATTCCCCTTTTCCGATTCTAACTCAGAATCCAAACCTTCATCTCATTCGGTTGCCTTTAGCTCAACCACTAGTGATTTTTTGGTCGTAGACTCACTTGTGTTCTGAGTGGAGATTTTATGGAATTCACAACACTTCCCCATGTCCTTATTTTGCTTGATGGTCTTATTCTTTTCTTACTGATTTAGCGGGTTATCATGAGTGGGCACACTTTGGCTTTGCACCTTGTTTTGTATTTTGGGGGCACCTTTCCCTAGCTTGGTATTTATGGATATAAAGTCTTGGTTCTTCTGTTTAAATTTATGCTCGACCTTGGCCAAATATCAAAAGAAAAGCAATGTCGAGGAACTCCATTTCCTCCTAATTATATCTATGCAAACAACTCTGGTACATGAGCGCGAGGTGTTTCTCTAAATATTTAATACCCAACTTTGTTCGCAGGATATGGAACAAATTCATCATCTCATTCACATCCTGATCACTTCTCTTCCGTAGTGTGTTCCATTGGATTTAGGTGTCCTCATAGCTCCTCATGGGGTAATATTTTTCCCTGATTCCATCTTGGAAGGAATTCCAAGTGGGTGCAATAGAAAAAAGTGAGGGTTCTTCCTCATCCCTTTGTTGATAGTAGGTTTCCCACCAATTTTTGACATGGGGAGTGGATTTGAGGAGAAAAAAGGTAATATTTTCTCTATCGGAGAAATCATCGACCGAAAAATACGCTTCCAGCAAATTCAACCATTTATCTATGATGTCTGCATCTATTTTTCCCTCAAATATGGAAATGTCAAAGTTTACTTGTACCTTGAAAGGAGTGGTTCCTCTAGAGTGACTGTTGGATGAATATGCCTTGTCAAAGGGTAGTAATTGAAGAATTTGGGTAAATATATCCATCATCACATTCCTTTGTTTCTTGAGGGCCTTATCGGGCAGTATTTTGATCGGATATCCTGCTCCCTCGTCTTTATTTTCTTCTGCCATGGGAGGTCGTCGAGGTTCACTACATTGATATTCAGAAGGCCAAACCATATCAAGATATTACTCCTTCAGCCCCGACCTCATTGGGGACATGTAAAGAAGGATCAAGAAAGAGTAGACTGCTCTGATACCACTGATTTGGACTTCTGCAAGAACACAATAAAATACATAAAAAAACATAAACATAGAGATGTCACAATAATAATACTTCATTGATCCAGACTTATTCAAGAATGAAATAAAATATAGAAATAAACATAAACATACAGATGTAACAGGAATAACACTTCATTTCATTAATATCGAATGCTGAAAAATTCTTATAGATAGAATGGAAAACAAACTAGATCTGGCGATTGTATCTTATCTATGACAAGTGATGTGGTTTCTACATGAATTTAAATTATGTTACAATGAGGCTCAATTGAATTTTTATTACTGAACAATAATGGAAAACCCTAAACAACCAAAACCCTAAGTCAAGGAGATCTAACACCAAGAGTTTATTGACCCTGTTCGTGTTAGTTAGGAAGCCAACTTCCTAGGGTCATAACTTGGTCATATAATCTTTGTTTCACGCACATGATACCTCCTTAGAAACATATCTCCAAGGAATACCATTTTTTAGGTGATTTTATTGATTAATATGAAATTTCCAGAATTTAAGTATGGCCAAAAGCGATCCACGTTGAACACTGGGTGTAGGCCAAGGAATTGGAAATTTTGAGCTCAAAATAATTGTCTCCCATGACCTGGGTAATGGTATGTGGACCATATCAGAGTCGACATAGCTTGTGGTGGGGTCTAGAGAGGCGCTTCTTCTACAAATTTCTGGGAGCGCGGTACCTTAAGATCAAATTTTGATATACTTTTGAATATTTTTGTAATTTTGTTTTACGTTTAGTCATGCAAAGCACAACTCAAGGGGCTTTGGGGAGGGTCAAAGCCCCTCATGAGTTGTAATGGAAAAAAAGGGTAGAGCTAGGGGTCGCAAACCATATTTTGCAGAACTTATATGAGAGCAGGCTAAAAGTATAAATAGGAGTCTATATTGAGTCGATAGAGGAGATGATGATGTAAGATATTTGGCTATGTTTTGATATTTTTAGTGAACTGTATAAGTTAGAAGGATCCTGCTCGCTGTGTGTGCAGAGACCTTAGTCCTTCTGTGTGCAGACCCCGCTGGCTGTGTGTGTGGGTAGAACTGAAGTATTGTAAAAAATATTGGGACTATGAATTAATAGAAGAATGTTTTGACTAATATTTGAGTATGAAATGCATTGATTGCTTGCTTTATGATCTGGCTCTGCCTGTTCTTTCTGGTTACTGTCTTTTCTGTATTCAGATTGACTATGCACCTATCTCTTCTTTAGATGAATGATAAATGAATGGATCTGTTACTATTGAGCTTTAATAATATGTTTTAAAAAATATTAAAGGGGTTGCAGAGTATGTTTTAGTACGCGCACAAGGTATTTGACCTTAAAGTTTTGTGGTTATGGATTTAGGTTAGGGCTTCTCTTGCATAGGTTAGAATAGGGTTATTTCAAAACTGAAGGAACCCACATCATTTAATTCTCTCTGAGGGTGTGGAAATCTAGGTTTTTAGGTCCATATATTTCTAGTATAGTCCCTTATTGTTGTTAGTGTAACCCCTTTATTGTTATTATTGTACCCTTGTAACCCCCATATTGTTATTATTGTGCCCTTAAATTATTATTGTTAGGTCAGCTAAGATTACATTATGGCCCCACTAGGATTACATGTGCCCATATGGACTCCTATATATAGAAAGGAGGTTTTGTAATTTGTATCATCCAAGAATTTTTCATTCATGCATTGTATTGGAGGTTTCCTCCTCGAAGTCACTTATTTTTAAGGCATTGATATATCTTTTATTCTATTTCTAGAGCTAGTTTCACAACATTTGGTATCAGAGCTTTCGATTCTAGGGTTTCACTGCTCCAAACAGGTCATCATGGTATTTTCGATATAATGTTTTTTATATGAAGGTTCAGAAGCTGAAATTTTTAGGGTGCAAAGCCAAAATTATGAGGAAGATCATCACAAAGTTTCAGAGCTTCCTTCGTAATATTTTTGGAGATATGATCTGTGGAAGGTAGGGATATTTGTAGGCTCCTGAATTTCACTTAAATAGGTCACCGTGGAATTTTCGCTATAAATTTGTTTCTACGAAGGTTCAAAAGCTGAAATTTCTAGAGAGTGAAGCCGAGATCCTGAGGAACATCGTGGAAAAATTTCAAATCTTGGGTCGCAAAATTTTTTGAGATATGATCTGTGGAAGTTAGGCCTTTTTCAGGCCCCTGTATTTCATATCAAAGAGGTTATCGTGGGAAAACCTTCATAACTCTCTCTCTGAGCATCGGATTGGAATTCTGTAAGAAGTGGCCGCAAGTGCACAGACTATAGCTTCTTGTCTATCAATTTAAAATCAAAAGGGGGAAAGAAGGACATGTGGCAAGTTTTACAATTGAGCTATATTGAACCAGTCCATAATTGGGTCATTGTGGGAGATTGGACATAAATTTGCCTTGAGGAATCCAAATTAGGTCAGAATCATGGCATTCGAAAGAAGATTCAAAGGGTGAATTTAGGGCCAAATTTCAAATATTAAAGGTCAAAAATCACAGAGATAATTCAATTTCAATATCGAGTTCCTCAAAATCATGAAAAATGTGTGTATTTTTTCTCAAATTGCATAAGTCTTGTTTGAAAAATCAGTTCTAGTTGATTCCAAAGGCCTATTAAGCAGAGCTATCAGTATTGGGTTCTAAAATTCCTCCTAAAAAGAAATCAGCACCCATTAAGACTTCATACAGCTCTAATATGACTCATGAAGACGAAGAAATGCAACATGAGATATCAAAATTCCATGAGAAAGTGCACCAAATTTCACTATAGCAAAGAGCAGCAAAAAATGAAATGGATGGTTTGAAGAAAGGTGTGGAAGCTAAGATGAATGGTTTGGAAGCTAAGATGGATGGCATGGAATTTGGCATGGAAGCTAAGATGAATGAAATGGAAGCTAAAATGGAAAACATGAAGAATGATCTAAAAGCAGACATGGAAGGTTTGACAAAGTTGATACAAAAAACGTTTCCTAGTGGTGAAAAGATAGTAGAGGAAACTAATGATGAGAAAAAAAAATGATAATCCTAATTTCATAAACTCTAATATTGGCAGGAAGAACCACCATTTTCCAAATATGGATATGAGGAAGTTTGATGGCAAGGATCCCATAACATGGATACTACAGACGGAGCAATATTTTGATCTCAATAATGTGCAAAACACACAAAAATTACGCATTGAAACTTTACATCTAGAACAAAATACATTTGTATGATATCGATGGCTTTTCTCCCGTAAAAAAATTGTCACTTGGTCAATTTTTATGGAGGAAATGATAACACATTATGAGGATACAAAGAGCAACACCTTCTTTAGCAAATTGCTAAATCTCAAACAAAAGGGTCTAGTAGGGGAGCACATTGAGGACTTCCAAAAATTGAATATAAGGGTAACTGATAATACAGAGGAACACAAGATTGATCTCTTCATAGGTACTTTAAAGGATAACATCCAAGATGAAGTTCACATTTTGGAACTTGATTCATTGGAGAAGGCATTTAGGTTGCCAAGAAAAATTGAATGTAAAATTATGGCGACAAGGAAGCCTACCACTCACTTCTATAAAGAGGGAAGTGTTGCTATTCCTAGATTTCCACAACCTACAAGTTTGACACCACAACAATTGGAAGAAAAAAGAGAAAAATGTCTTTGATTCAGTTGTGATAGCAAATACACTAAGGTCATAAGTGTACCGAGAAGAAATTATTTTACATAGATTCTGAAGAGGAAGAATAAAATGAACAAGAAGAGGATATACAACAGGAACCAACCCTAGAAGAGGAAGAAATGAGTCTGACCATATCGTGTATTGCATTGTCAGGAATTACCACTACTCAAAATCTCAATATAGAAGGACATATAAAGAAGAAAAAGGTGACAGTGTTGATTTATTTAGGTAGTACCCATAATTTTATTCATTGTAAGGTAGCGAAAGAAATGAATTGTTTCCTATACCCAACACTAGAATGTCAAGTGATGGTTGAAAATGGAGGAACTATAAATTTCTCTAGAAAATGCCATAATATCAAGCTATCCATAGGGGGATATTTATTGAACAGTCCAATGGTTTCCATCCCAATGGGAGGTGCTGATGTCGTACTAGGAGTAAAATGGTTACAATATTTAGGGATGGTAGATTTTAATTTTCAAGAATTTTTCTTAAAATTTTCTTCAGAAGGAAAGGAAATTGAGTTACAGGGTATCACAGGGAAGCTAGGAAAGATAATAAGCTCTAATTTCATGACAAAACTTCTAAATAATGAAAAACAAGGTGTAATTACACAATTATGCTCACTCGAAGTTCCAACATCAAAATCATCTATTTCTCTAGATCTCCAAAGAGTCTTGGAAAATCATTCCAATGTGTTTGATACTCCGAAAGGACTCCAACCTACTCGTGATCATGATCGTGCTATTCATTTGATTATAGGAAGTGTTCCTCCAAACATCCGACCTTACAGATATCCTTATGTCCAAAAGGGTGAAATTGAACGTATGATTGCAGAAATGTTAGAGGCTGGTATAATTCAACCTAGTCAAAGTTCTTTCTCTGCTCCTATAGTATTGGTACACAAGAAGGATGGATCATGGCACATGTGTCCTAATTATAGGGAGCTCAATAAGCTCACCATTACAGATAAATTTTCCATTCCTATGATTGATGAATTATTGGATCAATTACATGGAGAAAATTATTTTACCAAGTTGGATATTCGTTCAAGATATCATCAAATTAGAATGAAGATGGAAGATATTCTGAAAACAACATTTCAAACTCATGAGGGTCATTATGAATTTTTGGTCATGCCTTTTGGCCTTACCAATGCACCTTCTACATTTCAACGCTTGATGAATTCCATTTTCAAACCATTCCTTAGAAAATTTGTGCTAGTATTTTTTGATGATATACTAATCTACAACAGGTCTTGGAAGGATCATGTTCAACATGTCGACAGGGTGCTTAAACTATTGTAGGAGAAACAATTATATGCAAAAACATCCAAATGTTTCTTTGGAGTACAAGATGTGGAATATCTAGTTCATATTGTATATGGCGAGGGTGCTAAGGTAGACCCTACAACAATTAAAGCCATTAAGGAATGAAAAGTCCCCACAACCATAAAGCAGTTACGAGGATTTCTCAGGTTAACAAGATATTATCACAATTTTTTTAAGTATTATGGGAGAATAGCAGCACCTCTAACAACATTGTTGAAGAAATATGCATTTTCATGGACTCCTGAAGCAACTAAGGCCTTTGAACATCTTAAAGAGGAAATCTGCCTAGCACCGGTCTTAACTACGCCAGACTTCACAAAAACATTTATTGTGGAAGGTGATGCCTCGTGAAATGGAATTAGTGTTGTTTTAATGCAATAAGGAAGACGCATTGCTTTTGAAAGTCATACAATCAAAGGAAATTATTTACAGAAACCTATTTATGAGAAGGAAATGTTAGCAATACTAAATGCACTAATGAAATGGAGAACTTACCTAATGGGAAGACACTTCAAGGTAAAAATTGATCATGATAGTCTTAAACACCTTTTGGAACAAAGACTATCTTCAGAAGAGCAGCAGAAATGAGTCACAAAGATGTTGGGTTATGAATTTGAAATCATCTACAAAAAAGGGAAGCTAAATGTTTTTGCAGATGCACTCTCAGGAAAGAATGAAGAGGAGGAAGCATTACTTTGTGCCATTTCTATTATCCAACGAGATTGGATAATTGAAGCAAGATATGAATAGAAGGAAGACGAAGAATTGTGGACACTCATTCAAAAGTTGCAGCAAGATCCTAGTACATCTAATACATTTAGTTGGAAAAATGATTCCTTTTGGTAGAAAGATCACTTATATATTTGTAAGAATTCCCAACTAAAACAAACGATTCTTTTGGAATTGCACACTTCTCCTTTAGGAGGACACTCAGGATTTTTAAAAGTTTACCACAGGGTAAAGAAATAATTTTTTTGGGATAAACTTAAATCTGATATTCAAAAGTTTGTGGTGGAATGTTTGGTTTGCCAGGAGAATAAAGTTGAGACAATTAAGACCTCGGGCCTTCTACACTCTTTATCCATTCCAGGTCAACGTTGGGAGGAGATTTCAATGGATTTTATCACAGGTTTTCCTAAGTCTGAAGGAAAGAGTGTCATCATGGTGGTAGTTGATAGGCTTACCAAGTATGCACACTTTTGTGCATTATCTCATCCATTTAAATAAAGTACAATTGCTACTACATTTATGGACAGAATTCAAAAGCTACATGGAAACCCAAGGGTTATTGTGAGCGACAGAGATCCCATTTTTACTGGAAATTTTTGGACGGAGTTATTTTCTTGTTTGGGTATTCAATTAGCTCATAGCTCATCTTATCATCCTCAATCTGATGGTCAAAATAAGATAGTAAATAAATGTTTGGAAGGATATCTTCATTTTTTTGTATCTAATAAACAAACATAATGGGTCAAGTGGTTACCTCTCACTGAATGGTGGTATAACACTTCCTTCCATATTACAGCAAAAATTACCCCATTTATGGCACTTTATGGATATCATCCACCATCCATCACATCATATTTAAGAGAAAATTCAAATGTTCAAGCAGTGGAAGATCACATCGAGCATAAACAAGAAGTTCTCCAACTCTTAAAGGACAACTTGAATTTGGCATGAAATCGAATGAAAGAACAGGAAGATCAATATTAGAGCGAGAGAAGTTTTGATGTAGGAGGTTGGGTATTTTTATGGCTACAACCATAGAAACAAATGTCCCTCAAGCAAGCTAAGAAGGATAATAAATTATCGCCAAATTACTATGGTTCTTACAAGGTGTTGCAAAAGATTGGTACTATGGCATACAAATTGGAGCTTCCTGCTTCTTCATGAGTGCATCCAATTTTCCATGTTTCATGCTTAAAGAAGGTTATAGGTGAAAATCTTCCAATTCAAACAATATTTCCAGAACTTGATGAGGAAGTAAAAATCATATTGGAACCTAAAGCGGTCATGGAAACTAGAATTCGACAGCTACAAAATCGATCAGTTTGAGAGTATCTCATCAAGTGGAATAACTTACCCACTGAAGAATCTACATGGGAGGATGAAAATGTTATATAGAAGCACCCAGAGCTACTCAAACATTGAGGACAACACTTTTTTTGAAGGAGAGGGGCATGTTAGGTCCCTATATTAATAGTATAGTCCCTTATTGTTATTATTGTACCCTTGTAACCCCCATATTGTTATTATTGTGCCCTTAAATTATTATTGAACTTGGGTGAAAATGTGAAGTTGGGTTACACTTTTTGCCCTTTTTTGAGTAAAAACCTTCATTTTTTTCGATTCTTCAACTTTATGCAAACTATAACAATTTTTCTGTTTAGAACTTCATTTTGTGATAAAAATAATAGTTGTCAGAAATTTTGTTAGCTTTCTATTACTTATTATTTGGAATTTTTTAATGCAAATTTGATATGTCAACTTAGCGTTTCTTTGAGTGTGTGATTTTTAACAATCAAAGGATTCATACGAATTCACTTTAATACGCAATGTTGTATTTTTTTAAAATTTATGTTTTTGAGAAAACAAAATGTGTTACAACAATATGGACAGAGTCTACCTAGGTTTCTTGTTTTTTACAAAGCCAATGGATGCATATAATAATTACTAGATTTTTTTGAACCGGTCCAGTATGAAAAAACTGCATGTTTTGATTATGTTTCGCGATGCAAGAAATTTCTTAACATATAAGTTATAAACTAAAAATCTAAAAGCTACCCATTAGAGATGACAGACCAATGTAATGCCTGATAATTTTTTCAATCTTTTTTACAATGTATTTTGGGAGATACATAATTTTGATTTCACTGAATCAAAATGACCCTCAGAAATTGTTTGCATCCATTTTATTACAAAATTAATTTAAATTAGTAAATATTTATGAGATTCCATAAAATCTATATTTCCTGAAAGTAGATTCAATTCTGAAAATGCTTGTCTTTGTTTGAATAGTTAATTCAGAATGTTTCAAGGAGTTTAACCAATCCAAAGTTACAGAATTGTATTTAGAGCTTGGATCTGCGTAACTGGTGACCTATTAGTTCGGCCGAACTTTTCTACAAAGTTCAGCCGAACGAGATTTTGCATAAACAAGCTGTTAAGTCTCATGCCTTAATAGTTCGGCCAAATGTTTTTCAAAGTTTGGCCGAACACTTTTTCAAAGTTCGACCGAACTTCTGCCTACTTTTCCATTGGTAGGAAAATTTCACAGAGCCCCTCCAAAAAAAAATTTCACGGCAATATAAGTTGCCACGAAATCATTCATAATTTTCACACATTTCACACACTTGGTATAATTTTACAAAGGTCTTGGTTTAGGTCTAAAGAATTTTCTTGGAGATTTGGGTTTAAGGACATTTCTTGGAGGCAGTCTGATTTTGCAAAGAATTGTTTTAGGTTTAAGGAATCTTCTTGGAAGACATTTTTTGGAGGCAATCTGATTTTGCAAAGAATTGTTTTGGGTTTAAGGAATTTTCATGAACATACATTCAAAGGAAATTTCTTGGAGGTATGTGATACATTTTTTTGGATGTTTTTTGTTCTAGATTTTTTTTTTAAGTATAGATTTGGGCTTAATTTGGAATTTTTAGAGTACGTGTTTTGAGTTGAAGTAAATATTTTGAGCTTCGTTTCATTTTTATAAGACATTTTTTTCTCAGATTTTTTAAAGTAAGTGTTTTGGATTGGAGTATGTATTTTTTGCAAAAACTTCAAAATGATTTTTTTTTTTAAATTAAGTATTTTGTGATTCTTTTTCTAATTGATTTATTGTCTAAATTTTTGAAGGGAATTTTTTGAAATTCATACTCGATTATCATGGGAAATCGAAGGAATTGTGCAAGAAAATATGATCAAGAAAGAGACCCTGAGGAATGTAGAGAAGAGACGAGACAATATCGCTAAAGAAAGATAGACGCACTCTCAAATATTGAAGGGGAAAATCAACCTCAACTAAAAATTGAAGCAGGTATTTAAAATTTTCCTAGTGTAAAATGTGAAGCTTAACTTTTATTTGATGAACTAATTCAAGAAAAATATTTTGCAATCCAGAGAGAAATATTCCTCAAAACATTGATGACGAGATAAAAAATTTTGAAAGAGAAAGTGAAAGAGATATTGAACCAATGATTGAAGATGGTGAAAATATTGAAAGTAATTCAAGTGAAGAAATTGAATCACAAGGTATATATATATATATATATATATATATATATATATATATATATATATATATATATATATATATATATAGATATATATATTGAATTGTTGCGAAAAATACTTAGAGGGGGGGGGGAGAGTGAATCAGTATTTAGGGCTAACTAAAAAAAATTTTACTTTTTCTTTCTCTAAAACCCATACGCGACTTTATTGAAGCCAACTCGCGTATACACGTGGATATTATTAATAAAACCTGCGGATTACCAGATATCTCATAATGCAGATAATTCTTTACTTAGATCTCTGCATCATTCATTCATTAGATGTTTAGTAAGTAGTAAATAGGTGCAGTAAGAAAAAAATAAATCATCACACATAAGCAACACACATGAACACCAGGATTTAAGGTGGAAACCCAATTCGGGAGAAAACCACCATTGTCGTTGTCTCAGTCTTCAATATTTATTATAAAGAAAACATCTTACAACCATGTACTGGTGCAGACTCATACCAGCACGCAGGCCCCCACCTACAGAAGGCTACAACCTTCTCTTGTTTACCAGCCTCTCCTGGAAGGGAGCGACTACCCCCTGCTCTCGTTTACCAGCTACCACTGGAAGGGAGCTACAACCCCCTAAATAAAGGCTTTGACCCTCAGCACCACTATAGACCACGTCTCATCAATTTCCAAACTCGATCAAGCAGCTTCAACACAACCCTTCACTTATCAACAAATATACTTTTCCCAATACTTCAAACAGAACAGTGAGACCACTATAACCAGAATATCAGAAATAACCTAGACATCAGAGTAGATAATCAGATACACTTCCAACCTTGAACCACCATTAATTCATATCCCATACGCTACTTTCCTTCACCGAAGCCATGTGCATACATGCTTTCATGCAAACCAACCCGCGTATTCTTCTGTGTATATTATTTTTCAAACCCTGATTGACATACATGTTTTTAATGAAGATACATTGTGTATATACGTGCTTTTGATCACAACAATCCGCGTATAATTCTGAACATATCTTCTCTTAGAATCTATTCAGACTCATATTCAGATGTGGATCATTCAGTTCAGAAAATTTCACAGCAATACCGAACTGTTAAACATATATTCCTTCTTCATCATGTCTTCTCAATCATTGATTAGATTTGTTCATCATCATATCAGCAACATTTATGATATTAAAAACAGCCCAGAACTTCAAGAAGACCAGATTTATTGACAGATGGTAGAGATAGCAAAAATCATAGCAGTAAAATAAGCTTCAGAAACCCTAACTTCCATACATGCTTTTCATCAAGCGAACCTGTTTATATACGCGCTTTTACCGGTACCAACTAGCGTATAGATCTGTAAAAGATAATTTTTGCATAACAAATCAGATCTATAAACTTACCTAGATTTATTCAGTTTCTTCATCAGACTTGCACCAGATCTTCATCATTTCTTTCGCAGATCATCCTAGAGATTCATCATTTGTAGATCTAGAGATCTTACGCCTTCATCATATCCATAGGTGCATCAAGATTCAGATTTATCAATTAAGAATAGAGTGATACCATGCATATATTCTCTAGAGTGAAGTATTCATTAAAACCCAGACATATGCACACCCTTGCACAATGATCTTTTTCTCCTTATATAGATTTAGCCTTTATCAATACCATGAGTCAAAACCACACCACTTTCGATGGTATTCCTGGACGAGATCAAATAGATAATCCAGTGCTCAATACAATGGGTCAGTACCATGGTAATGCCCTTTGGTATTCTAATTTTGTTGCGCAAAAGGGCATACGCGACTTGGCATGTACTTTTCCACGTACATACACTACCTCTCCTTAACAAACCCACGTATGCTTTGTGGCATACCATTTTCATCATTTCTCTGGCACTTACAGGGAATTCCTTTCTTTGTTACTTCTGAACTGCATTTCTAGCATTTTCATCAAGTATGTTACTTCATCAAGTAGGTTGCCATCAAGGACAACACATTGCATCATATTTCCAACAATCTCCCCCTTTGGAATTGATGGCAACCGCGATGGTGTTTGATCACCACAACAAATAGATACAGTGATTATAACCATTATGCAAACATCATGATACTCTCCCCCTAAACACCATGTTACTCTAAACAAGATTTTTCTTCTAATGTAGAAAGAAGAGCTCTGTAGATCTGATGTGAATTGAATTTACCATGCTCCCCCGGAGTTCACGTTGAATCTTAAAAACATAATTTTCAATGAAGTACATGATTATATGACCTTTCCTATCACCAAGGACACATACTTACATCAATAATCCAACCAAGTGGATTTACATAATTTGACTCACCTACCCAACCAAGTGGGTTTACAAATTTGAACAAGTCCTTACATGACTGAAAATTACAATTTTACATCATAGGTCTCAACATGACCTTTTCATCAAATTACAACAATTATCTATCGTAACAAATACCAAAAATACCTCAAGAGAGAGATCATAGAACCATCATAGTGCCAACAATGCATAATTCTCAGCAAGGCTAACACTTCCCCTGAACCTGTACACCTTTTCTTGAGCCATTTCACTCCTTCATCTCCCCCTTAGCTTGTGCATCCTGAACACTTTTCAACAGGAACTCATCAAAGCATATTCATCAAATAAAAGAGAATGAAACAGAAATATGAGAACTAAAAGATCACCAGAGATACCCAACAACATCATAGTTGTGTTGAAGAATGCTGATCCAGAAAAATTTGTTAGCAATCACCCATACACGGTTTTCTTTATATAAACTCACGTATATACGCGACTGTCTTTCAGGAAACCCGCGTATCTAATTTAATCTTCTAAATTTAAGCAGATCTGATCTTCTACATGGCAGAGACTACTCCCAGCTTCTGTCTGAGATATTCAAACACTTCCCTGGGTAGAGGTTTGGTAAATATATTAGCAACTTGTTCTTTGGAGGGAACATACTCCAACTTCACCTTTTGTTCAATCACTTGTTCACGTAAGAAGTGATACTTGATGGGAATGTGCTTGGTCTTGGAATGCATAACAGGATTATTTGAGATACTGATAGCACTTGTATTATCACACATAATGGAGATAGGAGGTGAACATTTGATTTGAAAGTCTTGTAAGGTTTGCATCATCGAAAGAAGTTGAGTGCAACATGATGCGGCAGCCACATATTCTACTTCTGTTGTAGATAAGACAATAGATTTTTGCTTCTTGCTGAACCAAGATAGCAACCGAGGCCCCATATAGAATGCACCACCATTAGTGCTTTTCCGATCATCAATATTTCCCGCCCAGTCTACATTAGTGTAAGCATGAAGTGTGAGATCATCATTCTTTGGATACCATAGTCCAAAGTCTTGAGTTCCTTGTAGATATTTGAATATTATTTTGACAGCCTGAAGGTGGGACTCTTTTGGATTAGCTTGGAATCATCCAACAATCCCAACTGCATGCATAATGTCTGGTCTAGTCCCAGTGAGATAAAGTAGAATTCCTATCATATATCTGTATCGTTGGTGTATTGACAGGTTTGCACTCTTCCATGCCATACTTCTTCAGAATTTGCTTAAGGTATTTTGCTTGTGATAAGAATATGCCATCTGTAGTTTGATGCACTTGCAAGCCAAGAAAGAATGTTAGTTCCCCAAGTAAAGACATTTCAAAATCTTGCTGCATAGCTGAAGAAAATTTCTGACTCATAGATTCTTCATTGCTTCCAAAAATGATATCATCAATATACACAACCACAATCAATAGTTTCTCATTTTTAGTTTTTGTGTATAAGTTTCTATCAGCAGACCTCTTTGAAAATCCTTGTTGATGAAGATATTTGTCAAGACGATAATACCATGCCCTTGGAGCCTGTTTGAGACCATATAGAGCCTTTTTAAGTCTACAAACAAGATTTTTATCATTTCCCAAAATGAATCCTTCTGGTTGTTCTATATAAACTTCTTCTTCTAGATCACCATTGAGAAAGGTAGATTTAACATCCATTTGATAAACTTTGATTTGTTGGAAGCTTGAAAAAGCAAGAAAAATTCTTATGGCTTCAAGTCTAGCTACAGGAGAAAAAGTTTCTTCAAAGTCTATTCGTTCTTGTTGAGCATACCCCTTGCAAACAAGTCTAGCTTTTTTTCTTATAACATCCCCATTCTCATTTAACTTGTTTTTGAATATCCATTTAGTTCCAATGACACTTTTATCATGAGTTCTTGGAACTAATTCCCAAGTGTGATTCTTTTCAATTTGATCAAGTTCTTCATTCATGGCTTGAATCCAACATTCATCTTTGCTAGCTTGATTGACATTGTGTGGCTCAATAGTGGATAGAAATGCCAGATAGCTAGAAGATCCTACAAGAGTCCTTCTCGTTTGTACATCTGATCCCTTATCTCCCAAAATTTGAGATTCTAGATGATTCTTTTGAACATATCTGGATGGAGCTTTTTCAGATAAATCATCTTCAGGTTCTTCATTGGGTTCACTATCTATATCATTTCTATTTCATGTAGAAGGATATATGTCACCATCGTCTTCATCTGTTGTTTGTTTTTCTTATTTTGGAGCTGCAGGAGACTCATCAATAACAAGATCAATACATCCAACAATCTTTCGAAGTCTTTTATTGTAACATTTATATGCTCTACTCGTGGAGGAGTAACCAAGAATTATTCCTTCATATTCTCTGGGTTCAAACTTGCCAAGTTTTTCATGATTATTTTTGATAAAGCATTTGCTTCCAAAAAATTTAAAATACTTCACAGTGGGAGGATTACCATACCAGAGTTCATATGGAGTTTTGTCACTATTTACACGAACATGTGCCTTGTTAAGAATATTTACCGCTATATGTGCTTCTTCTCCCCAAAATGTGTCAGGTGTTCCGGAATCATCAAGCATAGCTCTAGCCATTTGTTGAACTATTCTATTCATTCTTTCTGCTACGCCATTTTGTTGTGGAGTGCTGGCTACAATAAATTGTCTTTTTATGCCATGTTGTTCACAAAATTCAAGGAATTCATCTGAAGTATATTCTCCTCCTCGATCAGATCTAAGACACTTGATTTTTAGATCTAATTCATTTTCAACCAGAGCTTTGAAATTCTGAAATTTCTCAAATGCTTCATCTTTGTGTTTAAACAACCCAATCCAACACATTCTAGAGAAATCATCAATAAACAAGATATAGTATTTTTCACCACGTGGTGAATTTTTCCTCATAGGTCCACATATGTCAGTATGAATGAGTTCAAGAGGCTTACTTGATGATCCTTCCTTGGCATTAAATTGTACTCTAGTCTGTTTACCAAACTGGCAAGACTTGCATATGATATTTTCAGGTAGAGTAATTTTGGGAAGATCACGGACAACTTTAAGTCTGCTTGATTTGTTGATCTGAGAGAAGCTCAAATGCTCCAACCTTCTATGCCATAGCCATTTTTCTGAAGATTTACTCAAGTAACATTGTTCTTTGTAGTTTTTCAATACACACAGGTTGCTTGGAGCCCTTTTTCCTTTTATAATTGTTTTACTTGTATCAAGATCACGTACCACACATTCTTTTGAACTAAAGACAACTTCAGTTCCTTGATCACACATTTTACTTACACTTAACAGGTTATGCCTTAATCCATCCAAATACATGACATCGTTAGCTTTCACCTTTTATTTTAGAAACACAGACCCTTTTCCCTTAATTACCGCAGGAGTATCATTTCCAAATGTAACCTTCTTTTCCTTTTCTAGAGCACGATATGCAAGAAGTTTGTTTTTGTCACCTGTCATGTGTCTTGAGCATCCACTATCAATGTACCATTGATTTTCTTCACCTTCTGCAAATAACACTATGCCACAATTTTCAATTTTCAACCTGTAATTCCTTCTTTTTCCATACTTTGGAGCTTGAAGGAAAATTCTCTTTTGGTTGAACTTTGCTCTTGCATTCAGATTCTTCATGGCCAAATTTATTGCAATAAGCACATTCAACTTCATTTAGAAGAGGAGAAAAGTTGTTATAGGTATTCTTCTTTGTTTCAATATCAATCCTTTTCTTTCTTGCTTCTCTTGTCATGATGGTTTTATATGAAACACATTGAACAACTTTATGACCAAAATTGTGACATGAGAAACATTGTCCATTGAAGAAGAAATTTTTGCGATCATGAACTCTTCTACCTGAACTTACCTGTTGATTGGTGTTTCTTTGAAAGATATTCCTGTTAGTGTTCTTTGAATTGAGATGATCATGATTTACCTGTAAAGGTTCTTTATTCCCTTGCTGAATGGCAGAATGTTGTAAACCAGTTGTAGCTGCTTTTAGATAATTTGGTGCTGAAGCCTGAGAAGATTCTCCAGTATATCCAAGACCTGTCTTTATAAGAGGAGAACGTTGTACCTTGATAATCTCATCCAAGGTTTTAGATCCTTTAGAAAATCTAAGATTCAGAGTTTTTACTTTCTCAAGTTATTTTCTTAGACTTACCACTTCACATTCTAATTTCTCATTATGTTTCTTATCTTCTTCAATCTGATTTTTCAGAGTCTCTATGATTATTTTAGTTTCTTCTAAGCATATTTTGAGTTGATTGTTTTCATCAAGGAAATATTTGTCCTCTAGAGCATCCATAAAAGTATTCTTATCTTCTCTAGATTCCTTTTCAAATGCCATGAGAAGTCTAATATCTTGTTCACATTCTTCCTCACTATCAGATAACCCATCATTTTCTTCACGAGTATAGTAACTTTTTCTAGTGCTAAACCGATTCTTATTCCTTCTTGCTACTTACTTCCCTTTTGCAGGTGTTTCTTTATAAGGACACTTAGCAGCGTAATGACCAAATCTTCCACAATCAAAAGATTTGAAAGGAAGCTTACCTCTGAACCGTCCTGTCCCAAGTTGAAGTTTCTTTACAAAATTTACCTCATCTTCTTCTAAGATATATCCTGATCCTTCTGCTTCTTGTACTTATTTTCCTTTTCTAGAAGCTCTAAAGATAGCTTCTTTGACTTCAGATGGTCCTCCTCTTCTCATTTCATATGCAGTTAGTATGCCATGAAGTTGCACCACAGTAAGATTTTGAAGATCCTGTTTTTCTTCAAGAGCAGAGACTTTTGACTCAAATTTTGCTATTAGAGATCTTAAAATTTTCTGAACCAAAGTAGATTCAGTTATTGTTTCTCCTAGATTTCTCATACGATTTAAAACATCATGAAGACATAAAAAGAAACTGGAAATACTCTCATCACTATGCATCTTCAAATTTTCATATTCAATTCTGAGAGTTTGGAGTTTTTCACTTTTTACCTTTGCATCACCTTCATAAATTAGAATGATTTTGTCCCACATTTCCTTTGCTATATTTAGCTGCATGAATTTGACAAATTCATATTCAGTCAGACTTCCTATTATAGCATTGACTGCCTTCGCATTTGAATCATAATTCTTCTTTTCCGTCGGATTTGTTGGTACTGCGGCTGGATATTGATATCCTCCTTCAACAATGGCCCATACATCTGCTCCTAGGGATTGAAGATAGGATCTCATCCTTGTTTTCCAGAATATCAAATTGTTTCTATTAAAGAGTGGAGGCCTGATAGATGCTATTCCTTATTGATTGCTCATCTTGCTTGATCTTCCTTCTAGCGGCTAAGCGTTTTCAGAAGGACCCGCTCTGATACCAATTTTTGGGAAAAATATTGAGAGGGGGGGGTGAATCAGTATTTAGGGCTAACTGAAATTTTTTTTACTTTTTCTTTCTCTAAAACCCATACGTGACTTTACTGAAGCCAACTCGCATATACACGCGGATATCCTTAATAAAACCTGCATATTACCAGAGATCTCATAATGCAAATATTATTTAATTAGATCTTTGCATCATTCATTCATTAGATGTTTAGTAAGCAATAAAAAGGTGCAGTAAGAATAGAATAAATCATCACACATAAGCAACACACATGAACACCAGGATTTAAGGTGGAAACCCAATTCGGGAGAAAACCATCGATGCCGTCATCTCAGTCTTCAATATTTATTATAAAGAAAACGTCTTACAACCATGTACTGGTTCAAACTCATACCAGCACGCAGGCACCCACCTGTAGAAGGCTACAACCTTCTCTCGTTTACCAACCTCTCCTGGAAGGGAGCGACTACCCCCTACTCTCGTTTACCAGCTACCACTAGAATAGAGCTACAACCCCCTGACTGAAGGCTTCAACCCTCAGCACCACTACAGACCACGTCTCATCAATTTCCAAATTGGATCAAGCAGCTTCAACACAACCCTTCACTTATCAACAAATATACTTTGCCCAATACTTCAAACAGAACAGTGAGACCACTATAACCAGGATATCAGAAATAACCCAGACATTAGAGTATATAATCAGATACACTTCCAACCTTGAACCACCATTAATTCAGATCCCATACACTACTTTTCTTCACCGAAGCCGTGTGCATACGCGCTTTCATGCAAACCAACCCGTGTATTCTTCTGTGTATATTATTTTTCAAACCCTGATTGACATACGTGCTTTAAATGAAGATACCTCGCATATATACGCGCTTTTGATCACAACAATCCGCGTATACTTCTGAACATATCTTCTTTCAAAATCTATTCAGACTCAGATTTAGATGTGGATCATTCAGTTAAGAAAATTTCATAGCAATACCGAACTGTTAAACAGTTATTCCTTCTTCACCATGTCTTCTCAATCATTGATTAGATTTGTTCATCATCATATCAGTAGCATTTATCATATTCAAAATAGCCCAGAACTTCAAGAAGACCAGATCTATTGACAGATGGCAGAGATAGCAGAAATCATAGCAGTAAAATAAGATTTAGAAACCCTAACTTCCATACACTCTTTTCATCAAGCGAACCCGCGTATATACATGCTTTTACCGGTACCAACTAGCGTATAGATCTGTAAAATATAATTTTTGCATAACAAATCAGATCTATAAACTTACCGAGATTTCTTCAGTTTCTTCATCAGAATTGTGCCAGATCTTCATCATTTATTTTGTATATCATCCAAGAGATTCATCATTTGTAGATCTAGAGATCTTACGCTTTCATCATATCCATAGGTGCATCAAGATTCAGATTTATCAATTAAGAATAGAGTTCTACCATGCATATATACTTCAGAGTGAAGTATTCATTAAAACCCAGACATATGCACACCCTTGCACAATGATATTCTTATCCTTATATAGATTTAGCCTTTATCAATACCATGAGTCAAAACCACGCCACTTCCGATGGTATTCCTAGACGGGATCAAATAGATAATCCAACGCTCAATACAATGGGTCAATACCATGGTAATTCCCCTTGGTATTCTAATTTTGGAGTGCAAAAGGGCATACGTGACTTGGCACATACTTTTCCACGTACATACGCTACTTCTCATTAACAAACCCGCGTATGCTTTGTGGCATACCATTTTCATCATTGCTCTGGCACTTACAAGCAATTCCTTTCTTTGTTACTTCTGAACTGCATTTCTGGCATTTTCATCAAGTATGTTACTTCATCAAGCAGGTTTCCATCAAGGGCAACACATTGCATCATATTGCCAACATGAAAACATGCACATATTATTGAAATTATACATATATTTATTAATTTAGTTATTTATTGAATATGTAAACTTATTATGTACTATTTATTCAAATATGTACAGATGAAATCAGTGTCAATGATGAGATGTTAGAAAATGTTGACACTCACACATATTGTTAGGATATTCTGACACATAGGAAACAGTTAAGAATAACTTAGTCTAGTGTAGAGTTAGGTAAAGTGTGTTTCTTTACCATGTACATTTGTAACTTATAATCTGACAGTCATGATTTTTAGTGATCAGACGATTATATTTCACCTTGGTATTAATGACACTTGATCTGTGGCTTAGCAACCGATTGGTCCATGATCTCTACTTAAATATCATGAAGGGTCATTTTCCTAGTAACTATTTATGATAGAAACATATGTAAGTTTTATTTTATGTTAATAAATTCCTTGAGGTGGCCGCATTGGCTCAGGGCGTGGACTGTTTCTGTGTTTTAGGGTTTTAACCACGTGATTATATTGGTGTACTAATTTGTGATCTGTTTGTGAGCGGTGACCTTTGGTTCTTGATCTACGAAACTTACCCTATAAATTCCTACATGGTATCAGAGCTATTTTGAGGACTGCATCCATTGTTGACCAAAATCTAAAGCCGGTTTGACTTCATGTGAATTTCCTTTTGTAGATCTACTATTTATGAACATTTTTGGGCTTGGAAAACTGCTCGGTTGTGTCCAAAGCATTTGTTATAGTGAGGAATGCCTTTTGTTTCATGCGAAAATGTTTTCGGCTACCCAAGTTATGTCAGTTTAGATCTGGAGGTATAAAGCATCTATTTTGCAGTTATATTTGTTAATAGTTTTTCTTAATTTGGTTTTTTTTCTTGTATTAAGGTTTTATTATTTTCCAGACCTATACCCTCTTCTCTGTGTATGATTTTTGTTGTGGCCCCCGTGCGATCTCGACAAATTAGAAGCAGGGAAAAGGGAATTTTTTGCTACATATGCTCTTTCCCCGCATCTTTGTGTGATCCTGGGAAATCAGAAATAGTGAAAAAAAGTGATAGTTGCCGGTAAGGCTAATCAGGAATCTAAAATTCTATCGTAAGGATTTGCATTTTGTTTTTTTGCTCATTTTTTGTGCAAGAAAAGGCACTCACACCTCCAATAATAATAATAATAATAATAATCCCCCCTTCCTCGTTTCTAAAACAACATAAACATGTTACTATCTCACTTGGTGAGGGGTTAGTTTATGAGAATAGAGGTCTTGGGTTCAAGAATCCTTCTCAAGCTTCTTTTGTAAAAAAAATAAATTCAAAGTGGCAGAATATTTTTTTAAAGAGCTGCACGTCATCCTGTTCCCGTAACTATTTGGCGTCTACAACTCAATTATTTTCAAAAGGCATAACTTCTTCATTCGGAAGCACTTTTTCGAGCTGTTTTTTTTTAAACGGCCTAATTTTTCGAGAAATTTCCATTGGAGTAGTTAGTTTCAGCTTTTCTCATCTCTTTTTTTTTTTAAATGGAAAGTTCATGCCCGGTTATTCTTAATAGCACCAAATATTTCCAATGGCTACCTCAGATGGTAGATATGCGTAGAAGTAAAGGGCTTTATAAAATAGCCACAGGGCTAGAAACTAAAAATTATGATGATGATAAAGTTGCTAAATGGGAAAATAAACAAGATCAAGCACGAGGGTTGATAGGAATGTCCATTGCCCAAGATATTTGATTTCATATCCTTGACATTGACACCCCTCATGAAGCCCTAAATAAGCTAAATACTGTCTTTGGCATTCAAAATCAAATCAGGGCCCATCATCCTGAAAATGAGTTGCTTACTTTGGACCCCAATAATTTCTCCTCTATTGAAGATTTTTTGTCCAAATTTAAGATCCTCAGAGTTATTTTATAAATTTTCAAGGTAAAAAAGGAAGATGTCAGCCTCATCTATTATGTTCTTACTAAACTTGGCCCTGCATACTCTGTATCTGTTTCTACCTTCCATTCCACTAGAGGAGCCATAATTTCTTCAGAAACCACCTATAAGAATCCTTCTTTTGATGCCTTTTATGATTCTTCGATAAGAGAACAAGAAAAACTTTTACACCTTGGTCTTATCACTGCTGGAAACACTTCTAAGAAATCCTTAGCAACCCAACATCAATCATATCAAAAGAATCCCAAGAAGCAGTATCCTAAAAGGTATGGTCCAAAACTAAATAAGGGTCCTAAGCAATTTCAGCCACAAACTAAAAAATAAACTCACTAAAATGATAAGGCATATAAAAAAAAGGAAAAAAGATAGATAGAAATTGCAACTTTTGCAATCATGATGCCCATTTAGAGTCCAAAAGTTTAAAGAATATGGAAGCCTTAGAAGCAGCAATGAAGAAGCACAACATCAATTTGGAGCACTCTTCACCTTCATCTTCAGGCATGGCACTTTCTGCGTGTGGTTGTCAAGCATTAAGATCTGGTTATGCATTAAATGTATCTTCTTCTTCTCCTTCTCATGAGTAGCTCATTGATTCTGTAGCTTCTTACCACATGGCTAAAAATAAATCCATGTTTTCTTCTTTAAATGATTGTAAAACCAAACATATTTATGTTGGTGATGATAGATCTCTTAGTGATATATGATCTGGAACCATTCATCTAGATAATGGTCAGTTTAATGATGTACTATGTGTTCCTACCTTGTAATGAAACCTTCTATATGTTTATCAGATAACTCATTCAGGTGAAGGGAAAATAGTAGAATTCTCACCTCATGATGTTGTAATCAAGGACCTTAAAGATCCTAAACATATTTTAGCTACTAGCATTGAGGATGATTCCATAAGGTTGTATAAGTTTGACAACTTTGGGTCGTCATCTCTTCCCTTTTTTTTTGTCGCTCATAACGATGATGTGAGAAAACTTTGGCATGAGAAATTTGGTCACTTAAACTATCTCTCTATTCAAACTCTGTGTAAGGAAAATATGGTGACGGACCTTCTTATGGCATCTTGCCAGGATGGTGTTTGCTCCGGATGTGTAGTCGAAAAAAATCATCAGGATATTTTTGACAGATGTGCCTCTTCGCATGCTTCAGCCCCTTTACAGCTTGTGCACAATGATTTATGTGGTCCACTTCCTATTGTTTCTTTCTCTGGTTGCAAGTACTTCTTAACCTTCATTGATTATTTTTCCAGACACACTTGGGTATATTTGTTAAAAATCAAGAGTGAAGTTTTTAACATGTTCTTGGCCTTTAAGGCCTTTCTTGAGAAACAATCTGGACATCAAATTCTTAAGTTAAGATCAGACAATGGCAGAGAATATGTTAACAAAAAAATTATCAACTTCTCCACTGATCATGGCATTCAATTGCAACATAATATTCCATATACTCCACAACAAAATGGTGCAACTAAAAGGAATAATTTCACCTTAAAATAAATGGCTAATTGTATGCTTCAATCTAAACGACTTGCTCTTAGTTTTTGGGTAGAAGCCATTAACTATGCAAATTACATAGTAAATTGCACTCCTACTAAGGTTTTAAACAATATAACTCCAGAAGAAGCTTGGAGCTCAATCAAACCAGATGTAATCCAGCTTCGTGTTTTTGGAAGTGATGCTTGGGCCCATATTCCAGATGAAAAACATAAATCCTTAGAACCTAAGAGTGAAAAATGTATTTTTTTTGGATATTCTGAAGATGTCAAAGGATATAGACTTCTTCAACCCAAATCAAAAAATATAATCATTAGAAGAGATGTAAAGTTTGATGAAAATATATCGGTCTGCAAGCCTAGTTCGGTGGGTGTGCCACCTTTGGCATGCAAGCCTGATTCAGCATAAGTGCCACCTCTCTCTCTCTCTTCTATTTTTAATAGCATTACCTCTAGTTTAGATGATGAGAGCGAGGATGAAAATCCTCCTCTATCTCATGAAATTGTTCCTTATACTCCACCGCTTCCAATATGTGTGCACTCCACTCGGGATGCAGCAGGTTCTCTTGCAGGTGACCCTGCCGATCGACGACGTACACGTTCTCAGTTTGAAAGAGCCTCTTCCTTATTGGCTTAAGTTCCAGAAAAACTTGATCTAGAAACCTTTGGAGAAGCTTTTAGTCATCCAGATTGGGATGAAGCTATGCATGAAGAGTATTGTTCCTTATTGGAAAACAATACTTGGGATCTTGTTCCTCTTCCAAAAGGAAGAAAACTTGTCAGATGCAGATGGGTTTACAAATTTTTTTTTGGAATAGATGGGAAAGTGGATAGAAATAAAGCTCGTCTTGTCGCTAAAGTTTTTTCACAATTTGAAGGCATTTACTATACTAAAACCTTCTCCCCTATTGCCAAAATGAATTATGTCTGCCTTGTTCTTTCCCTTTCCACCTCATTTAAATGGGAAGTCCATCAGATGGATGTTAAATACACCTTCTTACATGAATATTTGCATGAAAAAATCTACATGGAACAACCCCCTGGCTTTATCCAAAAAGACTCCAGCCTTGTTTGTCACCTTAGGAAGTCTCTCTATGGTCTCAAAAAAGCTCTTCGGGCTTGGCATGCCAAAATGGATAGATTTCTCTTAGATAATGGCTTTTCTAGGTGTCATTCTGACAACACTATCTAGACCAAGAAGGTGGGTAATTCCTTCACCATGCTTGTTCTTTATGTTGATGATATTATCATTACTATTACTGATCCAAACCATATAAAACATACGAATTCTAGCCTCAAAAATAAGTTTGAAATGACAGAATTAGGACACTTGCACTATTTCCTTGGTCTTCAACTCTTGCAATCCAAAGAAGGAATTACCCTCTCTCAGTCCAAGTATGCCTGTGATATTCTACACCACTTTCACATGGAAGACTGTAAGCCTGCCCCTTCTCCCTTTTAGTTTGGAGTCAAGTTTTTAGTCAACTGTACTACCCTTGAAGTTGATGCTACCTTATACCGTCAACTTGTTGGTAAAATTTTGTATCTAACCCATATCTGTCCTAACCTTTCCTTTGCCGTTGGTATTGTCGCTTGGTTTATGTACCAACATTATGAAAGTCGCTGGAAATCAGCTAAAAGAATACTTCAATATATTTGAGGTACAATTCAGTTTAGGATTCATTACAGTGCAGGAGCATCTCCCTTGTTGACTGGTTTCAATGGTTCTGATTGGGCTGGTGACCCTGATGATCAGAAGTCCACTGCAGGATATGTATTCATTCTTGGTTTAGGACCTATTACTGGGTCTTGTAAGAAACAAAGTGCCATATCCCTTTCTTCAACGGAAGAAAAGTATCGTGGTGTAGTTGAAGCCAGCAAGGAAGCCATGTGGCTTCGTCAGATCCTTTCAGAATTTGGTCTTCATCAACAACATCCAACTACAGTTTGGTGTGATAATGAGAGTTCCATTCAGCTATGTAAAGATCCAGTTCAGCATCAGCGTATGAAACACATTGAACTCCACATACACTTCATCAGAAAGCTTATTCATGATCGTGTTCTTGAAGTGAAGTATTGTCCAACCAATGATCAAGTAGCCGATATCTTTATGAAGACTCTGACATAAGCAAAGTTTATCAAACTTCGATCCATGCTTGGAGTTCAGGAAAGTTTTCATTAAGGGGGGATAGGCTCTAATGCCTCCTTCCTTCTCCTATTGTGTCACTTTTGTAAATCCTTCAATCCTACCCCAATTTTTTCTTAAGGGTGGATGTTAGGATATTTTGACACACGAGAAATAGGCTCTTTTTGTGTCACCTTTGTAAATCCATCAATCCTATCCCAAGTTGTTCTTAAAGGGGGATGTTAGGATATTCTGACACATAGGAAATAATTAAGAATACCATAGTCTAGTGTAGAGTTAGGTAAAGTGTGATTCTTTACCATGTACAATTGTAACTTATAATCCAATGGTCACAATTTGTAGTGATCCAAAGGTTATCCCTCACCTAAGTATTAACGGCACTTGATCCGTGGCTTAACACCCGATTTGTCCATGATCTCTATTTAAAGAGCATGGAGGGTTATTTGTCTGGTAACCGTTTATGAGAGAAACATATGTAACTTTTATTTTATATTAATAAATTCCATGAAGTGGCCGTGTTGGCTCAGGGTGTGGACTATTTCCCTCTTTGAGTGTTTTATCCACATGATTATATTGGTGTACTGATTTGTGATCTGTTTATTAGCGGTGACCTTTATTTCTTGATCTATGAAACTTACCCTGTAAATTCCTACACATATGGAGATAAAAAACCTGAACATTATATACAATATTGTGTTAACCGCATTTTTGAAACGTATTTCATAAAGGATCAAGCGAAATTTCAAGCTCAAATGTTGAAAGGTCTCCTATCATTAAGGAAATTAAAAAAAGCTACGACACTATTGGGTATTCGAAAATCAACCAAAGATTAAAAAATGAAGGAAAATGTGATACAAAATATAAGTAGTGCTATAAATTCAATTAGGAGATCTAGACAGAAAAATGTTTCAATTGTACGTAGAGGAATACATATGGCAATGGTTTCATCAAGTACTAAAGAGAATCATTTGGTAACATCTATGGCACGAGCATTAGGAACCTCGTGAAAAAATTTACGCAAACATCGAAAATTTCGGCTGCAAATAGATGTAAATGATGAACTCGCTTGTTGGAGAGCTATTTGTAGGCAACCATAGAAGGATAGAGTTGGAGAAAATTAAAAAAAAATAATATATTGGAAGAAAAATTTGCGTCCTTCGCCAACTACAAATCATGTGATGTGAAGAAGAATAGCATGAAATCAGTACGAAGAACATGAAAAATATTTCTTGGAAACCACTCAGATAGAGTTATTTAACAAGTTCAAAGAGGAGAATCATGAAATTCATGTTTCAATCAGTGCTTTTGTTCAACAAAAACCATGGTATGTAAAACCTATCACCGTACGCGACACTTGTTGTTGCCATGATCATGTGGAATTTGAGTTATATTATGACACATTCCTTGATTTTGGTAGAACATTATGGAAGGATTCACCTCCTCCTTCCACTATCCATGATTTCATATCTCAAATTCTATGTGAAATAGAAAGCAATGAACTATTTTACAAAAATAAATTTATTGGTGGTAAAAAATGCGATGATTGTGGAAATTTGACTAAATTTCAAAAAAAATATCGTACTGATATAAATGATCAATCATTGTCCAACATGAAAGTGAAATGGAAGAGATATGAATATATCCATGCATTGATTCAAGGTGAAAATAGTGTTCAAAGAATTGAATTACAAGAAGATGAAATTTTTGTGATAGAGTTTTTGAGAAAGTTTGAGGTAGAAATTTACAAATAGACCAAGCATTCCCATACATCTCGATGGAAAGACTTGCAATTCAGAAAATCTTGTGAATTTTTTCCACCTGGGACCATTTTTTCAGTGATTGATTTTGTAGAAAACTACATATTTGTTCCAAAAAAGGAAATTCAGAGTGAATACTATCATTCTAACCAAGTCTCCATGATCGTCCATATTCTATATAGACATGCTGAACAAAACGTTGATCATATAGAAAGCACGAGTGAAAATCCCAATATCATTAAAGAATATCACTTTTATATCAGTGACGATTGTACATATGATACATATTTTGTACAACATTGTTTTGGAAAAAATTATGATTCTTTGAAAAATTTTGGAATAACATTCAATGAACATTGGATATGGTCAGATGGATGCACAGGTCAATTCAAATCTGCATGATCATTTTTTTGGTTGTGCTATCTTCATAAGAAACCTACATTAAACATTGTTGGAATTTCTTTGAGATTGGCCATGGAAAAGGAGATGACGGTGCAAGGGCATGCATAAAACGAGCACTTCGAAGATATCAAATGAACCCCTCTGCAAGCCAACTTGTGGATGTGAAAGAAGTTGTTCAATGGTTCATCGCTACTCTAAGCCATGAGACTAACCCATCAAGGGAAGTGCGAAGGTACATTCAATTTAATTTTTCTTTGAAATCTAATTTTTTCGTGCAATGATTATCTTTGATTGTATTTTGATATCATGTTTACATTCTTCTTTGAATTTTCCATATAAAGGTTTTTCTGGCATATTGGGATCGAAGACGTATATACATCAATTGGAAATGACATTGAAACAATAAAAGGGAATAGAAAATTACATTCAATTAAAACAAAGTCGTCCAGAAATGTGTTTGCATTGGATAAAATAAAATATTCTTGTTTTTGTCATGTTTGCATAGACAAGACAACATCCAATGAAATTTGTGAAAAAAAAAGTATGTAAACAATTGGAAACATACAGAGCTAAATAAAAAGGGAAAAATGTCTATTGCAATGTTTGAAGAAATGCAATAAGAGGAAACTACAATATCATCCGATGGTGATCGAGTTTCTGATCTTGTTAGAGAAGGTAACATTTGAATTGCTTTCTAATGATTTAAAGGTCTAGAAATAAATTTAAATATGTATAATTTTGTTAAGTTTGTTTTATTGTGTAGGAGATGTTTTTGTTGTAATTGTAGCTATTGACAATGATGAAAATGTGAAGTATTATTTGATGTATTGCACTGAACGAAAAATGAAATTATTAGAAAACTATAACGATCATGGATTTCAATATGAAAGTGGATCTGTTATACTAAAAGGTTATTTTTTTAGACAAAATAATCAAAGTGGGGAATTTTTTTACTTTGAAGACTATGAACCTCATTTCATAAGTTGTCAATATAGTCACTTGGTGTGTGAAGCACGCATAAAGTTGATAGAGGTTCAATGAAATAAAAAAATGAAAATTAAGAAATGGAAAATGTCAAAATACGATCATGAATGGATTATTGAAGATGGCATTCCATTGTAATTTTTTTGATTGAACTGCCCAACAATTTATTCTCTTCAGATTAAATATGTTTTAGAATTTCCAGTACTCAACTAAAAATTGAGCTGCTTATGTTATTTTTGCAAGTGTTTGCACATGTAAAAATTGTTTTTGTACATGCGCGTGCTCCAGTATCAACTGAAAGTAGCTTTTCTATACATGTGCATTGATGAAAAATGTTACATTTATTGGATATATATATGTGTGTGTGTGTGTGTGTGTGTTCTAGAATGCAATTAATTGAAAGTATTTTTCTATGTGCATTGATGAAAAATCTCGCATGTACTGGATATATACAAGAACTGAATGTGCCCAATTTTTCTTGTGGGATTTTCTGATAAAAAGTATCCAAAATGTAAATAAATCATCCACGATATAGTTTTGTATGAATATTCCTTTCAGGAAAGAGACTCAAAGCACTTCTTCGACTTTGGTGGGATTTGACCCACATCTCTAATCATAATTGCAAATCTAATATAAAATTTGTATGTCCAATGGTCGGATATGTTAGACTATGTTCTAGAAGGAAATTAAGTGAATGTCATCAATTTACCAATTTATAAATCAATAAGGCTACCTATTTGAGTGCATTAATGACATTGACCCAAATTCAAAAAACATAGATGTACTGCTTATATTTCCAATCAAAATTAAAGGGATAAATACATATATCTACATATTTACTTTTTTTTCAATTAGAGCTCAATTGATATGAATAGTTGCATTGAAAAGCTATGTTTCTCCTATTGGAAATTTTTTCACTCAAACAAGAGTATGTAGAGATCAGAAGCAACATTAAGATGCCAAATGTACTTCAACCATCCAAAAATTGAATTTTAAAAACTTTTTGATTAAATCAAAACAATGCTTCACATGGGAGTCTTCCATCTAGGCCACAAGAAGATTGAAACCATCTAAAACTTAGATCAAAACGTTTAACATTTAACATTTAATCAAAATTAAAGGGATAATGTACAACTTCTTTACTCTTTACTTCCAGAGGCCAAATGTAGATTGAAACCATCCAAAACATAGATCAAAACATTTAACATCTAACATTCAACATTATATCAAAACATTTAACATTATATCAAAAAATTTAACATTTAACATTAAATCAAAATTAAAGGGATAAATACATATAACTACTTCTTTACTCTTTTTGATTAAATAAAAATAATCAGATGGGGGATGAATCAAAAAGTAGAAAAGGGGTTGCCCATAACCGGGAAACTAGGCCAGAAAATGTTGCCCAATATTTGGAAACCAGCAGACATAGAGAGTTTAGAAGAACAGTGATTGCAAAGCATGAAAAATGTTCAAAAAAGCTAAAGAGAACCTGGCATCAGGCTAGCTATCGATGTTGGTAGGAGGATTATCCTCCACAATTGGACAACTTTAGTCCTCCTGATCATCAGCTACTCCCTTTGAGTGCTTGGAGGAGCTATCTGAAGTAGAAGAGGAGCCAGTGTCATCTTTGAGATTTTTGTCCACAGAGGTCAAGCTCTCGCTACTTGCGCCATCACTGTTGGAGCTCGTCGAGCCAGATTTGACTGGAAGAGTTGCTGACTTCCTAGTGTCTTGGGGCTGATGGGTTGGGATGGTGGAATTTCTCTGCTGCTTCCTGGAACTAGAGGCACCTTCACATTGGGGATCATCCTGAAAAAAAAGACATAAATGGTCACCGTAATTCGAGGTCTGACCATAGCGCTGGTGAAGTGAAATTGTTCGACACTACTTACCGGAGGAGGGTGCCCACCTATGTCATGGATTGAAAGAGGCAGGCGAGAGCTAACACTCCTGCCCCCTCCACCCCTATCGCCACCTCCCCTTATGCAACGCATCCGATGTCTACGCATGGGAGTCTTCCGTAGGCCAAATGTAGATTGAAACCATAAAAAAACTTAGATGAAAACATTTAACATTATATCAAAACATTTAAAACATTTAACATTAAATAAAAATGAAAGGGATTTACATATAACTACTTCTTTACTCTTTTTTATTAAATAGAAACAATAATTTACATGGGAGTCTTCCATAGGCCAAATTTAGATTGAAACGATCTGAAACTTAGATCAAAACAATTAACATTATATCAAAACAATTAAAATTTAACATTAAATCAAAATTAAAGGGATAAATACATATAACTACTTCTTTACTCTTTTTGATTAATTGAAAACAATACTTCACATGGAAGTCTTCCATAGACCAAATGTAGATTGAAACCATCCAAAACCTAGATCAAAACTTTTAACATTATATCAAAACATTTAACATTTAACATTAAATCAAAATTAAAAGGATAAATACATAAAACTACTTCCTTACTATTTTTGATTAAATCAAAACAATACTTCACATGATAGTCTTCCATAAGAAAAATGTAGATTGAAACCATCCAAAACTTAGATCAAAACATTTAACAGTATATCAAAACATTTAAAACATTTAACATTAAATGTAGATTAAAATGGTATCCAAAACTTAGTTTCAAAAACTTTTTGATTATATCACAACATTATTTCACATGATTAATGTACTTAAGCCATCCAAAACTTGGGTTTTAAGAACTTTTTTATTATATCACAAAATTACTTGACATGCCATCCAATTGTAGTTCAACTATCCAATAAAAACATTTAATATTATATCACATGCGCCAAATGTAGATTGAAACCATCCAAAACTTAAGTTTTAAAAACTTTTTGATTATATATCGTGCAACATTACTTCACATGCCATGCCAATTATAGTTCAACTATCCAATAAAAACATTGAACATTATATCACATGTGCCAAATGTAGATTGAAACCATCCAAAACTTAAAATTTTTGAAATCTTTTTGATTATATATCGTGCAATATTAAAACATTAAACATTTAACATTAAATATCACATGCGAAATGTAGATTGAATCCATCCAAAACTTGAGTTTTAAAAACTTTTTGATTATATCATACATAAAATTACTTCATATGCCATGCCAATTATAGTTCAACTATCCAATAAAAACATTTAACATTATATCGCATGCCAAATTTATATTGATGCCATCCAAAACTTAAATTTTAATTTAACAAAAAATTATAGATCACAACATTACTTCACATGAAAAATGTACTTCAAGCATCCAAAACTTAAATTTTAAAAACAAAACAAATTATAACACATCATTACATAACATGCCAAATGTAGTTCAAAAGAAAAACAAAAATTAAATTTTAAAAACAAAAAAAATTATAACACATCATTACATAACATGTCAAATTTAGTTCAAAAGAAAAACATTAATTTATAGAAGAAAAACAATAATTTATAGGTGACAACATTACTAGTAGTTCAATTATCCAAAACTTAAAAGTTTTAAAAACCAAACAAATTATATAACAACATTACTTCACATTCACATCCCAAAAGTACTAAAACCATCCAAAAATTAACTTTTTGGAACAAAACAAATTATATTAAAACCGTAATAAAATATGTCCAAAAATTGTAGATCTCACAAGTATCAAACTGTATCAAGTTATATATATATATATATATATATATATATATATATATATATATGACAGTGCATCTAGATAATATATAAAAAAGTAAATTTAAGACTATCTAAATCTTGAAATCAAATCTACAAATCATGTCCATCAAATAGAGATGGATGTAGTGTCTTTCCTATTAGGGTCTCAATCTGCGCACTATCATGCGAAGCATGGGAAACCTGTACACAATGCACATGTACTTGAACATTAAAATTTGATGTTTTAAAAATGAGTGAGAATATATATAGAACTTCATGTAAAAAACAAAATATAAAAAAAAAATCATGCAATACCTCATGAAGTTCCCTCTCCATTTGATAACCTGCAACAAGTTTCGCCCCCATGGTAACATCTGCAACGGTAAACTGTACAATATACATGTATATATATATATATATATATTAAAAAATTTCAAATGAAAATGCACGTGTACATATATAAACTTATTTTCAATAATATTAAAAAAAAAAATTAGACAACTTGTTCAAATGGTTGAAATGTTGTGGATGTTCCTATCTCTCTCGCTAGAGTCCGTGGATTAAAGAAATCTACTATAGGAACCTAAATTCAAAAAATTTAAAATAACTCAAGATATATATATATATATATCAATTTTTAATGGAACTTTTTGAGGTGTAATATATATATAAACATAAATTTTAAAAGTGAAAAATTGTCCATACTTGTGGCTCATCTCCTAAGGAAGTAGAAGGTACATCTCCCAAGGAATAAGAAGGTACCACCATCCCAAAAACATCGGACGGAATCGGAATCTGTTAAAACATTTTATCATTATATATACATACATGTACATGTGTGCACAATTATTTATTTTAAAAATATCACTTAAAAAACACTAACATTTGCCAACATATCTTGATGGTGAGACCCATCTGCAGTGTTTGAACCAGAGGCCCCGAATGTGATATTAAAATTTTCGTCACTCATCATGTGTGACAACTGCAAATGGTGTATTAAAATATAATGATACATTTTTTCTAGAATAATGTACATACAAATAAATTTATACATGTACATACACATGTATTTATTACAAATAGTACACATTTATACAGGTTAAAATAATTGAACCCTAAGGTCATTAACACATATCATTTCCATGCCCTCTTCTCATGAAGAATTAGGTCTTGAAAACCATTGCAACAATTTTTTGCATATATTCAGAGATCTTCAACATTCATGTTGTCAATCTCTTCATTTGTACAATACAAAAAATTGGCACGTGCATTTTCATGTGCTCTTTGTCGATTTAGACAAACATTGACTCCATCCAATCCACTGTAAACATTGTCGATCATGACATCCCTTGGTTCTCGACTTATTTGAGAAGTCGCATCCATCTATGACCACATAGTTTCAACCTGAAAAGGTCTACTCACTAATGGAAGCTGAGGGTGAGGCAACTCCACATCTTGCTTAGTGCCCTTATCGTCATACAATAGAACTTTCCCCGGACCAAAATATTCTAACGGAAGGTCATTATAGTTCAGTTTCATATCTAAAAAAAAATTGTGCATAAGAAAATTGTGCAAAATAAACAGGAACCTCATCGTTCCATGGGAGCCTTCCATAGGCTGCAAGGTTCCTATCATACAAATAGTGAGCTATATTCAGGTGCTTGAAATATTGCACCTTCAACATTTTTATTTTTGGCCCTTCCTTGAAATTAAATATTGACTTTGCCATATCTTTTGTAACTCATTTTTTTACATCCTCCCATTTATCGGGACCCATTACTATTTCTTTTCTCTTTCTCATCCCTTCTACAAATGTATCAGTCGTTGGCCCAAGATTTCTGTACACATTTAGAAGTTCGCCCAATGAATGTGTAACTCTTTCGAGGCTTTGTCAACTCTCAGCGGGTAGAATCAAAGCCACGAGATCTCTTTGCAATTTTGCATGAAGTTTTTGACACCTTTGTAAGGTGCATTGCGCCATGTTTTTTTCCCATGGTATATCACTAATGTCGGCCGGATAAGTTGTGGTGGGTAGACAACCTTCTTCTTCAATGTAGCATTCTACCCTATGTCTATTTTGACCAATATTTGGAACATTTTCAACCTCTGTATCAATATATATATAATTTTGTATATTAGAAAAAATACATGTAAAAAAAATTGTACAAATTCAATGAAAAAAATATTGAAATTAATGGCAACCTCGACGTGGTTGGTTAGCATCTTCTCCATCCTAAAAATTTTGAGACCCAAAATGACCCTGCTGAGAACCAGCACCACCAGTTGTTGATTGGCCTTTGGGGGAATAAATATCACGACCTTCACACAACCTTCTACCGCTCATTAATGGCTCTCTAAGCGTATTTTAACCACCACCAACCTCTCGAGATGAGATAGAAGCTTCATAAACAAATATGAATTTATAATAAATTGAAAAATACATTCATGTGTACATATAAACACATGTACATATTCGTTGATTAAATTGCCTAAACCATACCATGACTGGGTGAACCATGCACATGCTCCATGGATGGAGTAGAGACCCTTCTCTTATTAGCTCCTAAAATATAAAAAATCAAACTTCTTAACAACTAATTTAACTCACAATGTTAATAACAAATCAATTCCATATGTACACACATGTATGGAGATTTAAGATTATGTTTAAATACCATGAACATCCCTGATCCCTGATCCCTCATATGGGATTCTGTTGATCTTCGTTGTTAATCCTCCATGATATATATATCTATTGGTGGAAATTTATAAAAAATAAATTTCAAAAAATTTATGTAACTTAGTGTACACAAATTATGTAGAACACAACTTTCAAAGAACTAATTGATGTGCGAAACTCAATTTAAGCAAAAAAGAATTTATAAAAATGATAAGTTCCCCAAATTGCGCTTTACATGGTGGGATCACACTTGGTATAAAATTGAAAAAAACACACGGTCATTAAAAAAGAAGTGAAACTTCATTTAAACAAACTCCATTTAAACAAAAACTTTTTGAAGTCCCCGCATTTTAATTTTATAAAAATGTGAAGTTCACCACTTGTTGCAAAAGTGAAGTTCACCAAGTTACACTTTACATGGTGTGGTGCGAACACACTTGGTATATAATTGAAAAAACCACATGGTCATTAAAAAATATGCATTTACAAGTGAACAACACACACATATCCAAGATATGTTACAATTTCCATCAATAAATTTTGAAGGAGAGCATCTCAACACTAATTCATCTCTGAGAGATGAATATTGAATTTTTGAAGAAGAGAATAGCAAAACCAATTCATCTTTGAGAGATGAATCTTGCATTGGCATTTCTCTATATAATTCTAATTCATCTTTGATATATGAATCATGAATTGGCATTACCCCATGCAATAAATCAGAGGACATCTTACTCACATTTCTACAATTCCTTATACTAAAAAATTGAAATTGGCTAACAATATTTTTTTCTATTCCATGTAGTTCTTTTAGCCTCTCCTTATTAACTTGGCACACACCATTCATCTAGTTGCAAACAAGTTCAAAATTGGTGAGAACTACAATTCCATTTGATCCATACTCCATTGTTGTTCCCAAGCTTTCTATAAATCCAATATAATATGCATCGTTGTTTGTTGTTCTTCCCAGTATATTCATTTTCCTTTGGATGACTTTGCTAGTTGTAATATTGGAAAGAAAATATGTAATCATTGCTTTCCCTGGATTTGGATAGCAAGAAACTTCTATGCATAATTTCCATTTTTCAACCATATTTAATGGTTTTCTTATCCCTGAAAAAAAAATTTCAATAAAAAATATATATATGACATGGGAGAAATGACACAAGATCATGAGGTAAATGACATGTGCATGGTTTATCTTAAATTCTGACATAAAAAGTTTATGGTCTAGAATTCACATCTAAAATTAATGGGAGGAAGCCTTTAGTTTGTGGGAGAAATGACACATGTACACAGTTTACCTTAAAGTGGTTGTTTTTTATGGATATTAAAATGAAGAACTTATATTTATATCTATTCCAGAGATTGACTGTAGGGGAATTTACTATATATGTCACCTTTCATAAAAGATGAGATCCAAAGGCTACCTGGCCCTTTACAAACTCTCCCTATAGAACTTGTAGAAGTTAATAAATTTACATCGACAAATTTACTTGTGAGAAATTTACATTAAAAAAATATAGAGATTCAACTAGGCTTGTGAAAAGTAAAAGTGGACAATGTATAATTCTAGTTAGAAGAGTCTTTGGTTTAATGGTTAAGCAAGAAAGAGTCGTTACTTTATCTATCTAAAGTAGAAGTGGAATACATAGTAGTTAATTTTTTTTTAGTGTTTTAGATGAAATGGGCTCTACAATATATTAAGGTAAATTTATTTTTGAGTGAATAGAAGTGGATTACATAGTAGTTACTTCTTTTTGAGTGTTTTGGATGAAATGGACTCTATAATATAGTAAGTTAATTTCTTTTTGAGTGTTTTGGATGAAATGGGCTCTACAAGATATTAAGGTAAATCTATATATCTATTAAGTGTTTCAATAAAAGTGTAATAATAATTTTAAAAATAAAATATTCTACTTCCTTCAATCACTATTTACATATCATCATTAAGTACCACTTCCTCACAGAACAAGTCTTTGAGAAAATAGTGAAGATGGAATATGCACCCACAAAGCCTCTTGTTATAGAATCATTTGAATATGTGAGAAAAAAATTAGGAATAGTTCTTGTAAATTATCTTGTTAGAGAACCATTTGAACATGTGAGAAACAAATTAGGGATAGTTCCTGTAAATTATTGTCACTTATTTGACTTCAAAATAAGAGCCTATGAGATTGAGTGCAATATCTATGTCGAAGAGTACAGAATATCTAAGGGGGAGAATAGATATAAAGAATGAATAAAAAGAGTAACAAAAAGCATATGATTGTGTCAATAATTTGAAGTTGTCAAGAAAGATAACAAAGCACCATCAATATTGAGTGCAATATCTATATGATCAAGTGTCAATAATTTGAAGTAGTCAAGAAAGATAACAAAGGACCATCAAAATTGAGTGCAATATCTATATGATCAAGTGTCAATAATTTGATGTAGTCAAGAAAGATAACAAAGGACCATCAAAATTGAGTGCAATATCTATATGATATCTATATGATAAAGTTTCAATAATTTGAATTAAAGAAAGATAACAGAGGACCATCGAAATTGAGTGCAATATCTACATGATTGTGTCAATAATTTGATAATTTGAAGTAGTCAAGAAAAATAACAAAGGGCCATCGAAATTGAGTGCAATATCTATCTGGGAGAGTACACAATATCTAAGGGGGAGAATACAATATAAGGAAGGAATAAAAACAGTAACAAGAAGCATATTATTGTGTCAATAATTTGAAGTAGTCAAGAAATATTACAAAGGACCATCATCAAATTAAAATTGAAAGATCAAGTAGTCTTCTTCATGAAAAAGAAGCATTAACTAGGCTCATCATTTAAAGGGTTCATTTTTTAATGAAAAAAATTATGAATAATATGGAATGAATCATTGTACATTATGATAAATATTGTATTTAAATTACATTTGATATATGAATAAAAAATAAAATGGGATCATCTCTTCATATGTGTGTGTGTGTGTGTAAGAGAGAAAGAAAAAGCAAAGGTAATTCCACCAAGCCTAAAGGATCATGTCCTAATACATTAAATTATTTCCTAATACATTAAATTATGTTTGGTTTCTTTAAATTATGTTTGGTTTCTAGAAGCATTAATCATGAAGAGTCATGAGATCCACATTTCTATCATACTATTTGCAAGTTCACATTTCCATCATGCTATTTGCAAGTTCTATATGAAGATATGTAGTCTAATAACTAATTAGCAAGCTGTGATTTCCTAATACATTATTATGTTTGGTTTCCATCATACTATTTGCAAGTTGTATATGAAGATATGTAGTCTAATAACTATACACTATAGCCCATATAACATATAACAACCTTTGACAGTATGAACAAAGAGTCAGAAAATAGAGAGGCCTCCTAGTAGAGTATAACATATAACGACCTTTGACAGTATGAGAAAAGAGTCAAAAAAATAGAGAGGCCTCCCAGCAGAGTTCCACCTGTTCATCAAGGTAAGCAACATAATATCGAAAGTGAAACAATGACACCACTGAACATATGTGAATCTAGATATTAAATTGAAATTTATTGCAAATTACATGTGCATGGTTTATCTTAAAGTTTGACCTAATATTTTTATGGTAGAATTCACATCTAAAATTAATGGGAGGAAGCCTTTAGTTTGTGGGAGAAATGACACATGTACACATTTTACCTTAAAGTGGTTTTGTTTTATGGATATTAAAATGAAGAACTTCAAGTGGTTGTGTTTTATGGATATTAAAATGAATAACTTATATTTAGATCCATTCCAGAGATTGACTATCGGGGCATTTACTAGATATGTCACCTTTCATAAAAGATGAGATCCAGAGGCTACCTGGCCCTTTACAGACTCTTGCTATAGAACTTGTAGAATTTAAGAAATTTAAATTGAAAAGTTTATAGAACCTGTAGAAGTTAAGAAATTTACATTGACAAATTTACTAGTAGAAACGTACATTGACAACATATAGAGATTCAACTAGGCTTGTGAAAAGTACAAGTGGGCAATGTGTAATTCTACTTAGAAGAGTCTTTGGTTTAATGGTTAAGCAAGAAAGATTTGTTATTTTCTCTATCTAGAGTAGAAGTGGAATACATAGTAGTTACTTCTTTTTGAGTGTTTTGGATGAAATGGGCTCTACAAGATATTAAGGTAAATTACTTTTTGAGTGAGTAGAAGTGGAATACATAGTAGTTACTTCTTTTTAAGTGTTTTGGATGAAAATGGCTCTACAAGATGTTAAGGTAAATTTATTTTTTGAGTAAATAGAAGTGGAATGTGTTATTGCCTAAATATACCTCAGGCTGAAGGAAGGCAGAGTCAGGGTAACATCAAACCACGCTTAGTCTGGTAGCTAGCCCTACCAGAACATGAGAGGGCTCTCTCTGGGTCAATCTCAGCGAAAAGTATGTACTAGGGATTGGGATGACTGGAAAAACAACTAATTTTAGGCTAGGTATATAAATAAAGGATTTGGAGTTTGATTTTGGGGGGTTTTGTTGGAAAAAGGGAAAGGCAGTTTCGGGTGCAGGGATTAGGCCTAGTTTTTGCAGAGTTCATATTGGGGCGAGGAAGGCAAGTGTTTTGATGTCTTATATTGATTGCATGGAAGGATCAAACTGGTGGGGAGCTGAAGAGGGCAAGAGGGTCTCAATATTTCTCCTCAAACAGACGAAAACATGTAAAATTAAACAAAACTAAAGGCAGAGCAAATCAAGCTACTGAATTCTACCTTTAACACTGATTTGCTTAATTTAAGAAGAAAGGAGCAGAGAAATGGCATAAAAATAAAATCAATGAAACTTATAGATACATATATAGAAACATCATCAAAACATAGAGCCACAAGGATCCCAAAGAGGGCTGCAAACCCTAGTCTATTCCTTTTCCAAAATTGCAGAATGAATGTACAATGAAGTGCTATGCAATCCCAAATGTCCAACCCTGAAAATGTCTGAGAAAATACATAATATAGACAAGCCTAAACCATTCCCATGCCTCTAGGGGTCAAGCTCATAATTCAAGGAGTTGTTTCAACCATATCTAAACTAGGAACTAGAAAATAGGCCATGAAACAACTTGCCTCTATATGCTAGGAAATTGATCCATTCACTCACATTTCACATTTTGGTGAATGAATCTTCTATAAAAAGTAAAATTGTGCCAAATTTACATCATGTTCATGAAATTACATTAATATAGATCAAGAGTTACATCAAAAATTAAAACTGGCCAAAGCTAGGCAAAATTTTGACCTGTGGAGTGAAAAATAGGCCAAAATCCTCTATGTGCCGCGCCCAAAATCTCTATGCGTAGCACAACTTTGGAGCTTTTTTTTAGGCCCTTCCCGAAGTGAAAATTGAGCTCATAAAATCTCGTTGGAAATCCCTACCTGTCTACTTTCCAACCCAAGTGGAATTTCTGGATTTTGTGTCCATTTGTCCCTCGAAAAGTTCAATCTCCCAAGACTGGTTCTTGTGTGTGCAAATAGTGGCAGAAAGGTCATTTTCAAGGCGTTTTTGACCCGTTAGGCCACCCAGAACTCGTTGAAACTCTTAGGCCATTCCTAAGCATGCACAAATTTTCATACAAAATCCAGAAATACCAATTTTTCCTCTAGAGGACCTCCCAATCGTAAGCGCGCGCCAAATGGCGCTACACATCGGGCAGAAAAACCTGTTTTGTGACCAAAAATATAAAAAAATGACAAAATTTTCTCCAAATTCCTTGAAATTTGGACTCAAGGTCCCTCATCAAGTACCATGCTCAGCCAAAGAAGCTTTTCCCAAGATTTGAAGTCGATCATGCCTTTTGCGCCTCTTCAGTGCCCTTCTCAGCCTCGCTTTTAGGATCTTCATTTTCGCTTTGCAGACATGTGTGCATGCCCAATAGTGGTTCTTCATGTGTTGGAGAATGTTCTTCTCTTTGTTTTATTTCTCCAAAAATCTCCTCAAGATGCATGTTAACCCTCTCGAGCCAAGTCTCTCTATCGGCTTCAATCTCCCGCTCGATAGGTGTCATCTCAGATGGGCTTCTCCGGGCAACATGCCAGTTTTCGCGGATGTTTTGTAACTCCATGAGTGTCTGCTGGTCCTCCAAATACTTATGTCACTACTCTAGATAGTTAATAATCCATTTTTATCTCTGCAACTTTTCAATCAATGTGCTGATCTCAGTTTTCTGCTCCTGAATGATCTCTCTCAGTTTTGAGTTTGGAGAGCTCACATCCACATCAATCAATGTAAAATCAGTATCCTGACCTCCTAAAGGTCCTTCCTCTTACATAGGCCTCTTTCCTCTATCCTGTACTTGTACCTATGCTGATGACAATAGCAACGAGACCCCTTCCACCCCGGGTGGATATAGTACTCGTCGGGCTGCTGCAAACAATGCTCTCGTGCCTATCTGATAAGTAACAAATACTGGCACACTGATGATAAGCTCTGTCTCGGGACCTTCAAAATTATGTGAAGGCTCACCCGCATCATGAAAAATCTCTGGAGGAGGCTGAGGGGCTGTCAAGAAGTCACGGGAAATGAACTCTTCCCATGCAATGCCCTGTAATCCAAGCTGATGTACCACAATCATATTGATAATCGCATAATGACAAATGTTGTTATTCTACTGCTATGGAGTCTTCTTCTGCACAAAATTAGTCATCCTCTCTATGTTTCGACACATGAAATATGGAATGTTCATCATCCTCATGCTCGTGAAATGCATCAATAGTTTGATGTGGTATGCATAGAGGCATGGGAATCGGCCCTCACAACTGAAGTACCTGATAATGAGTCTCATCAATGGTGCATAAGATTCCTTCAGAAATCAGAATGGGAATACCCTGCTGAGCTGCCTTAGATAGGCAGGCCTGATGTATGGCTCATAATGTACTATATCCACTTGTTGTCTTTTGTTCCACTCCTCACCTACATTCGGTATTCTTGTTGCCTGAGAAATGGTTTCTAGTGTCAAGGTTAAATTTACACCAGCGAGTGTAACCTGACCATCTCGCAAATGTAAAACAAACAACTAGGCAAACTCCTGATGATGTCGAATCTGAGAAATCCTCTCACAATACTGATAGCAGGACAGCTCTCGGAAACATGCCATGGCAAGTGGCCAGGCCTCCAACTGAGTCAACGAGGTGGGCTCCTGCCTCACATGTTTGCCTCCTTTACGAGTCCTTCTCGGTACATGAAGCTGTGTGGTATAATCACTGTCTTGCTCATATGATGACTCGGTGTCTTTCCTGGTGCTGCAAGGTATATGACAAGTGTATGTTTGCTTTGAAAATGAGAAATTGGTGTTTTGTTTTCAATGCCAAATGTACAAAGGGAAATGAGGGACTGTGAGGAATATGGGACAATGGGGAAAAGTGGACTTTCAAGTGAGATTAAGGTGTGCTAACAGTCACTTGACTGTATTTAGGAATCTGGGATTGGTATTTTTTGCAAATGATATGGGAGGGGGGAAAATGATAGGGAATGGTAGGGTTTAGGGATAGGTAAAAATAGGATTTTTGAAAATAAGTGATATGAGTGGTATTATAGGAGAATAGGGAAGGGATATTAATGATATCATGACGGTGATGGGGAATGGAACCACAAGTGGGAAATGGAGTTGAAATTTGGCACCAACAACCAAACTTTAAAATTCAAATATAAACCCTATGGAGCAGTTTTTTAACAAAAATGAAAGGGTTCATGTTTCATCAATCAAACTATCCAATTTATCCCTCCAAACAACACCAAACACAAGCTAAACTCAGTGGCAAGGGTGCACAAACTTACTTGGAGCAAAAGAGTTTGATTTGTTTTGAAATATTTGGAGGCAGTGATGAAATTTTTCCTTGTCGGCCCTGTGCGCCGCACTCACTATATGCGCTGCACACATTCAAAAATGCACTGTGGATCTCGGCTCTATGCGCCGCGACATGCCGATGCATCGTGACCTTCTCCCAACGCGTCATGCAAGCAAACTCGCAGACATTCCACCTCCAAAAACGCTGTTTTCGCTTCTCTAACTTCAACTTGGCTTCGCTCTTGGGTTTTTGATATCTCCTTGCATGCAAATGAAATTTGAAAGTGGAAAATATCTCATAGAACCATGGATTTTGATTTTTGTTTTGAAATAACCCACTTTGTAAAGTTGTAGAACTTTGGCACATTGGCATTTTAATACAAACTCTGTTTTGGTTTCCATTTTGACTTTTTGACTTGAATGATGAATCTTTTGTCAATTTCTGCAGGGATGGCTGGCATTGGATTTTGGGAAAGGATGACCAGGGCTATCGCTGAAGTACTTCATGACTGAAAAAACTTTAAAAATTACAAAGGATGAAATTACATTTATTACAAAAAATAAATTTGACGATTTCTTCTTCAAAACAGAGTTTTGAAGAAGAATCATTCTCAGCATTATTGATGATGAAAATTTTTGGAATGAAAACTTATTAGAAACATCCTCATGTGCCTGCTGGCATTATTTGAAATTTTTGAAGACGAAACCCTAGACCTAATGATTGAAATGACTCTTTGCTGACCAAAAGACCATTCATGACTATGAATGACTGTAAAATTGAGTTTGATGAATTTTGATGAACTTTAATGATCAGACACAAACCATCAGATACATGACATGAGGGAAAATGAGAGACAAGACCCTTCCGTCAGATAATCTATGCTTCTAATGGAATGCAACTGATTGGATGAATGAGACACCTAAACTGAAATGCAACAAATTTTTTTTGATATCTGACGGAGGTATGACTATAACGACTCTAACATTGGCTCCAATGGGGATGGTAGCTCCTTAGAGGTGCCAAGAACTGCAAATTTCTAGGAGAGTAGGTAGTTCCTTCGTCCATTGGGCTATGGATTCCATTATTTTGACAAAGCAACAAAAGACTGTTGACTGATTTATTGACTGAAAATCTGACTCAAACTGACTCAACTCTAAAACTTAAATGACTGAACCAAAACTGACTTGACAAATTCAGACCAAAACTACAATCCATCTTCAGAATTATAGCCTTCACTTTGGGCCCCAAACTGAAGAAAGGATCATAGTACACACTTGCAATGAAACTGAAAGAAATGGTATGTACAATGACAATGTGATCAGCAGAAAACACCTTAGAAGTGGTACTGCTTGAGCAGCCGACCATTGACCAGCCCTCCTGGACAATCTTCACCGTCCATCTCCTTCAGAAGAAAAGCATTCTGACCTCGATATGCAGCAATTTTAAAGGGTCCTTTCCAGATATTTTAGAACTTGCCGTGCTTACCTTTATCCTCATTTATGGCATCCCATTTCAACACCACTTCTTCTAGTTGAAATTTGTCTGCCTTTGCTTTCTTGTCGTAGATCTTCTTAATTCTCTCTTGCAGCTTGAATGTGTTTTGAAAAACTTCTTCCCTCGTCTGCTGAAAATGGATCATTTGATTTATTATTCTTTGCATATGATCTTCCTCACTGCCACCTTCCTGCAAAATTTTTAACACCAGAACTGCGAGAGAGGTAGGAAGCACTATATCAACTCCATAAACTAACTCAAAGGGGGACATACCGATGGATTTCTTCTGACTCACCCGATCTTCCCATAGTTCATTGACCAACTTCTTATGCCAACTCTTCTTGTTTATTTCCAACAACTTTTTAATGATGTTGACCAAAGATTTGTTGGAAGACTCCGCCAATCCATTGCCTTGTGGATGATAGGTGGTTGAATGTCCCAAAATGATTTAATACTTGTCACCAAACTCAATCATCTTTTTTTATTTGAAAGCTACTGCGTTATCAGTGATTAACTTATTCGGGCAACCAAAGCGAGACAAAATGTTATTCTCAAGGAAAAAAATGATTACTGAATCCGTAGCTTGCCTGGTGGGAACTGCTTCAATCCATTTCTTGAAATAATATGTCACTGTTAGGATCCATCTATGTTGTCTTGAAGAAAAGGGATGAATTTCGCTAATGAAATCCAAACCCCACTACTGAAACGGAGCACTCACCTCAATGGGCTTAAGTGGCAAAGGATGTAATTTCTGTCTTCCTTCAAAAATCTAGCACTCATGGCAGCTTTTGAAAGTCTTATACACATCAGCAAACAATGTCGGCCAATAGTATCCGGCTCTCAAAATATTATTAGCCATTGTTTTCCAAAAAAGGTGACCGCCACAATCTCCTTTATGAAAATCCTCCATAACCCGCTTTGCTTCTTCTTCCACCAAACAATTCAGCAAAACACCACCGAGATCTTTCCAATAAAGAAAATTATTCAAAACACAAAATGTAGCAGCCTTCAATTTCAGAGTTCTACTTTTGTTTCTAGCCATGCCAGGTGGTGGTGACAAATTTTGAAGCACATATACAATATCTGAATACCAAGGAGAAGTCACAAAGATTTCTGATACCTGAACTGATGAAATTTCCTCATTATCTTTAGACATAGCAGTAATAATATTGATGTCCAAAGCATGCAAATTCGATTCAGCGATTAACTTTGCCAGCCCTTGTCCTTTGATAAGTTTCATAGGCTTTATCTCCACATCATACTCCAACAAGGCAGCAATCCATCTGCCCCGTCTCACTTCTGGATATATTTTCACTAGAACATCCTCCATAGCAGTGTTAGGAACATAAGCAATAATATGGAAATGCAAAATATATACCCGAAAATCTTTCAATGCCTTCACAAGAGCAAGAGCTTGTTTTTCAATAATGTTATATTTCAGGGCTGCATCTCTTATAGTATGGCTAAAAAAAGCAATTGGTTTTTCATGCCCATCTCTTTTCTGCATTAATACTGTTGCCATAGTATGCTCCGAAGCAAAAGAGAACAAAATAAAATCCCGAGTTTAATCCGCGATGATCAAAACCAGAGCTGATGAAAGAACCAACTTCACTAAATTAAAGGACTTTACCACCTCTTCACTCCACTTTACTACGCTATCCTTCTTAAGCATGTATGTAATCTCTCTTATATGTTAAACAAGGTTAGGCACAAAGCGGCGTAAAAAATTCATCTTACCATTAAAAGACTGAATCTCCTTCTTATTCCGGGGAAGATCAATTTTCTGAATTGCTTCAACTCGAGCTGGGTCAATATGGATGCCATCTTTTGAGATAATACGACCAAGGAGTTTTCCCTCATCCATCGCAAACAAACTCTTCTTCAGATTAAGTGACACACCATACTTTCTACATCGCTGAAAAAAAACTTTCAAATGGTAAAGATGTTCTTCATCAGAATTGGAAAAGATTGTCAAATCATCAAGATACACAGCTAGAAAAACATATTTCTCATTCGAAAATACCATATCCATTTCACGCTAAAATGTCGCACCAGCATTCTTTAAACCAAAAGGAATTTTGGCATAATGGAAAGTTCCTCATTGAGTGGTGAATGCAGTTTTGTCTCTATCATCCTCATGGACCAAAATTTGGCTATACCCAGAATAACCATCGAGTAGCGACATACAAGATGCTCCAACTACTCACTGCAATATGTGATCCATTTTGGGCAATGGATAATTGTCTTTCAAAGAAACCTTGTTCAAATTCTGAAAATGAATGCACAAACAAATCTCACCTGTCTTTTTGAGTATGGGCACCAAATTGGATATCCAATATAAAAATCTTATAGGAACAATGATACTAGCCTTGTATAATCGATTCACCTCCTTTTCAATCGAAGGCAGCAATTTCAGATTTATCCTTCTCAACTTTTGCCTGAAAGGCTTCTGATTTGGCTTAATAGGAATGGTGTGCTGAATTATATTGGTATCATACGTGTTTAAATCTGAATAATCCCAAGAAAAAGCATCAGTAAAAGAAGACAACAAATTAACATATTTTTCCTTTACCTCCGGTGGCAATGATTTGGATAACTTCACCATCATTGGATTTTCAGCTGTTCCAATGTTTACGTCTTCAATTCCCTTTTTAGTTGGCTGCAAGGTTGGCTTTCTAGCTACGTCATCTTGATCAAAGAGATCTTATAAAGGTATCAAACCCTTAGGAATAACATTATCTTTCAGTTGCAACACTTCCACATGATTTATTTTCATATCAGCCTTACCATCATCATATTCCATGTCAATTGAAGTATCTTTGAATTTACCCTTGTTCTGTAGAAATTCATCAATCTCATCATCATCTTGGAATACTTGCCAAAACCTTTGATTATCCGAGACAGGTAGACAATGTTTCACATGGATTTCGAACTTGTTACTTGAGTTCATTGGGATCTTAAATTACTTGAGTTGTTCTTCAAGATATCAAGAACAATTTTTTGATAAGCCTGCTTCCTAGGATGCTTAGCTTGATACTCACCCTTCACTTGCTTAATTACCAACTCAGAGTCGCCATAGACTGCAATTCTCTTAGAATTCAACTTCCTAAGTATTTTCAGACCAGCAATCAAAGCTTCGTATTCTGCCTCATTATTCGAACAATCAAATGCTAACTTGTATGAACAAACTCTCACATTACTAGGTACCCTGTTTGGAGCGGAAAAAGGACTACGAACCCAAATACCAATTCCAACACCATCACTCCCTATGGCACCATCGAAATCCATAGTCCATAAACCTTCTTCATCTTCTTCCAAGTGCTGAAATTTCATTTTCTCTGTTATTTCTGCTTGCTGTCCCTTAAATTTCTGCTGTTGTCGGAATGATGATTGCTTAGCGGAACTCTCAATTTCTTGTATTTCTTTCATCAAAACTTCTCTGAAATTTTATGTAATCTCTGGAATGTCCTCTGCTTCAACTAACTGACTATCTACGTCATTGACACTGTCTGAATATAAAACAAGAGACTCCAAATCTGTATGTACATAATTAATCGGATGATTTACCAGTTTCTCCTTGCTGGTGATCATATACTTCATCTTCTGTTCCCGATATATTTTTCTCATCTAACCAAACACATGAATGGTAGCATAGGAGAAATCAAGCTGTATGGTTCCCTTCAACTTCGCTCCCGAAGATCTGGAAAGAAGCATGCCAAATCTAGGAGGAATGTCTGCCACAACCACGTCTATCAAAACATTCTTCGCCAGAATCTGATCTAAACTTACCACCAAATATTTAATAAGCCCAATGCATCTTACTCTGCTGGAATCAAAATAATACAGATCATGATACTTCTGAGTGATGTCCAATCCCAATTTCTCCATAATCGCCTTCGGCATGAGATTGTGAGAAGCTCCAGAATCAAACATGGCATTATGTAATACAAACTCATGCAATCTAAGGCTGATATAAAAAGGAGGCACATCACTATCGGGAGACCCACCATCCAATGCTGGTCCAAATATCAATTCGGGCTAATCATCCTCCACATTCACCATATTAGACATTGGATCGAAATTCAGAATTTTAGATACTTGACCCTTGTAGCTACTATTTTTCATTAACTCAGTCAAAGGAATGGAAACTTTCAACTTAGAAATCTCACTCTCTAAGTTAAAAGCTGAAGTTTTTTCTACCTCTTTGGTTGGAGCATATTTCCTTTCAGCTTTCTCCTTTGATACAATTGGCTGATTTGATCTTTCACTTGCTGATGGAGACTTACTTGTAGTGGGATCAACTACATCTTTTCCCTTCTTTTGTGCAATGGCTGCATCATTCTTTGGTGCTGAAACTTATTTTCTCTTTTGGATTGGATTGATAGGCACATATATGTTTCTAAGTGAATATTGTTTCTACTGGTCGGACAAAGCATTCATATAACCTCTTTGATATTCATCCAACTCTTCTTCAAGGGCTATCTCATTTGCCAAAATAAAATCCTCATCCTTTTGTATAGGTGAGCTTTCTGCATACTCCTTATCTTCAGTGATAAAGTTTGGAATGTCATCAGGTGTAAAAAAGTGATTTTATTTTCCAATTACATTGTCTTCATCATCTGATTCGGGACCAACAAAATTTTGTTGTAAAGGATTTTTTACCTACTGTTGTGGTGGCGGTTCTGATGCTCACTGCTCTCATTGTTTGATCCTAAACTGTGTTTGCTACTGTCCACGAAAGTTGGGATTTCTAATCTGCATTTCGGGCTTATCAAGTGTCATTATTTCAAACATCTTCTTCACTTTGCAATGTAATTGATCTGAAGTAGAAGCTTCTTCTTTTATCGCAAATTTCTTTTCTGCTTTCAATCTAGCTCTCTTGTCATTCAAATTTTCCTCAACACTCACCTCAATCTTCTGCATGTCCTCCAATGTAGGCGGATCCCTTTCCCGTAATGAATAGGCCATGTTTGGATCAAAACCATCCAGGAATTTTAACAAAGCTGACTTCTTAGAAGGCCTCAAATCATCAATAATTGCATTATAAACCACATTAAATCTGATAATATAGTCTTGGACGGACTCACGAGGATTGCGCTTGATCTTGGTATATTCAGAAGTCATTTGAAGAGGATATTTTTTTATTTCCCACTGATCTAAAATTTGTCTTTGCAGCTCGACTAAAGTAGCAATACTTATAGGCTGCAAAGCTCTGAACCACTTACGTACCTCACCTCCAAAAGTTTGCACAAACAATCTCATGGTGACATTCTCTTCATCAATTTCATGGAGATCAAATAAGTCTATCATTCTATCAATATGCTACTAAGCGGGAACACTCTCAAGAGTTCCATCAAACAATGGGATTTTACTCTGATAATCAGTGGGCATGGCATCCAATTTTTGGGGCAAGACAAGAGGTGCGAATCTAGCAGCCATTTCTCTTGCTGGATTTATAATCTGTCTTAGAGAAATAGGTGGGGTAGAGGCAGTAGATTTATGAGGTGTATGTGGGGGAGATGGAGGAGGAACTGCTGTAGATTGCTGATCAGATATAGATGGTTGCACGGGAATGGTAGGAATGAAAGAAGGCTCAACGTGAACTTGTGAATCAAAAGTAACTACTGATGGACCAAGAGTTTCAGATGAATATTCGATAAAATCAGGAATATTAGTTGCCACAATAGAGTTTTGAATGTTCAAAATGTAACTATCAATGGATCTATTAGCTTGTTCAATCTCAAGATACTTGATAAACTTGGGATTTATGAAAGTAGAACCAGTAGCACTTTCAGACTTAGTTTCAAACAACGACAACTCAAATTGATCATCAAAATCAATATCTTCAAGGAATTCAAATACAGTAGGGCATGAATGAGATTTAAACAAATGGATCACCAAAATTTCTCGATGGAGGATTCTTGAAATCAGATTGGGATTCTCATACAGTAGAGGTGGATCAGGATCCAGATTTTCTCTTGTATGTCCTCTGGAAGCCAATGCGTTGGATTAATTTCAAAATCAAAGGGACAAAACCAACTTGTTCAGTCTATCAAATTCTAGACTCATCACCCAAAAGTACAAAACGATCTGAAATACTGGGGTAACTCACAAGTCAAGTGTCATGTTCACAAGCTAGATCGAAGATTCACTGAAGCAACGTTTATCTACTTCCACTAATGAAAAGAAGAAGCGTTTCGAAGGCTACCTGACATAACTTTAGGCTTCGTCTGTAGCTTATAAAAAAAATAACACCAACAAGCAAACCATATTCTTCCCCATTATGGTCACCACTATGTTATTGCCGAAATCTACCTCAGGCTGAAGGAAGGCAGAGTCAGGGTAACATCAAACCACGCTCAGTCTAGTAGCTAGCCCTACCAGAATAGGAGACGGCTCTCTCTGGGTCAATCTCAGCGAAAATTAAGTAATAGGGCTTGATATGACTGTAAAAACAACTAATTTTAAGCTAGGTATATAAATAAAGGAGTTGGAGTTTTATTTTAGGGTTTTTTTTTTGGAAAAAGGGAACGGCAGTTTTGGGTGCAGCGATTAGGCCTAGTTTTTGCAGAGTTCAGATTGGGGTGAGGAAGGAAAGTGTTTTGATGTCTTATATTGATTGTATGGAAGGATCAGACTGGGGGGGAGCTGAAGAGGCCAAGAGAGTCTCAAGAGTCCTCCTCGAACAGATGAAAACATGTAAAATTAAACAAAACTAAAGGCAGAGCAAAGCAAGCTACTGAATTCTACCTTTAACATTGATTTGCTTAATTTAAGAAGAAAGGAGAAGAGAAATGGCATACAAATAACATCAATGAAACTTACAGATACATAGAGAGAAACATCATCAAAACATAGAGCGACAAGGATCCCAAAGAGAGCTACAAACCCTCGTCTATTCCTTTGCCAAAATTGTAGAATGAATGTACAATGAAGTGCTATGCAATCCCAAATGTCCAACCCTGAAAATGTCTGAGAAAATACATAATATAGAAAAGCCTAAACCATTCCCATGCCTCTAGGGGTCGAGCTCATAATTCTAGGAGCTGTTTCAACCATATCTAAACTAGGAACTAGAAAATAGGCCATGAAACAACTTGCCTCTATATGCTAGGAAACTGATCCATTCACTCACATTTCACCTTTTGGTGAATGAATCTTCTAGAACAAGTAAAAATGTGTCAAAATTACATCATTTTCATGAAATTACATCAAGATAGATCAAGAGTTACATCAAAAATTAAAAATGGCCAAAACTAGGCGAAATTTTGAGTCATGGAGTGAAAAATAGGCCAAAAGCCTCTATGTGCCGCGCCCAAAATCTCTATGCGTAGCACAACTTTGGAGCTGTTTTTGAGACCTTTCCAAAGTCAAAATTGAGCTCATGATAGCTCGTTGGAAAGACCTACCTGTCTACATTCCAACCCAAGTGGAATTTCTGGATTTGGTGTCCATTTGACCCTCCAAAAGTTTAATCTCACAAGACTGGTTCTTGTGTGTGCAAAAAGTGGCAGAAAGGCCATTTTCAAGGTGTTTTGGACCCTTTAGGCCACCCAGAACTTGATGAAACTCTTAGGCCACTCCTGAGCATGCATAAATTTTCATAAAAAATCTAGAAATACCAATTTTTCCTCCAAAGGACCTCCCAATCATAAGCGCGCGCCAAGTGGCGCTACGCGTCAGGCAGAAAAACCTGTTTTGTGACCAACAAAAATCAAAAATGAAAAACTTTTCTCCAAATTCCTTGAAATTTTGACTAAAGGTCCCTCATCAATTACCATGCTCATCAAAATAAGCTTCGGCCAAGATTTGAAGTTGATCATGCCTTTTTCACCTCTTCAGTGCCCTTCTCAGCCTCGCTTTCAGGATCTTGATTTTCGCTTTGCAGACATGTGTGCGTGCCTAATAGTGGTTCTTCATGTGTCAGAGAATGTTATTCTCTTTGTTTTATTTCTCCAAAAAATTCTCAAGATGCATGTTAACCCTCTCAAGCCAAGTCTCTTTATCGGCCTCAATCTCCCGCTCGATAGGTGTCATCTCGGATGGGCTTCTCCGGGCAGCTTGCCGGTTCTCACGGATGTTTTGTAAGTCCATGAGTGTCTGATGGTCCTCCAACTGATTATTCCACTACTCCGAATAGTTAATAGTCCATTTTTCTCTCTGCAACTTGTCGGTCAATGTGCTGATATCAGTTTTCTGCTCCTGAATGATCTCTCTCAGTTTTGAGTTTGGAGAGCTCACGTCCACATCAATCAATGTAAAATCAGTATCCTGACCTCCTGAAGGGCCTTCCTCCTACATAGGCCTCTTTCCTCTATCCTTTACCTGTACCTATGCTAATGATGATGGAAACGAGACCCCTTCCACCCCGGGTGGAGATAGTACTCGTCGAGTTGTTGCAAACAATGCTCTCGTGCCTCTCTGATAAGTAAAAAATACTGGCACACTGATGATAGGCTCTATATCGGGACCTTAAAAATGATGTGAAGGCTCACCCACATCATAAACAATCTCTAGAGGAGGCTGAGGGGTTGTAAAGAAGTCACAGGAAATGAAATCTTCCCATGCAATGCCCTGCAATCCAAGCTGATGTACCACAATCATCTTGATAAGCACATAATGATAAATGTTGTTATGCCGCTGCTCTGGAGTCTTATTCTGCATAAGAGTAGTCATCCTCTCTATGTTTCGGCACATGAAATATGGAATGTTCATCATCCTCACCCTCGTGAAATGCATCAATAGTATGATGTTGTATGCATAGAGGTGTGAGAATCGACCCTCACAACAGAAGTCCCTGATAATGAGTCTCATCAATGGTGCATAAGATTCCTTCAGAAATGAGAATGGGAATACCCTGCAGAGCTGCCTCAGATAGCCAGGCCTATTGTATGGCTCGTAATGTACTCTATCCACCTGCTATCTTTTGTTCCACTCCTCAACTACATTCAGTATTCTTGTTGCTTGAGAAATGGTTTCTGGTGTCAAGGTGAAATTTACACCAACGAGTGTAACCTAACCATATCACAAATGTAAAACAAACAACTATGCCAGCTATTGATGATGTCGAATCTGAGCAATCCTCTCACAATACTGATAGCATGACAGCTCTCGGAAACATGCCATGGAAAGTGGGAAGGCCTCCAACTGAGTCAATGAGGTGGGCTCCTCCCTCACATGTCTGCCTCCTTTACGAGGCCTTCTTGGTACATGAAGCTCTGTGGTAGAATCATTGTCTTGCTCATATGATGACTCAGTGTCTGTCATGGTGCTGCAAGGTATATGACAAGTGTATTTTTGGTTTGAAAATGAGAAATTGGTGTTTTGTTTTAAATGCCAAATGTACAAAGGGAAATGAGGGACTGTGAGGAATATGGGACAATGGGGAAAACTGGACTATCAAGTGAGATTAAGGTGTGCTAACAGTCACTTGACTATATTTAGGAATCTGGGATTTGGTATTTTTTGAAAATGATATGGGAGGGGGGAAAATGATAGGGAATGGTAGGGTTTAGGGATAGAGAAAAATAGGATTTTTGAAAATAAGTGATGCGAGTAGTCTTATGGGATAATAGGGAAGGGATATTAATGATATCATGACAGTGATGGGGAATGGAACCACAAGTGGGAAATGGAGTTGAAATTTGGCACCAACAACCAAACTTTAAAATTCAAATATAAACCCTATGGAGCAGTTTTTTAACAAAAATGAGAGGGTTCATGTTTCACCAATAAAAATCTCCAATTTCTCCCTCCAAAAAACACCAAACACAAGCTAAACTCAGTGGCAAGGGTGCAAAAACTTACTTGGGGCAAAAGAGTTTGAGTCGTTTTGAAAAATTTGGAAGCAGTGATGAAATTTTCCCTTGTCGGCCCTATGCGCCGCGCACAAAACCCAGTGCGCCGTGCTCACTGTATGTGCCACACACGTTCAAAAATACATTGTGGATGTCGGCTCTATGCGTCGTGACCTTCTTCCAACGCGTCGCACAAGCAAACTCACAGACAGTCCGCCTCCAAAAACTCCGTTTTCGCTTCTCCAACTTCAACTCGGCTTCTCTCTTGGGTTTTTGATATCTCCTTGCGTGAAAATGAAATTTGAAAGTGGAAAATATCTCATAGAACCATGCATTTTGATTTTTGTTTTGAAATAACCCACTTTGTAAAGTTTTAGAACTTTGGCACTTTGTCATTTTAATACAAACTCTGTTTTGGTTTCCATTTTGACTTTTTGACTTGAATGATGAATCTTTTGTCAATTTCTGCAGGGATGGTTGGCATTGGATTTCGGCAAAGGATGACCAGGGCTACGCCTGAAGTATTTCATGACTAAAAAACTTTAAAAATTACAAAGGATGAAATTACATTTATTACAAAAAATAAATTTGACGATTTCTTCTTCAAAAAAGAGTTTTGAAGAAGAATAATTCTGAGCATTATTGATGATGAAAATTTTGGAATGAATACTTATTAGAAACATCCTCATGTGCCTGCCGGCATTATTTGACATTTTTGAAGATGAAACCCTAGACCTAATGACTGAAATGACTCTTTTCCGACCAAAAGACCATCCAAGACTATGAATGACTGTAAAATTGACTTTGATGAATTTTGATGAACTTTAATGATCAGACACAAACTAGCAGATACATGACATGAGGGAAAATGAGAGACAAGACCCTTCCATCAGATAATCTATGCTTCTAATGGAATGCAACTAATTGGATGAATGAGACACCTAAAATGAAATGCAACAAAGAGTTTTTTATCTCTGACGGAGATATGACTATACCGAATCTAATAGAATGTACATAGTAGTTACTTGTTTTCTACTATTTTGGATGAAATGGGCTCTACAAGATATTAAAGTAAATTTTTTTTTGAGTTCTTTGGTTGAAATGTGCTCTACAAGATATTAAGGTAAGGTAAATTTTTTTTTGAGTGTCTTGGATGAAATGGACTCTACAATATATTAAGGTAAATTTATTTTTGAGTGTTTTGGATGAAATGGGCTTTACAAGATATTAAGGTAAGGTAAATTTCTTTATGAGTGTTTTGGATGAAATGGGCTCTACAAGATATTAAGGTAAATCTGTATATCTATTAAGTGTTTCAATAGAAATGTAATAAAAATTTTAAAAATAAATTATTCTAATTTCTTAAATCGCTATTTACATATCATCATAAATTATCACTTCCTCACACAACAAGTCTTTGAGAAAATAGTGAAGATGGAATACATAACCACAAAGCATCTTGTTAGAGAAGCATTTGAAAGTGAGAAAAAAATTAGGAATAGTTCTTGTAAATTATCATGTTAGAGAACCGTTTGAGCATGTGAGAAACAAATTAGTGATATTTCTTGTAAATTATTGTCACTTATTTGACTTCAAAAGAAGAGCATATGAAATTGAGTGCAATATCTATGTGGGAGAGTACACAATATCCAAGGGGGGGAATATGATATATTTGACTTCAAAATAAGAGCCTATGAAATTGAGTGAAATATCTATGTGGGAGAGTACGTAATATATAAGGGGGAGAATAGATATAAGGAAGGAATAAAAAGAGTAACAAAAATCATATGATTGTGTCAATAATTTGAAGTAGTCAAGAAAGATAACAAAATACCATCAAAATTGAGTGCAATATCTATATGATCAAGTGTCAATAATTTGAAGTAGTTTTGAAGTAGTCAAGAAAGATATCAAAGGACCATAAAAATTATGTGCAATATCTATATGATATCTATATGGTCAATTGTCAATAATTTGAGGTAAAGAATGATAGCCAAGGACCATCAAAATTGAGTGAAATATCTATATGATTGTGTCAATAATTTGATAACTTGAAGTAGTCACAGAAGATAACAAAGTACCATCAAAATAGAGTGAAATATCTATGTGGGAGAGTACACAATATCTAAGGGGTAGAATACAATATAAGGAAGGAATAAAAAGAGTAACAAGAAGCATATGGTTGTGTCAATAATTTGAAGTATTCAAGAAAGATAACAAATTAGTTAAGAAAGATAATTAAGGACCATCATCACATTCAAATTGAAATATCAAGTAGTCTTCTTCATGAACAAGAATCATTAACTAATTTCATCATTTAAACGGATCATTTTTTAATGAAAAAAATTATGAATAGTATGGAATGAATCATTGTACATTATGATAAATCTTGTATTTAAATGACATTTGATCTATGAATAAAAAATAAAATGGGATCATCTCTTCATATATATGTGTCTAAGAGATAAATGAAAAGCAAAGGTAACTCCACCAAGCCTAAAGGAGCATGTCCTAATACATTAAATTATGTCCTAATACATTAAATTCTTTTTGGTTTCTAGAAGCATTAATCATGAAGAGTCATGAGATCCACATTTCGATCATACTATTTTCAACTAAAAGGAGCAAGTCCTAATACATTATTATGTTTGGTTTCTAGAAGCATTAATCATGAACAGTCTTGAGATCCACCTTTCCATCATACTATTTGCAAGTTGACATTTCCATCATGCTATTTGCAAGTTCAATATGAAGATATGTAGTCTAATAACTAATTAGCAAGTTGTTATGTCCTAATACATTATTATGTTTGGTTTCCATCATACTATTTGTAAGTTCAATATGAAGATATGTAATCTAATAACTATACATTCTAGCCCATATAACATATAACGACCTTTGACAGTATGAGCAAAGAGTCAAAAAATAGAGAGGCCTCCCAGCAGAGTTCCACCTATTCATCAAGGTAAGAAACATAATATCGGAAGTGAAACAGTGACACCACTGAACATATGTGAATTTAGAATGATTTGAACTCTTTTTTCAAAAGAGAAAAAACCATGTTTCATATATTGATAACAATTCATATAAAAAATCCTCTTGATATACCCATAACAAGTTATCAAGTATAAAAGATCATATTCTGTCTCATATATAAATACATTATAGCAGCATAAAAGACAATATGTAGTCACATTATAGGAGTAGATCATTCTAGTTCAATCATTCTAGCGTTAAGGAATCGAGAGAAGGCTCAGTAATGGCATAAGCTTAACAGTGGTGGTAAACTTCCTTGCACAAGGCGAGATTCAGCTAGAGTGGATGAAATTGATGGATCCACAGGAACAGTAACAACTGCAGCAACCGAATGCATATCATACTACCAGAAATTCGACATACACCTTACAGCAAAAGGTAATGAAATTTAGAGCATAATTAATAGCATAGATGCTTTGTTTGGAATTTTGGGGTTCCTCGTTCCCACTTGGTTGTAAATACAAACTTCTATAGCAATGACTGCCTTGACTTGTACATGACACCAATCAACTCAAATTAAAACCAAGAATTCCAAAAGGCACATTTGCAGTAACAGTCCAAATTTAACATAGAAAAGTAAATCCCTATATACGCAAGTGAACCCCCAAATATAATGGACTCCCTTGAAGCCCAGGGTTACTTCTTATAGGGGAAAGCCCTGGAACTTGTGATTCAAGAGAGGTCAGAAAGTGGAAATTTTATGTTTCAACGAGTTTTTTCATTTCAACGAAGTTCCTTTTTCAACAGTGCCCTCAAATATGTGGGACTAACTTAGGCATCCAAGAATCATCTTAACAAGAAAGATATTAGTGATACCAAAGTTGTTAAAAACAATTTATATGAAAAAAAAAGAACATTTTGGACATGGCATGACATGCACTAGGCTTAATTAGTACTAATGGAACTTGGTGAATGTCACCATAATTGTTAATGAATAATTCATGTAGATTTCAATGTATCATGTTGCGCAACATATGTTTAAAATGAAAATAATTTTGAAGCTAAGAACCTAGCAACATTAAAGGTATCTAGTGTCTTCATAATTGGGGAAAAAAGGGCACAAGTCAAGTGCATACAATGGGGAAAAAGAGGACACAACTAGAGTGCATATAACGAAATCCAACACCATGTTGCATGGGTACAAGTTCAAAACTCGATGTAGATTTATAGCATGGATGAAAAAATTCAGCTATAAGGTACAACAATATGACAATTTTCTTTTGTAAAAGAAGAGGTTGCTGGGAATGTGAATCCCATTGATAAAGGTGCAGAGGAGGAGGAGAAACAATAGCCTATACAACATGGATAGAAAGCTTGTGCATATAATTTCAAAGTTGTACACAAAGAGATCCCATTTTTTGTAAGTGTTAACATGAGCCATGTGAAGAGAATGATTACAGTGTTGTGAGGAAAATTATTATAGAATTTAGTACTATAGATGTCTCAAAAAAACCCATAATTACATCCAGAGAAAAAAATTATTGCATCTAGAGCCAAATAAACCTAGAATTACATTTCAACTTGATCTAAACTTCCATGTACAGGTGGAGAATAAAAAACATGATATTACCTGGTAGTTTTCTTGATGTCGACACAGATAATCACCAACAGAGTGGACAGAGGCAACCCCATACCAGCAGTAATGCCGCAAAAATTCAACGAACATAACAAAAACACAAAAACAAGCGAAGAAAAAGAGCAAAGAAACACAGGCGCTGGAAAAAAATGAACTTCGTGGGCGATATATTTGTAAGAAATAGTTCGGATGAACTATTTTAAGAGTAAAAGTTCGATCGAACTTTTGTTGTCGGTTTTCCCATCTTCGACAAAAATTCTATTTGCCCACACCATCACTGTGCCTTCAATCTAAATGGAAGAACGAGTTCGGCTGAAATTTCTCATAAAGCTCGGCTGAACTATCCAATAGTTCGCCCGAACTTATTACAAAGTTCAACTGAACTATTGCTGAAAAAAATTTCCACCCCCGATTCTCACAAAAGTGTAACCCAACTTCACATTTCCACGGAACATCATAAATATTTTTCCTTAGTTCTCAAACCTTATGTTGTGTGGAGCTTGAGAAAATATTTGCATACACATATCACAATATAGCATGTTGTGGAGTACATTTACATGAAACAAATCATTCAAAATTTAATATTCTATCAAGATTGAGGCATGTGTTAAATGGCTAATATCTACATCTTTGCGCAATGGTGTCATTAATAATTTGAAGGTTCTTGGCTTGCTAGTATGATCTAGTTATTTCTTTGTGCAAGATGTTTTTTCACTCCTATTTTTAAAATTTTTATGTTTATGAACATTATATAGATATAATGGATGCTTCAAATTATAAAGAGGCAATTATTTTTCCATCAATAGAATTCATATATTTGTATATGGTGTAAATTCAGTAGTTTTATTGGTGGTACTTAGGGTAGGTGTCCCATGAATGCCACTTTCTCAAATACATCCCTAAAATACCACTGAATGGGTACCTTTAAATAGAAATAATTATCCGAGTGCATAATATTAGAGTATTAACACTCCATACTATAATTTAATGCAATAAATTTTACAATATATTAAACTTCACTAAAGAGTTATTAATCATAAATATCATTAATTAAGAGGTCAGATAAAACCATATAACTTATTGCAAACAAATGAAATCTATTATCATGGAATTTAAATGAGCATGTTTCCCTATGAGCCTGAGCCATAGAGGGATGTAACATCTCCATTTCGTCAATTTTTTTTTTAATTATAGTGCTATCACGAATTTAATCCTATGGACAAAACGTCGTTCGTCATATTTTAACATAATTTCACCACCAACAAGTCTCTTTGTTGTATTATCACATTGCTTACTCATATGCTCGTGATGACGAACACTACAATTGTAAAACCGCAATTAAGATTTTTAGTTAAGGGATTCTTCCATATTTTATTCCACATGATAACTTGTATATTAATAGTTAGCATTCCCCTCCCAACTATTACTAACAATGGTTCCATTTAACAATACTAACTTAGACCCTTTCTAATGTAATCCCCTTCAACATTATATTCTTTAATTAGCTTTTCTTAACAAGCCACTATATATTTATTTTGATACAAACCCCATCAATTATAAGGGTATCAATTATCACTGTTACTTAACTCTGCACTGTTAAACATAGGATATATATATACTCTCTGAAATCTGCATATAATTATTGACACTCATATTCATCATGGTATATTTCATTTATATGTGTAAATATAATTTTTGTTTTAAATGTTTACAACCGTTCATAGGATTCTTCCAACACGATTGCACATTCGATGGCACAAATTCCCCTATACCTCACTTACCACTTTCAAATGTTTACACAACCACTATTAAAAGTCCTTGACACGTATATTTGCATTTATTTAAGTCATTTTTCCTCCTAACCCCTTTTCTCACTACATAATGTACATGGGTTAGTTCGATGTGAAATGAGAAAAGATTTCTTTTTGAGAAATATATTATGTAATTATTGCGATTTCGATGGTTTACCTAACGTGTCATGTAATAGTGGCATAACTCACTCATGAGAGACTAAATGTCACTCCAAACTACCCTCAAAACTCTATGGAATTTATTTTTAAATAGATGTGGTTTAATTATCCGTCGACAAATTGCAACCACCACTACATGAGATATTGCTTGAGATTCTTGATATTAAATTTCAAGTACGTGTTCACATCACTCTTTGATTCAACCCATCCATCTATGGGAAATTATTCTAAATGCTGGATTGATTATGCGTGCAGGGTTTGGATCCACCACAACCTCTGGTTTGAGAGCCGATAAGAGGTTTCATTTTTGTTTGCAAGTTATCATTTTTTAGTTCACTTTTGGGAAACAACAACGGTCTCTGGTTGCAATTCAGTTTTTGGTGGTAATAGTAGCTTGACTCCATAGCTAATGTTATTGTTTTGTAAAGGAGTTTATTAAGGACATACATAGTTAGTTGTGTGTTTCCATTCAAAGATGAATTACACCTTTTCGGAAATCTCCAGCACAAGTAATGAGTCTGCAATTTTTTTCATCCCTTAACTCTTTCCACTCTGTGTTTTACCTTATAGTCAATTTTAAATTATTTATGATTCATTTCCATCTACCAATTGGAATTTTTCCTATGCACTTTCTTCATTTGTTCCAACATTTTTAGATAAGTATAAATATTTAAGTTTCATGGTTGGTTATGGTTTGTGCAGAGGACTTTATAGCTCATAATACCCAGCCATTTTTTATGAGTATTCTTGGCTCGAGGAATGATTTTCCCTAACATTATTGACCAATAATTTAGTTAGCTTGTCGAACTATCCTAGTATTTTCTCCCACAATTATCATTACCTAGATTTCTGCGAATTGTTTTATGAGGACGATTTTGTTTCCTACTTTCAATTTATTTAATTGTTGTTTTTGTTCAATCATAATTCCTAATATCCATTCTATCTCCCAGTGTAGTTACATTGACGAATGAATGGATTTTACATTTTTGGTTCTTGGCATATCTGGTTTTCGTTTTTCGTTTGTATTGATTTCTCCAGGTGTATTTTTATAGCTTACCCATCTTCTATCCATGGTGTGTCTCTATGTATACTCTGGTAAATTTTGGCTTAGCTCAAATTCGGAAAGACTTTTATAGGTCTCACTCATATTTAATAGTCATTACCCATTCCAATCATTACTTTGGGTAATACTTATATGTGCAAATATGATTTGTATTCACGAATGCCTCTTTCAGAGATTTCATGCTTCGTCTAGGGTTCTGACGAATCACACCTCTTCTCTGGAAATATATAGTTCCTTTTTTTCATAATTCACATTTTAATTTTAATCACACCACTTCTCGATTATCTTAGAATAGGATACTTATACTCCGAATATTTTGAGTGTTTTTGAATTTCCTTTTTACTACTATCTTAAAAGGTAAATTTACGTTAAACTTTCCATACTTATTCCTCATCTAGGAAATTATTATTCCTACAATCTTTTAATTGTTCTTTTGTCATTAAATATACAAAGTGTCATAAAATTAAAAACCCATATTGAAATTAGGGTTTTATTGTAATTATTAATTTCCACTTATTATTACAGTTTAGATGCTTCTTGTTTGTTTCCAAGATAAAGGTTTTACCTATATTTGAGTTTTAAAGTCGATTATTATTTCTAATAACTGGGACTAAAAAATAATTCATAGATTATGTTTAATGGATGTGTTTTTGGAACCCTACTTGGCTTACATAATATTAACATTTTTTCATAGTTAAGCCTAATTATGGACTCCTTTTTCCTCAGGTCGGTCCGAAATTCTACTTTGGAATTTTATGATATGCAATCTTTGCATAACTTTCAAGGACCCTTTCCAGTTTATTTAAAAGTAACATCATCATAAATTTGTATAAAGTGATTTACAATAATACATTTGAACTTTGTAAATCTATGGACTCTGGTATTGATGTTGTTTTAACAATGTAATATATGGAACAGAAACTTATGTTCTTTAATGAATTTCTTGAAATCATTATGTAGTACTTTGAGTTATAGTACTGGTTTATGAATTGATTATAAAATTATTTTTTCTTCCCTTACGGTACACATTCCATGCATAATATATTTTTTACATTTATAATTACAGCACGAGGAGATTGTTTAACTATCATTGATCATATAATTGTGTTTCCTTTCTATAATAATTTCATGACATAAGTTACTGAATTGCGAAATGATACTCTCAAGAAATTACCATGCAGTTATACTTTCTTGAGAGTCACCTAACCTCAGATCCAAACCTTCAGCCAAGTTTCGAAATTTTGAGAGTTGGTGCTCTTCAGATTTATGTTTGTACAACAATATAATACAAACAATATTGATTATAGTCAAATCTATTCAATGTACAAACCTTCCACAATCATTTCTACTTAGCCTTAATTTCACAACATACACTCAGAATTTAGATTTCAACAATTTTAGATATATATACATACTATGTTAGTTCGCCAACATAATCATAAGAATACTAAATTCTACGTAAAATGAAATTAACTGGTGCATACCACTTAAGGTAGACTACGTTCCACCCAACCTTTGAGCTCTTTCTCCACAGCTCCCCTCAAGCATAAATCAAATCCTCCAGCAATAGACAACCTATTATTTATCCTGAATCTGCTTATTTAAGCCTTATTTCCCTTTAGTCTGTTTCCTTAACTGCGTCTAGTTAATTCATGATGTTGTTTTCCTTTTTTCCTAGGATTTATTTTTTTTTCTTCCACAAAAGTACTTTAAAGCTAGATTTTCCTCTTTCTAGCTTTATTCCACCTCTTCCCAGTAAGTTCCTCTTTACTGGGGTATATTTTTATATTTTTGTCTCCAATATAATTTTTTATATTTAATTTATTTCCTCCAAGGATTTTTGAGAACTAGGGAATGTCTTATGAACCTTATCCATCCTCATGGATTTGGTTTCAAAATCTATAATCCTAATCTATTCTTTCCACAATTTAATTTCCATTTTATTTTATTAAATTAAAATAACAAAATAAATCCACACAATTGGTTTCCTTTCGGGTCCACTGTACCCTTTAGTACTTGTTTAAATTTCTAATAAAAGCATAGAAATTGGGGACATTACATATTCCCCCTCTAAAACAAAACACCATCTTCAGTGTTGTAAAGACAAAAAGATATCAAAATAACTTTTCAAACAATGATGGATATGTGTCCTTCATATCTTCCTCTCACTCCCAAGTAGTATCTTTGGGTTCAAAGTGCCTCCACTGCACTTTCACCCTGGCCATTGATATGTTTCGGAGCTCAATTTCTTCCCATGCCAAGATTCAAAGTGGCTCTGGAAGGAATTCCCCTTCTGGTTCCACCTGTATGACATTCCAATCAATAACATGAGTAGTATTATTCACATATTTTTTTAATAATGAAACATGAAAAACATTGCGAACCTTAATGTGACTAGGTAAAGCCAACTTGTATGCAACTGGTCCCACTCTTTCTAGTACTTCAAAAGGTCCACAGTAGAGTTGTGCTAATTTTTCACTGTAATATCCCCAATTTTATATGCTTTTATTAAACATTTAAACAAGTCCAAAAGGGTACAATGTCCGCAATGGAAAACAATTGTGTGAATTTAGTTTATTATTTCATCTTAATAAAATGAAATGGAAATTAATGTGAAAAGACTAGATTATGACTATAGATCTGAAAGCCAGATCCATGAGGATGGATAAGGTCATAATACTTTCCTAGTATTCCAAAAATCCTTGGAAGAAATTGTTGGCAATATGATGCAATGTGTTGTCCTTGATGGCAACCTACTTGATGAAGTTGTTCTTGATGGAAACTGACTTGATGAGTTGTCTTTGGATAGCAACCTATTTGTTAATGATGTAAATCTAATGTATCTACAGAGTAGTTCAGAAGTAACAAAGAAAGAAATTCCAGTAAGTGCTAGAGTAATGATGAATAAGATATGTCACAAAGCATACGTGGGTTTGTAAAGGCAAAGTAGCATATGTACGCGTGAAAGTACGTACCAAGTAGCGTATGCCTATTTGCGCTCTAAATTTACAAAACCAGGGGACATGACCATAGTATTGGCCCACTATATTGAGCGCTGGATTATCTATTTGATCCCGTCTAGGAATACCATCAGCGGTTGAGTGGTTTTGACTCATGGTATTGATAAAGGCTAAAACTATATAAGTAGAAGAAGATCATAGTGCAAGGGAGTGCATAGATCTGGGTTTTAATGAATAGTTCACTCTGAAGTATATCTCCATGGAATGGGTAACGATTTATTGATTGATCTGAATTAATAATGCACATATGAAGAAAATGATGAAGAGGGATCTCTAGATCTGAAATGACCTTGTATTTTCTATATTTGTCTATGGAATGTTTAGTTCTGTGATCTGGTGAATCTTTGTTGAAGTAAAGGTTGAGATCTGAGTTATCTATTCTGAAGAGCTTCATAGTTCTGATATGTTACATATCTATACGTATGTTCATCTCAACGAAAGCGCGTATATACACAGGTTCGTTTCTGCAAAAGCGCGTATGGAATCAAAGGTCAGTTCTGAAATAGTTGCAGATCTATACGCAGATTTGTCTCTGTGAAAGTGTGTATACACGTAGGTTCAGTGAAGTAAAAGCACGTATGCAATCTAGGGTTTTGCTGAAGTTTGTGGAATGAAATGTCTGATCTGTTTTGTTATTTTACTGCTATCTGTCAATGATGTATTCATATAGATCTGGGTTGTTTGAATGTTGATTATGCTACTAATTATGTTGATTAAAGATCAAGTTGTTGGTTGATTGGTTGATGATTCAATGAGTGAACTAATGGGGTTATAAGTTTCAATTTGATATATGTTGAGCTTAAGTGTGTGGAGTGGATCCAGTCTGAAAATCTGATGAAAAGTGGCCTACAAGGTATGTTGTGTGGAAGCTTATGGATCCAGTATGAAAATTGATGAAACATGGTCCGCAGTGGTGCTGAGGGTCGAAGCCTTTAGTGAGGGGGTTGTAGCTCCTTTCGAGTGGTAGCTGGTAAAAGAGAGTAGGGGGTAGTAGCTCCCTTCCAGGAGAGGCTGGTAAACGAGAGCAGAGGGTAGTAGCTCCCTTCCAGGAGAGGCTGGTAAACGAGATCAGGGGGTTGGAGCTCCCTTCCAGTAGTGGATGGGGAACGAGAGAAGGTTGAAACCTTCTGCAGGTGGGTGCCTACGTACTGGTATGAGTCTGCGCTAGTACAAAATTGTAAGAAGTTTTCTTTATAATAAATACTGAAGACAGAGACGACAGCAGCGATGGTTTTCTCCCGAATTGGGTTTCCACCTTAAATTTTGGTGTTCATGTGTGTTGCTTATGTGTGATGGTTTATTCTGTTATTACTGCACATGCTTACTACTTACTAAACATCTGATGAATGAATGATACAATGATCTAAGTAAAGAAGTAAATGCATAATAAGATATGTGGACATACACAAGTTTTCTTAAGGATATCCGCGTGTATACGCGAGTTGGGTTCAATAAAGTAGTGTATGGTTTTAAGAGAAAGAAAAAGTAAAAAGTTTTTAGCCGGCCTCTAAATACCGATTCAAGGCCTCAAGACTTTTCCCAACAATTGGTATTAGAGTAGGTCCTTTTGAATGAGCTTGATCGCTTGAAGGAGAGCCGTCACAATGGGAAGGAAGCAAAAGAAGAGGGCTACTCAAGGAAAGAAGATATCTTATAAATCGTGTAAGGCAGAAAATGAAGATGATGCAAAAGGTATTAATCCTTGTTCTTGTGATTCACTTCCTTATGCAAGCAATGGTGAAGATAGTGAAAATGATAGTGAAAGTAACCGTATGGGTCTAGAAGAAAATCTCAAGCTTAATTTTGAAGACAAATTTAAAAGGAAGGAATCTATGTATAAAGATATGATCTATAGAATGAATGGATAGATGGAAATGTATCAAAGACTGCAGGATAAAGTAACCAATCGAAGTGACAGACTTGAAGCAGAAATCATCTCTCTCAAAATAGATTTGGAAAAATCAAATAAGAAGAATGAATAACTTTTACAAGCTTTTGAAGAACAAGAAAATTGGTTGAAAGAAGAGATTTTAAAATTGAATGATCAAGTAGAAGAAGGAAGAAGGGTTGAAGAAAGTATGAAGAAGTAATGCCGAAGATTGGAGGTTGAGGTAAACATTTTAAAAGGTAAATTAGAAGAAAAAGATAAACTCTTAAGGTTTCAAGATAGTACTAAGATTCTGGACAATATTCTTAGTAGTCAAAGGTCTCCTTCTGTTAAATTTGGTCTTGGTTTTCATGAAACTGTTAAAGGAGAATCTAGTTCACAAGAAAGTGCTAAAGATTGAAAGGATATCAATGCAAAACCTGAAGTGTTGAAATAAACAAAAGGTCAACTGACAATCATGAACTCTGAAAATAAATCATTCCCTCCTAACTATAGAAGCATTAATCAATTCTCTCCTTTGATCAATAATGTTGAATGCTTTAAATGTCATAATTATGGGCATGTTGTAGCCAATTGCAAAAGAAAATTGTTTCAGTCGCAAACAAACAGATTCTACAGAGAAAGGTACTCAGGTTTCTTTAAGGGATATTGTTTTTCATGCAGCGAGTTTGGTCATAAAGCAACTGATTGCAATAGAATAAATAATAGAAAAACACATTATGATCCCTATGCTTACTTTTCCGGTCACACAAGATGTTATGCTTGTAACAAGTATGGACATGTAGAAAAAGAATGTAGGATGAATAGATCTGAGAAATTGGATAATTTCCCGCACACAATAAGAAATTTCAAGCAAAGCTAGAAAAAGAAGGAGGACCAGTCAAAAACGTAGGGGATAATAATCCTACTGCAGTCTTCTGCTTCTAAAGCTTACTTCTCATAATGACTGCAGGAGTTATGTGAGATACATTATAGGAATCAGTAATGTATCATCACAAGGGGAGCAATATATGGTGATTCCCATGGTTGGTTTGGTAATTTTGGTAATTTTTATTTCTAACAGTGCATCTAATGTGACAACAAAAGACAGGTACAAAATGTATAAATGCAGGAGAAAATGGAGCTGTGAAATTTTCAGCATTTCACTTTTCATACACGGGCTTCATGAACTAAAGTCGTGTATACATGCAAGTTCCGTTGGAGATAGAAGCGTATGTTTTTTTTATAAGAAAAAAAACAGTGAGTCAGCTCAAGAAGATGAGCACAATTTCAGGGGGAGCATTAGCCTTGCTGAGAGTAATGCATTGTTGGCATTATGATGGTTCTAAAATGTGATCTCTCTCTTGAGGTCTTTTTGGTATTGGTTATAAAAAGTCATATTTTTAATTTGATGAAAAGGTTATGTTGAGACCTATGATGTAAATTGTTATATTCATTCATGTAAGGACTTCTTCAAATTTGTAAACCCACTTGGTTGGGTAGTTGAGTCAAAATGTGTAAACATAATTGGTTGGGTACTTGAGTCACATATGTAAATCCACTTGGTTGGATCATTGATGTAAGTATGAGTCCTTGCTGATAGGAAAGGTCATAGAGTCATGTACTTCATTGAAAAATATGTTTGAATATTTAGCGTGAACTCGGGGGGAGCATGGTAACTTCAGTGCACATCAGATCTACAGAGCTCTTCTTTCTACAAGAGAAGAAAAACCTTGTTTTGGTTTTCATTTTCCCTTTGCCCTTGATGTCAAAGGGGGAGAGTATCATGGTGTTTGAATAATGGCTATAATCAATGTATGTATTTGTTGTGGTATCAATCACCATCATGGTTGCCATCAAGTCCAAAGGGGGATATTGTTGGCAATATGATGCAATGTGTTGTCCTTGATGGAAACCTACTTGATGAAGTTGTCCTTGATAGAAACTAACTTGATGAGTTGTATTTGGATAACAACCTATTTTTTAATGATGTAAATCTGATGTATCTACATAGCAGCTTAGAAGTAACAAAGAAATAAATTCCAGTAAGTGCCAGAGTAATGATGAATAAGATATGTCACAAAGCATACGCAGGTTTGTAACGGAAAAGTAGCGTATGTACGCGTAAAAGTATGTACCAAGTAGTGTATGCCTATTTGCGCTCTAAATTTATAAAACCAGGGGCCATGACCATGGTATTGGCCCATAGTATTGAGCACTAGATTATCAATTTGATCCCATCCAGGAATACCATCAGAGGTTGAGTGGTTTTGACTCATGGTATTGATAAAGGCTAAATCTATATAAGGAGAAGAAGATCTTAGTGCAAGGGAGTGCATAGGTCTGGGTTTTAATGAATACTTCACTCTGAAGTGTATCTACATGGAATGGGTAACAATTTATTGATTGATCTGAATTAATAATGCACCTATGAAGAAAATGATGAAGAGGGATCTCTAGATCTGAAATGACCTTGTATTTTCTAGATCTGTTTATGGAATGTTTAGATCTATGATCTGGAAAATCTTTGCTAAAGTAAAGGGTGAGATATGAGTTATCTGTTCTAAAGAGCTGCATAGTTTTGATATGTTACAGATCTATACGCATGTTCATCTTAGCGAAAGCGCGTATATACACAGGTTCGTTTTCGCAAAAGTGCGTACAAAATCAAAGGTTGGTTTTGAAATAGTTGCATATCTATACGCGGGTTTGTCTCTGTGAAAGCGTGTATACACGCAGGTTCAGTAAAGTAAAAGCGTGTATGGAATCTAGGGTTTTGCTGAAGTGTGTGGAATGAAATTTCTGATCTATTTTTTTATTTTACTGCTATCTGTCAATGATGTATTCATACAGATCAATGTTGTTTGAATGTTGATTATGCTGCTGATTATGTTGATTAAAGATCAAGTTTTTGGGTGATTGGTTGATGATTCAATGAATGAATTGATGGGTTTATAAATTTCAGTTTGATGTATGTTGAGCTTAAATGTGTGGAGTGGATCCAGTTAGAAAATATGATGAAAAGTGGCCGACAAGATATGTTGTGTGGAAGTTGTTGGATCCAGTATGAACATTTATGAAACGTGGTCCGCAGTGGTGCTGAGGGTCGAAGCCTTCAGTGAGAGGGTTGTAGCTCCCTTCCAGTGGTAGCTGGTAAATGAGAGCAGGGGATAGTAGCTCCCTTCCAGGAGAGGCTGGTAAACGAGAGCAGTGGGTAGTAGCTCCCTTCCATGAGAGGCTCGTAAACTAGAGTAGGGGTTAGTAGCTCCCTTCCAGGAGAGGCTCATAAACGAGAGCAGGGGGTAGTAGCTCCCTTCCAAGAGAGGCTGGTAAACAAGATCAGGGGGTTGGAGCTCCCTTCCATTAGTGGCTGGAGAACGAGAGAAGGTTGCAGCCTTTTGTAGGTGAGTGCCTACATGCTGGTATGATTCTGCACCAGTACAAAATTTTAAGAAGTTATCTTTATAATAAATATTGAAGACAGAGACGACAATAGCGGTGGTTTTCTCCCAAATTGGGTTTCCACCCTAAATACTGGTGTTCATGTGTGTTGCTTATGTGTGATGGTTTATTCTGTTATTACTGCACATGCTTACTGCTTACTAAACATATGATGATTGAATGATGCAATAATATAAGTAAAGAATTAAATGCATAGTAAGATCTCTGGACATATGCAATTTTTCTTAAGGATATCTGCGTGTATACGCAAGTTGGGTTCAGTAAAGTAGCGTATGGTTTTAAGAGAAAGAAAAAGTAAAAAAAATTCAGTCAACTCTAAATACTGATTCACCCCCCCCTCTCAGTATTTTTCCCAATAGAAATAATTTAAATACAAAATTTAGATTGGAGATAAAAATATAAAAATATTCCCTTGTAGAGAGGAAATTACTGGGAAGAGGTAGAATAAAGCTAGAAAGTAGAAAAGCTATCTTTAAACTGTGTTTGGGGAAGAATGAAAGGGAAAGCCTAGGCACATAGGAAAGAAACATCCTGATTTTAATCGATGCAGTTAAGGGAAACATGATGAGGGGAAATAATGCTTAAATAAGTTGATTCAGGATAGAAAAAGGGTTGCCTATTGCTGAAGAAAAGGATCTCTGGTCGGGGATGAGCTGTGGAGAAAGAGCTCTAAGGTTGGGAGGAACCTAGTCTACCTTATGTTGTATGCACAATTAAATTGATTTGTTTTATATTTTACTTTAGTTATGTTATGAGTTTCTGAGAAAACAAAATAGAATAGATCTGTATTAAATTATGAATATGAATATGAGTTTATGGTGTGATATTAAGAGGAATTGGAAATAAACAAGGAAGGTCTATATATTGAACATATTTGACTATAATAAAATAATCGGTTTTGTGGTGTTGTACAAACATAGCTCTATAGAGGACTATTGTGAGACTGATGAGGATTTGTATTTACATGATCACCTCTTTGAGATGAAATTTGGGAGCCTGAAACAATGCTAACTTCTACAGATTATATATCCAAAAAAAATTTGAACCAAGATTTGAAATTTTTACAGGAATTTTCTCATAATTTCGGCTTCACTCTGTGAAAATTTCAGCTTCTAAAACCTTGTAGAAAAAAAGTTATAGAAAAAATTCCACAATGATCTGTTTGGAGCAATGAAACCCTAGAATCGAAAGCTTTGATACTAAATGTTGTGAAATCAACTCCAAAAATAGAATAAAAGAGATATCAACGCCTTATAAATAAGCCACTTCGAGGGGGAAACCTCCAATACATTACATGAATGAACAATTCTTGGATGATACAAATGAAAAAACCTCGTTTCTATATATAGGAGTCCATAGGGCCACAATGTAATCCTAGCCAACCTCACAATAATAATGTAAGGGCACAATAAAAACAATATGGGGGTTACAGGGGTACAACAATAATAATAATGGGGGCTACACTAAAATAATAAGGGACTACACTATTAATATAGGGACTTAACAAGGAAAAAATATCAGAATGTCTAAAACCAGTAAAAGGGCTTAGATCTGAGGTTAGGTACCTCACAAAAAACTGATATTCCATTTATAAGTCTGTTTATTAATTCTTTACAATTCAAAAAATTTAATTTTAGGAGTAGTACATAAGCAGGTAAACAATATAGTCAAACCAAACTCTATGCTGTAATATAATGAGAAATGTGAAGTGTTAATTCTAAAAAATTATTATTGCAAAAGAATAGTATTTATTCAAGATGCACTTATATTAATTCTGTTAAGAAAAATATCATAGAAGAGATACACTAATTATAGGAAAAAGGAAAATGGGACAATTTTCTATGATGAAATTCCAGTACACAAATCTTTACATGATAGTACTGTCGAATAATCAAATTCATTTCTGAATAGTAAAAGAAAGAAAAATAATTAATTATGTTCTTAAAATAGATATAGAGTGATATTATCAAAAGAAATTCCAATTAGGAAAAACCTTCATAAAAAAAGAAGAGGTTCATTATATATATGGTATAGCCATATATGAGAAAATGTTTAGTCTCCATAATTGTCCAAATTAAGTACAAAATGTATATGTCCAAATTATACATTGAGGGAAACTAGCCCTTTTTATAAAATTATAATGTCCCTGGAATATTTGATGCATATGTGCATGTAAAGAGCCCAACGAACAATTGGACCAATGTGGATAGAAGTAGGTCCATTAGTTTAACCTAAACTAGAAAGATAAACAGAGGTATACAAATTCTGAATTATACCATGTATAAGTACCTGCAAAAGGAAAAAAACCATATTTAGTCCTAAAAAGGAAAGGATAGTAAAAATATCTATAAGTGACATTGCAACAAAGACCCTAAATTTTGGGGGTGAGGTAATCACCTTATAGGGTAAATATATAATCGTCCACCTCCCAATAAGCAGAGGAATTTAGCTATCACTGTGAATTAAAATATTACGTCCACAACCATACATGTAATCCAAAACTTTTAAATAGGAAAATCACAGAACAATATTAATATGGAAATTCACAACGAGGAACGAAATTGATTTTCCTATATTCATGAATGTTAAAAACTTAATACAAACATAAATATTGAAATGGAATTCTACTAATTTGGAATTATATATATATATATATATATATATATATATATGCACAAAGAAAGGAAAAAATCGAAATACATATGGTAAAGGAGAAAAAATTACTGATATTGTAGATGATAGGTAAACAAAATGGTCGGGGGAGAAAAACGTTGCTTCACCAGTCGCATGAAATTACAAACTAATCGTTGTCAGTGTATAATGGATGTAAAGTCATTCCCTATCTAAAACTAAACACAATTAAGAACAAAAAACATATATACCAAGTTATGAAATTATAACTTGAAGAATATTTCCATTCTAGAGTTGAGACAAAGAGAAATGTCTTCCTCCATATCACATACCCTCACTTAATTCTGCAAATTTTTGAAGTGTTGGGAATTTAAAATAGAAGCAACCTATTTTGAACATTTAACAATCAATACACACTATTATAATGAAAGAAAAACGTGTAGAGGGACTGTGTAATACCATATAATCCATACCTCTACTAATAGTAGTAAAATCTTCATAAGCCTATAGTCTTTTCGATTTACTGATAGGACAAATTGAGGAAGCTGAGATAAGCTCAATGATGTCAAGAACCCGAATACGATTTTCACTAAGGTAGAATCATTACTTACAAAAACTTCACACCATGAAAAGAACGCAATCATCCATTCCATTCTGGTCATAAACACTAAAGGTTCTTGAGTATCTAACATGACAGTTTAAGGTAGATGGAAAGAGCCCACAAGGTTTCAAAAATTTATAGTAGAAAGTTACCGAGGCTTAGGAATGGGTTACCTGTAAGATTTTCCAAAGTAGTTCTACCGGCACAAAGCCATTTCACTCTCAGTCTCTTAGAATCGGAATATTATTTGAAGGAAACGAACGTTTCAGAGACCATTGTAACTTGGTTAATAGTGAAAGTAGCAAGGAAATGATTCAACCCAAAAAAAATACGATTTATACAGATTAAACCCTAACTTGTAAGTTGATGACATATGTCCACGTGTCGGTAGATCTGGGGTCTTCCCTCAGATTGATACATAGGAAACAGGAAGAAGAAAGCCATGTGAAATTTTACATACATATTAATTCCAATAGGATCCCAAGAGATTCAAAAATCTAAGGTTGGTGGATCACCATATGGCATAGTCATTTCAACAATTAATAAACAGATAACTATGAACTCCCGTAACTATTAACTTCATATCATATCTGTCTGAAGAATTAATAAACCCATGTGGTAAGTACTCATGTATTTGTACATAAAGTTCCATAGCATATAAATTAATATTATACAGATATTATTCATGAACAGTGAAAACCTTACGATACTAAATTACTCATAAGAGTTATAACTAAATGTAAATACGTATAATGGCAATATGGAAATATGTAATCCCACTTACAATTCATAAGAAAAGATCCTAGGGATATAGTTGGTGGCCAATGAAAGTTTAATGTAATACATTATATTCATAAGAATTTATTTGTAGTCACATGTGCTTAGGTTTTGGACCTGGTGAAATATAAATATTAAGTTCAGGAATGGTTGAGAATAAATGAAGAATTATGCAATTACATAGATTGGGATACAAACATATGTCTTATTATATATAATTGGAAGTAGATGAAATTAAGCATAGCGTGGTCTATATATACATATAATGCTAAACCTTAAGTCAACGTGAATAGTAAACCTTATAAATGATTCTCATACCCTGGCTATTGTGGAAATTAATCAAAGGCATGTGTGGAAGTAAAGAATATATATAAAGATCAAATTTGTGCATATGTAGTTAATAACCTTTGAGAATAATTAATTCAAAGTTTTTTTGATTTAGTTTCAATGCATATATGATAATTCTTAAAACTAAAGCCAAATACTATATATGGTGAGTAAAGAGGTAATTATGGATTATTTTTAATAAGGCGATAAATTGTAATTGGTCCTTATAACGAGTGCAAGTATGTTATGGTGACACTTAATTCTAAGTGCTAGTTGGTTAAGAATTCATCCTAACAGTACCACCTCACTAAGTTACTGTAAGGTAATTGGAAGTTCAAACTATTAGAGGAATAGGCTTGAAAGAAAGAAGTTGGGTAAAAGTATAAGTGGATACATGTAGGAACATGGAAATCAAACTAGTGTTAGCACTATATTTAGAATTATTTTTTTGACAAATTAGAGATGTTACAAATGGTAGCAGAGCCCATATTAAAACACTGTGCAATAATGTGTGCTCACACCAAATAATTTCTATTGCTGTAAATTTTTGTTAAAATTAATTTTCACTAATGCTCAATTTTATGTAGAGTGAAATAGTGTTGAAGCATACAACTACAAACCATGGGTGAAGCGGATGAGCTGAATGTGGATATGGGTGGTGGAGAAAATCCAATAGATCTAAATGCTCCATTGATGGATAGGATGCAACGAATGCAAAGAGAAATGATGCAAGTGAAAAACCCCAATGAAAGGCTATCCTTATCGAGTGAAGAGAAAGACCGGTTGATAAGAAAATTGACCTTCGGGAATGGTCACGAAGGTAAAGGTTGTAGAAAAAGGAGAAGGGGAATTGTAAATCACTCAGAAGAGTCTGAGGAAGATGATGCCTCTAGACAACAATCTAGGAGGAATAAGGGTATACAGGGCGAATTCTAGAAAATCAAGCCTCCATCCTATGATGGATAGGAGGAAGATGCAGAATCTTGGCTTCCAAACATGACAAAGTGCTTTCAAGTTTTATAAATATGAAAGTAACTTGAGAGCCAGGCTAGCTATCTATCAATTCCAAGGAAATACTATGTTGTGGTGGGAAGAAACTAAGATGGTTCATGTCATAGATAAAAGAAATGTCACTTGAGAGGATTTCGAAATCAAATTTAAAAATATATACCTCAATGAACACTATTATCATGATAAAGAGAAAGAGTTTCATGAACATAGGTTGGGACAACTTACCATTGATGAGTTTGTAATTAAATTCACCGACTTGCTTCGCTATTACCTTATATAAGAAAGAGAATGAAAACGTACAAGTTTTCTTAAATTTCCTACATACTATATACAAGGATAAGATAGAATTTGATAATCCCATGACCCTCGATGAAGTGGTGCATAACGTGAGACTGTGTTACCAGCAGTTTAAAGGTATAAATGAATAAGCAATGAATTGGAAGAATAAATATAAGGCTAAATCTAGCGGTAAAAGGGAAAAACCAGCATAACTAAAGAACTTTGGTAGAAATCACCAAAGAAAGAAGTTCACCAAAAATGGAGAAAACCACCAAAGAATGAAGTTCACCAAAACTAGAGAAAATCACCTAGCTCAATCACAAAGAGGGTCCAAAGAGATTGATGGAAATAATAAGAGATAAGGAATTGTTAAAATGAGAGAACCTCTAAAGTGGTGGGGTTGTGGAGAGATTATCCACACAGAAACATTTAGACCATACAATTGCTGAGATAATCAACTACTATAAATGATGTGGCAACATTCACAAAATAAGTGCTCCCCTAGAATATCGTCAAGTCGAAAACCAACCTACTATGTTCCAAGTAGAAGGTACGATTGCTGAACAACCTATTTTTATTGTAATAGATCCAAGTGAACCTTTAAGTTATATAAGTCCTCAAATGGTAGAAAAATGCAAATTAAAGTCAGAAAAATTTCAATAGTCATGCTTAGTTCACTTAGCTGCTGGGACAAAAAGGAAAGTGACTAGTAAACTACCCCAGACAACTATAAATTTGAATGGGTAAAAATCTTAATGAAATTTGAATATTTTTCCTTTAGGGTGCTATGATGTATTGGTAGGAATGGACTGGTTAGAAAAACAAAAAGCCATGTTGAATTGCTTAGAAAAAACCGCACACTACATAAATGGTGAGGGAGAACCGGTGATAGTGAAAGACAAACTCAAGCCCATATTCGTGAGAAAAATTTAAGCTCTTAAATTTAAAATAACTACAAGAAAAGCTTGCCATGTGTATTCTGTACATGTAAAACAATTGGGACAACAACCTGAAGAAAATACTTTAGAAACACTACCAGTTATTAGAGAGTTCAAGAATGTGTTTCTAAATGAAATTCCTCATCTACCCCTAATAGAGAGATTGACTTCTTAATTGAATTAGTTCCAAGAGCAACACCAGTTTCTAGAGCCCCATACAGAATGAATACCCTAGAATTGATGGAGTTAAAAATGCAACTTCAAGAGTTACTAGATAGAGGTTATATAAATCCAAGTGTATCCCCCTGGGGAGAACCGGTATTGTTTGTCAAGAAAAAAGACGATACTTTCAAAATGTGCATAGATTATTGTACATTGAATAAAATGACAACCAAGAATAGATATCCTCTACCTAGGATAGATGATATCTTTGACCAAGTTAGAGGAGCCACAGTCTTTTCAAAAACTGATCTAAGTACATGCTACCATCAACTGATAATTAAATATGGAGACATAAGTAAAACCGCATTCAGAACCATATATGAACACTATGTGTTTGTGGTCCTACCTTTTGGGTTAACTAATTCACCCACTAATTTTATGTTCTTAATGAACATTGTCTTAGATAAGTACTTGGAAAAGTTTGTATTAGTATTTATTAATAACATTTTGTCTTATTCTAAGAATGAAGCTAAGCATAAAGAACATCTTAGAATTGTTTTACAAACACTCACGGAAAACAATTTGTATGCTAATTTTAGAAAATGTGAATTTTTCAAAGATAAAATTCACTACTTGGGTCATATAATTTCATAGAAGGGATTAGCAGTAGACCCACAAAAGATACAAGCAATAAGCGAGTGGCTTGTACCTATTGATGTGTCTTCTGTAAGATTCTTCATGGGAATTACATGATATTATAGGAGAGTTGTAGAGATATTTTTAGCCTTAGCCTACCCTATTACATCTCTCCAGAGAAAAGGAGTTAAGTTTGAATGGACTGAAAAATGTCAAAATAGCTTTGATCAGTTAAAACTTAAACTTACAACAACACCTATTCTAAATATTGTTGATCTAGATCAGGAATTCGTAGTATGCATAGATGCTTGTGGAGAGGGATTATGAGGAGTGATACTGCAATAAAACTCTCGCATAGCCTATGAATCAAGGAAACTCAAGAAAGATGAACTGACCTATAGTTCTGATGATTTAGAACTATTTTTTGTAATACATGCTTTGGGGATGTGGAGACATTACCTTTTAGGGAAAAAGTTTATTTTAATGACAAATCAAATCAGTTTAAAGTATTTCTTCACACAAATTTATTTGAATGCTAAGCAAGATAGATGGTTGTCTTACCTTAGTCAGTTTGACATGGAGATCAAACATATTAAGGGAAAGGAAAACAAGATTGTATATGCATTAAGAAGAAATTCTTTTCAAAGTGTGAAATGTTGGAAGTAGTGCTAGCTTCAATATTGAAGGATTGATACAATAAGTGATGGAACAATACCAAAACTGTGAAAAACATCAGACACAAATTCTGCAAAAAGAGATGAAAGGGTATACACAAAACATGAGAGGATTGGTTTGTTATAAGGATAGATTATACATTCCTAATCTTGACTCATTAAAGAGATCAATTTGTCATGAGTACCATAAGAGACCTTATGTGGGACATCCCGAATACCAGAAATTAATTTCAGCCTTAAGAGATAACCTGTTCTAGCCTGGTATGAAAAAGGATGTGGCAAATTACCTGGCTAGATGTATATAATGTCAACAAGTAAATGTAGAACATCAGCATCTAGTTGGATTGCTGAATCCCTTATCCATTCCAAAATGGAAATTGGAGACTGTTTCCATGGATTTTATTACTGTGTTACCAATGAATAAATATAAAAAAGACTCTATTATGGTAGTATTCTATACTTTGACTAAAGGTGCACACTTTATACCTATACAATATCCTTTTGGCACAACTCAGGTAGCTAATTTATTGATGAAAGAGATTATAAAATTGCATGGTATTCCTAATATGATCATATCAGACAACGATGAAAAGTTTACTGCATCTTTTTGAAGGACTTTGTTTGGGGGAATGGGTACCAAATTAAATTTTCGTACTAAATACCATCCCCAAACTGATGGCCAAACTGAAAGAACAAACTAGATTCTAGAAGACATGTTAAGGATGTATGTTATGGATATACCAACAAAGTGGGAGGACTTTATACACTTATCAGAGTTTCCCTACAGCAATAGCTACCAAGCTTCAATCAATATGAGTCCTTTTGAAGCACTATATGGCAGAAAATGTCATACACCTATCAGTTGGAGTCAACTAGAGGATAAGTTAATACTTAGACCGGATGCTTTGCTGGAAATCTAAAGAACTGTAAGGAAAATTCAGAAAAATATCAAAACAACAAAAGACAGGTAGAAAATTTATGCACAAAAAATAGAATTCACAGAGAATTCAATGTGGGTGATAATGTTTACCTAAGTATTAAGCCTAAAAAGAGTACTTTTCACACTAGTAGTTGTGAAAAACTAGCACTACACTACTGTGGAACTTTTGAAGTACTAGAAAGATTTGGAACAGTTGCATATAAGTTGGCTTTACCTAGTCACATTAAGGTTCATGATGTATTTCATGTTTCATTATTAAAAATGTATGTGCATGATCCTACTCATGTTATCAATTGGAATGTGATACAAGTGGAACTAGAAGGGGAATTTCTTTCAGAGCCACATCAAATCTTGGCACAGGAAGAAATTGAACTCTGAAACAAGATAGTAGCAAGGGTGAAAGTGAAGTGGAGGCACTTTGTAATCAGAGAGGCTACTTGGGAATGAGGGGAAGATATGAAGGATAAATACCCATCGTTGTTTCAATAGTGAATTTTATTTTGTCTTTATAGCAACGAGGATGGTGTTTTGTTTTTAGCGGGGGAATATGTAATATCCCCAGTTTTATATGATTTTATCATACATTTGAACAATTCCAAAAGGGTACAGTGGACCCCAATGGAAATCAATTGCATGGATTTATTTTATTATTTCAATTTAATAAAATCAAATGGAAGTTAATGTGCAAAGACTAGATTATCACTAGATATCTGAAAGCCAGATCCATGAGGATAGATAAGGTTATAAGACATTCCCAGTCTTCTAAAAATCCTTGGAAGAAATAAATTAAATACTAAATTTAGATTGGAGATAAAAATATAAAAATTTTCCCCAATAAAGAGGAAATTACTGGGAAGAGGTAGAATAAATCTAGAGAGTAGAAAATGTAGCTTTAAATTACCTTTGTGGAAGAAACAAAGGGAAAGCCTGGGCACACATGAGAGCAACATCCTGATTTAATTAGACCCAGTTAAGAGAAAGAGGCTAAGGGGGAAGAAATCTTTAATAAGTTGATTGAGGATAGATAAAGGGTTGTCTATTGTTGGAGAAAAGGATCTCTGCTCGAGTGTGAGATGTGGAGAAAGATCTCTAAGGTTGGGAGGAAACTAATCTACCTCAAGGGGTATGCATAGTTAAATTGATTTGTTTTAGAGTTTACTTTAGTTCTGTTACGATTTTCTGAGAAAAAAAATACAATAGATCTATATTAAATTATCAATATGAATATGAGTCTATGATGTGATATTAAGAGGAATTGTAAATAAACTAGGAAGGTATGTACATTGAACAGATTTGACTATAGTAAAATAGTCAGTTCTATGGTGTTGTATAGACATAACTTTGTAGAGGACCAACTCTTAGAATGTCTAAAACTAGTAAAAGGGCTTAGATCTGACATTAGGTACCTCACAAGAAACTGATATTCCATTTATAAGTTTTTTTAGTAATTAATTACAATTTAGAAAATTTCATTTTAGGACTAGTGCAGAAGCAAGTAACAGTATTTTCAAACCAAAATATATGATGTAATATAATGATAAATGTGAAGTGTTAATTCTGAAAAATTATACTTGCAGAATAATGGTATTTATTTAGTATGCATTGATATTAATTCTACTAATAAAACTATCATAGAAGAGATACACTAAGTATAGGAAAATTGAAAATGAGACCCTTTTCTATGATGAAATTCCAGTATACAAATATTTACATGGTAGTACTGTCGAATAAGAAAATTCATTTATAAATAGTAAAAACAAAAAAATAATTCATTATGTTCTTAAAATATATATAGAGTGATATTCCCAAAAGAAAATCTGAAAAACCTTCATAAAAAAGAAGAGGTTCATTATATATATGGTACAACCATATATGAGCAAATATTTAGTCTACAAAAGTGTCCAAATTAAGTATAGGATGTATATGTCCAAATTATACAATGAGGGAAACTGGCCCTTTTTTTAAATTTTAAAGTCCTTGTTACATCCCTATATTACTAGTATAGTCCCTTATTGTTGTTAGCGTAACCCCCTTATTGTTATTATTGTACCCTTGTAACCCCAATGTTGTTATTATTGTGCCCTTAAAATATTATTGTTAGGTCGGCTAGGATTTCATTGTGGCCCCACTAGGATTACATTGTCGCCCCATGGACTCCTATATGTAGAAAGGAGGCTTTGTAATTTGAATGATCCAAGAATTTTTCATTCATGTAATGTATTCGATTTTTCCCCCTCAAAGTGGCCTATTTATAAGGTGTTGGCATCTCTTTTATTCTCTTTTTGGAGCTAGGTTCACAACATTTGGTATCAGAGCTTTGAGATTCTAGGGTTTCGCTGCTCCAAACAGGTCATCGTGGAATTTTCGCTATAATTTTTTTGTATGAAGATTCAGAATCTAAAATTTTTAGAGTGCAAAGCCAAAATCCTGAGGAACATCTTCACAAATTTTTAGAGCTTGGTTTTCAATATTTTCGGATATATGATCTGTTCAAGTTAGTTCATTTTGCAGGCTCCTGAATTTAACCTAAACAGGTCATCGTGGAATTTTCATAATAATTTTTTTTTTCTACGAAGGTTCAGAAGCTGAAATTTTTAGAGTGCGAGGCCAAAATACAAAGGAACATCATCGCAAAATTTAAGATATTGGTTCGTAATATTTTTGGAGATAAGATCTGTGGAAGTTATGGCTTTTTGAGACTTCTAAATTTCATCTCAAAGAGGTGGTCGTGGGAAAATATTCATCGCTCTCTCTCTAAGAATCGGATTGGAATGCTGTAAAAAGTGGCTATAAGTACACAGACTGTAGTTTTCGTTCTATTAATTTCAGAGCCATAGGAGGAAAGAGTGAGACGTGGCAAGTTGTACAAGTTCGCTCTAATGAACCAGTCCAAAATTGGGTCATTGTGGGAGATTGGACATAACTTTTCCTTGAAGAATCCAAATCAGATCAAACCTATGGAATTTGAAAGAAGCTTCAAAGGGCTACTACAGATCTAAATTTTAGATATTTAGGATCCAAAATTGTAGAGATAATTCAATTTCAATATCAAGCTCCTTAAAAGCAAGTAAAAGTTGTGTATTTTTTTTCCGAATTGCATAAGTCTTGTTTGAAGAGTCAATTTGAATTGATTCCAAGGGAATATTGTAGAATAGATATCAGTATTGGATTCTAAAATGGCCCATAAAAATAATTTAACACCCATTAAGCCTTTAGAAATCTCTACTGTGACTCATGAAGACGAAGAATGGCAACATGACATATCAAAATTACAAGAGCAAGTGCAAAAAATTTCACTCTCGCAAAGAGCAACCAAAAATGACTTGGATGTTTTGAAGAAATGCATGGAAACTAATATGGGTGGTTTGAAGAAAGGCATGGAATCTAAGATGGATGGTTTGAAGAATGACATGGAATCTAAGATAGATGGCATGGAAGCTGGCATGGAATCTACAATGGATGTCATGGAAGATAGGATTGATGAGAAAATGGAGAACATGAAGAATGATCTAAAAACAGACATGGAAAGTTTGACAAAGTTGATACAATAAATGTTTCCTAATGGGAAAAGATAGTAGAGGAAACTCATGATGAGAAAAAAATAGATGTTAATCGTGATTTCATAAAATCTAATGTTGGCGGGAAGAACCACCATATTCCAAAAATGGATATGAGGAAGTTTGATGGAAAGGATCCTGTAACATGGATACTACAGATGGAGCAATATTTTGATCTCAATAATGTGAAAAACACACAAAAGTTACACATTGCAACTTTACATTTAGAACAAAATACATTTGTATTGTATCGATGGCTTTTCTCCCGTAAAAAAAATTGTCACTTGGTCAATTTTTATGAAGGAAATGAATGCACATGATGAGGATACAAAGACCAACACCTTATTTAGCCAATTGATAAATCTCAAACAAAAGGGTTTAATGGGGAAGCACATTGAGGACTTCCATAAATTGAATATAAGGGTAATTGATATTCTAGAGGAACACATGATTGATCTCTTCATAGGTACTTTAAAGGATAACATCCAACATGAAGTTTACGTTTTGGAACCAGATTAATTAGAGAAGGCAATCAAGTTGGCAAGAAAAATTCAATGTAAAATTATGGCGACAAAGAAGCCTACCACTCACTTCTATAAAGAGGGAAGTGTTGCTACTCCTATTTTTCCACAACCTACAAGGTTGACACCACAACAATTGGAAGAAAAAAGAGAAAAAGGGATTTTCTACAGTTGTGATAGCGAATACACTAAATGTCATAAGTGTGATGAGAAGAAATTATTTTACATAGATTGTGAAGAGGAAGAATAAAATGAACAAGAAGAGGATATACACCAGGAACCAACCCAAGAAGAGGAAGAAATGAGTCCGACCATCTCATGTAATGCATTGGCAGGAATTACCACTCCTCAAACTCTCAAGATAGAAGGACATATCAAGAAGAAAAAGGTAATAGTGTTGATTGATTTAGGTAGCACCCATAATTTTATTCATTGTAAGGTAGCCAAGGAGTTGAATTGTTTCCTATACCTAGCACTAGAATGTCAAGTGATGGTTGCAAATGGAGGAAGTATAAAATTCTCTAGAGAATGCCATAATATCAAGCTAACCATGGGGGAGTATGTATTTAATAGTCCAATGCTTTCAATTCCTATGGGAGGTGCTGATGTTTTACTAGGAGTACAATGGTTACAATCTTTGGGGATGGTAGCTTTTAATTTTCAAGAACTTTTCTTGAAATTTTTTTTAGAAGGAAAGGAAGTCAAATGTCATGAAATATAACGAGGTATTGTATGGAAGCCGGGAAAGATAACAAGCTCTAATGTCATGACAAAGTTTCTAAAGAAAGAACAACGAGGTATAATTTCAAAATTATGATCACTAGAAGTTCCAACATCAAAATCATCTATTTCTGCAGATCTCCAACAAGTCTTGGACAATCATTCCAAGGTTTTTGAAACTCCAAAATGACTCCCACCTAATCATGATCATGATCATGCTATTCATTTGATTCGAGGAAGTGTTCCTCCAAACATCAGGCCTTATAGATATCCTTATGTCCAAAAGAGTGAAATTGAACATATGATTGCAAAAATGTTAGAGGCGGGTATAATTCAACCTAGTCAAAGTTCTTTCTCTGCTCCTGTAGTATTGGTACACAAGAAGGATGGATCATTGCGCATCTGTCCAAATTATAGGGAGCTCAATAAGCTCACCATTAAAGATAAATTTCCCATTCCTATGATTGATGAATTATTGGATGAATTACATGGAGCAATTTATTTTACCAAATTGGATCTTCGTTCGGGGTATCATCAAATTAGAATGAAGTCTTACGATATTCCAAAAATAACATTTCGAACTCATGAGGGTTATTATGAATTTTTGGTCATGCCTTTTGGCCTTACCAATGCACCTTCTACATTTCAAGGGTTGATGAATTCCATTTTGAAACCCTTCCTTAGAAATTTTTTTCTAGTATTTTTTGATGATATACTAATCTACAACAAGTCTTGGAAGGATCATGTTCAACATGTTGATAGGGTGCTCAAACTATTGCAAGAGAAACAATGATATTCAAAAACATCCAAATGTTTCTTTGGAGTACAAGAGGTGGAATATCTAGGTCATATTGTATCTCACGAGGGTGTTAAGGTAGACGCTAACAAAATTAAAGCCATTAAGGAATGGAAAGTCCCCACAACGATAAAGAAGTTGTGAGGATTTCTTGGGTTAACAGGGTGTAATCGAATTTTTTTTAAGAATTATGGGAGAATAGTAGCACCTCTAGCAACATTATTGAAGAAAGATGCATTTTCATGGACTCCTGAAGCAACTAAGGCCTTTAAACATCTTAAAGAGGCAATGTGCCTAGCACCAGTCTTAGCTATGCCACACTTCACAAAAACCTTTATTGTGGAATGTGATGCCTCAGGAAATGGAATTGGTGCTATTTTAATGCAAGAAGGAAGACCCATTGTTTTTGAAAGTCATCCAATCCAAGGAAAGTATTTACAGGAACCTATTTATGAGAAGGAAATGTTATCAATACTGCATGTACTAAAGAAATGGAGAACATACCTAATGGGAAGACACTTCAAGGTAAAAACTTATCATGATAGTATTAAACACTTTTTGGAGAAAATACTATCTTCAAAAGAGTAGCAAAAATGGGTCACAAAGATGTTGGGTTATGACTTTGAAATAATATACAAAAAAGGGAAGCTAAATGTTGTTGCAGATGCACTCTCAAGAAATAATGAAGAGGTGGAAGCATTGCTTTGTTGCATTTCTATTATCCAACCAGATTGGATAACTAAAGAAAGAGATGAATGGAAGAAGGACGAAGACGTGTGGACACTCATTCGAAAGTTGTAGCAAGATCCTAGTACAACTGATATATTTAGTTGGAAAAATGATTCCTTATGGTACAAAGATCACTTATATCTTTGTAAGAATTCGCAACTAAAACAAAATATTCTTTTCAAATTGCAAACTTCTCCTTTAGGAGGACACTTAGGATTCTTAAAAAATTACCACAGGGTGAAGAAGGAATTTTTTTGGGATGGCCTTAAATCTAATATTCAAAATTTTGTGGCAGAATGTTTGGTTTGCCAGCAGAATAAAGTTGAGAAAATTAAGACCCCAAGTCTTCTACAAGCTTTATCCATTCCAAGTCAACGTTGGGAGGGGATTTCAATGGGTTTTATCACAGGTTTATCTAAGTCTAAAGGAAAGAGTGTCATCATGGTGGTAGTTGATAGAATTACCAATTATGCACACTTTTGTGCATTATCTCATGCATTTAAAGCAAGTACAGTTGCTACTACATTTATGGACAAAAGACACATGCAAACCAAAGGGTTATTGTGAGTGACAAAGATCCCATTTTTATTGGAGATTTTTTTACGAATTTATTTTCTTGTTTGGGTACTCAATTATCTCATAGCTCATCTTATCATCATCAATCTGATGGTCCAATTGAGATAGTAAATAAATGTTTGGAATGATATATTCTTTGTTTTGTATCTGATAAACAAACACAATGGGTCAAGTGGTTACCTCTAGTTGAATGGTGGTATAACACTTCCTTCCATACTGCAGCAAAAAAGACCCCATTTATGGCACTTTATGGATATCATCCACCATACATCTCATAATATTTAAGAGAAAATTCAAAGGTTCATGTAGTGGAAGATCACATCGAGCATCGACAAGAATTTCTCCAACTCTTGAAGGACAACCTAAATTTTGCACAAAATCGAATGAAACAATAGGTAGATCAGCATCACAGCAAGAGAATTTTTAATGCAGGAGACTGGGTATTTTTATAGCTACGACCATACAAACAAATGTCCCTCAAGCAAGCTAAGAAGGATAATAAATTATTGCCAAAGTACTATGGTCCTTAAAAGGTGTTGCAAAAGATTGGTACTATGGCATAAAAATTGGAGCTTCTTGCTTCTTCATGAGTGCATCCAATTTTCCATGTTTCTTTCTTAAAGAAGGTTATAGGTTATAATATTCCAGTTCAAACAATAATGCCAGAACTTGATGAGGAAGGAAAAATCATATTGGAACCTGAAACGGTCACATAAACAAGAACTTGACAGCTATGGAATCGATCAATTTTAGAGCATCTCATCAAGTGGATGAACTTACCCATTGAAGATTTTACATCGGAGGATGAAAATTTTATACAGAAGCACCCAAATCTATTATTGTACTCTTGTAACCCCCATATTGTTATTGTTGTGCCCTTAAATTATTATTGTTAGGTCAGCTAGGATTACATTGTGGCCCCGTGGACTCCTATATATAGAAAGGACGTTTTGCAATTTGAATGATCCAAGAATTGTTCATTCATGTAATGTATTGGAGGTTGCCCCCTTGAAGTGGCCTATTTATAAGGAATTGATATCTCTTTTCTTCTCTTTTTGGATCTGGTTTCACAACAGTCATTGGAAGATTTTATGCATATGTGCATCTAAGGATCCCAACGAACAATTGGACCAACCTGGATAGAGTTAGGTCCACTAGTTGAACCTGAACTCGAAAGATAAACATAGGTATACCAATTCTGAATCATACCATGTGTAAGTACCTGAAAAAGGAACAGAACCATAGTTAGCACTAAAAAGGAAAGGATAGTAAAAATACCTGTTGCTGATATTACAACAGGGACCCTAAATTTGGTGTGATGTAATCACCTTATAGGTTAAATATATAAATATCCACCTGCCAATAAGTAGAGAAAGGTAGTTGTCATTTTGAAGTAAAATATTACATCCACAACCATACATGTAATCCAAAACCATTAAACATGAAAATCACATAACAATATTAATATGGAAATTCGCAACGAGGAATGAAATCAATTTTGCTATATTCGTGAATGTTAAAAAATTAATACAAACGTATAGATTGAAATGGAATTCTATTCAGCTGGAATTAAATATATATACGCACAATGAAAGGGAAAAATAGAAATCCCTATGGTAAAGGAGTAAGAATCACTGCTATTGCAGATGACGGGTAAACAAAATGGCCAAAGGAGTAAGACACTGCTTCACCATTCACCTACAATTACAAACCAATCGTTGTGAGCGTATAATGGATGTAATGTTGTCCCCTAGCTAAAAGTCAACACAGTTAAGAAAAAAAATATATACCAAGTTATGAAATTATAAGTTGAAGAAGATTTCCATTCCATATTTAAGACAAAGAGAAATTTCTACCTCCGTCTCACATACCCTCACTTAATTTTTCAAATTTTCTAAGTGTGGGGAATTTAAAATTTAAACAAAATAAATAGAAGATTTAACAATCCATACGCACTGTTATAATGAAAGTGAAATGAGTAGAGGGGTTGTGTAATACCATACAGTCCATACCTCACTACTAACAGTAGTAAAATTTTCATAAGCCTAGAGTCTTTTTGATTTACCAAAAGGAATACTTGAGGAAGCCGAGATAAGCTCAATGTTGTCAAGAACTAGAATACGATTTTCACTAAGGCAGAATCATTACTTATAAAAACTTCGCACCAGGAAAAGAACGTAGTCATCCATTCCATTCTGGTCATAAACAGTAAAGGTTCATGTGTATCTAACATGACAGTTTAAATTAGAGGGCAAGACCCACAAATTTCATGAAATTTATAATAGAAAGTTACGCAGGATTATGAATGGGTTACCTCCAAGAGTTGTGGAATTAGTTCTGCCAACCCAAAGACATTTCACTCTCAATCTCTCGACATCAAAAGATCATTCGAAGGAAACGAACATTCCAAAGACCATTGTAACTTGGATAATAGTGAAAATAACAAGGAAATGCTTCAACCGAAAAATAATACGATTTATACAGACTAAACCATAAATTGTAAGTTGATCGAATACGTCTACGTGTCGGTAGATATGGGGTCTTCCCTCAGATTGATACATAGGAAACGCGAAGAAGAAAGCCGTATGAAATTGTACATACCTATTAATGCCAATAGGATCTCGAGAGATTCCAAAATATAGGGTTGGCATATCGCCATACGGCATACTCATTTCAACAATTAATAAACATATAACCATGAAATCACTTTAACTATTAACTTCATATCATATCTGTTGGCAGAATTAATAAACCCATGTGAGTATTGGTGTATTTGTACGTAAAGTTCCATAGTGTATAAATTAAGATTATATAGATATGATTCATGGAGAGTGAAAACCTTATGATACTAGATGATTCATAAGAGTTTGAATTGAATACAAATATGTATAATGGCAATCTGGCAATACGTAATCCCACTTATAGTTAAAAAGAAATGGTCGTAATGATATAGTTGGTAGCCAATGAAAGTTTAATGTAATACATTATATTCATAAAAATTTACTTGTATTCACATGTAGTTAGGTTTTAGACCTGGTGAAATATATATATTAAGTTGGGGAATGGTCGAAAATTAACAAAGAATTGTGTAATTACGTAGAGTGGGATATAGATGTATGTCTTATTATATATAATTGGAAGTATATGAAATTAAGCATAGTGTGGTTTATATATACATATAACTCTAAACCTTATGCCAACCTGAATACTAAACATTATAAATGATTCTCATACCCTATCTATTGTGGAAAGTAATGAAAGGAGGGTATGGAAGTAAAGAATATATATAAAGATCGAATTTGTGCATATGTGGTTAAGACCCTTTGAGACTAATTAATTCAAAGTGGTTTTGATTTAATTTCAATGCATATATGGTAATTCTTAAAATGAAAGCTGAATACTATATATGGTGAGTAAAGAGGTAATTACGGATTATTTTTAATAAAGTGATAAATTGTAATTGGTCCCTATAACGAGTGCAAGTATGTTATGGTGACACTTAATTTTAAGTGCTAGTGGGTTAGGAATGCATCCGAACAATACCAGCTCACGAAGTTACTGTAAGGTAAGTAGAATTTCGAACTATTAGAGGAATAGGCTTGAAATAAAGAAGTTGGATAAAAGTATATGTCGATAAATGTAGGATCATGAAAATCGAATTAGTGTTAGCACTATATTCATAATTTTTTTTTTGGGACAAATTGGAGATGTTACATTCACAACTACCAGTGTACAAAGTGCTTTTCTTGGGTTTAATTCTTAGGTAAACATGAACACCCTCATTGAATTCTCTATGAATTATCATTTTATCTACATAACTTTTCTTCCTATCTTGTGCTGTTTTGATATTTTGTTGAATTTTCATTACAATTCCTTCCATTTCCTGCAATGCATCAGGTCCACATATTAAATTATACTCTCGTTGACTCCAACTTAGAGGTGTATTGATTTTTATGCCATATAATGCTTCAAAATGACTTATCTTTATTGAGTATTTGTGGCTATTGCTGTAGGCAAACTCTTCTAAGTGTAGCAAGTCTTCCCACTTTGTTGGTCTATCCATTACATACATTGTCAACATGTATTTTCAAATCTGGTTTGTTTATTCAGTTCGGCCATAAGTTTGGGGATGGCATGTGGTACTAAATTTTAGTTTGGTCCCCGTTACCCAAAACAGACTCCTCCAAAAAGCTACAGTTAACTTTTCATCTCTATCTGATATAATCATCTTAGGAATACCATGCAATTTTACAATCTCTTTCATAAATGCATTAGTTACTTGAGTTGTTCCAAAAGTATATTGTACTGGTAAAAAGTGTGCAACCTTATTCAATGTGTCAACTACTACCATCATAGAGTCATGTTGGTATTTATTTATTGGTAAGCCATTAATAAAATCCATGGAAACTGTCTCCAATTTCCATTCTAGAATGGGTAAAGGATTCAACAATCCTGTTGGATGTTGATGCTCTACCTTTACCTGTTGACATTCCAAACATGTAGGTAAATAATTTTCCACATCCTTTTTCATGCCAGGCTAGAACATGTTCTTTCTTAAGGCTGAAATTAATTTATGATATCCTAGATGTCCTACATAGGGACTTTTATGATACTGATCTAGAATTTCTCATTTTAACGAGTCCACATTGGGGATATATAATATGTCTTTATAGCAAATCAATCCCCTCTATTTTTCTATATACCCCTTCATCTCTTCTCTTTGAAAATTTTCCTGAATTTGTTCATAGTTTGGGTCTTCTCTCATCACTTCTTGGATCAATCCTTCAATATCAAAGTTTGCACTACTTCCAACATTATTGGCACTTTGAAAAAAAATTCTACCTAATGCATTTGAAATATTTTTTTCCTTCCCCATAATATGTTTGATCTTCATGTCAAAATCAGTAAGGAAGGACGACCATCTAGCTTGTCTAGCATTTAATTCAGGCTTTGTGAAGAAATAGTTTAAATTTATGTGTGTTGGAACAGGGTCTCCTACGAGCTGCGAAAATGGTCCCATATTGAATAATTTTGATTAGATTTATTCTAGCGCAGGGGTTTTGGGGTGGGTCAAAGCCCCGAAAGCATTATAATGGGTAAAAGGGTAAACTAGGGGTCTAAAAACCATGGGTTATGGACCAGAGCAAAGTGTAGGCTATATTATTATAAATAAAGGAACATTTAGTATTGTAAAGAGGTAGAAAATTAAGAGCTATCGATGCGAATTGTGGTCTAAGTTGTCTTTTTTGGTTTTCGGGGAACGGACTCCTCCTGGATGTGTGCACAGAGATCCAGAGTCGAGCTATGTGAGGACCCTACTGCTGTGTGTGTAGGATGGGAAGGGATTGCAAGAAGAAATTGATGAATTAATGAATAAGAAAATTTGATAGAGAATTGAATCTGTGAGTACTCGTTGTTTGAATAATTGATAATTACCGCATTATGCACTTTCTGTATTTAAGCTGCAAAAGATCCATGTAAGTGTGTTTTCTCTATCTAGATCTATTCTGTTCTATTTATACAACATTGTACTACTATCATAAAAGTACATAATTATATATCTAGCGCACGTGGATGCAAATAGAAACCTACTTGGCCTTGCGCAGAACAAGGCAATATCGGTATCACAGGGTCGAATGCAGCTCCGCCTATCCTTTCTCAGGGTGCAGAAACCTGGTTCCAGCACCCACCCATACTACTTCAGGTGAGACTTTGACCTGCGCAAGCAGGTTATTATGGAAAGGGACAGTAGTATAGGAGTTTTCTGGAAAACCTTGAACTCTGAACCTGGGTGAGGACCCCTCGAGCGAACAAATGGTTCCGTTGCCAGGACCTGGAGAATTTTGAGAAAGGGATCAGGTACTGACAAGTGAATATTGGAGATCTAACATGAGAGTGAATGAGCGCTAATCTGGATGAAAGTGCAACAGGGAGTGGTAAGAATTATCGAACCAATCATGAAAGGGATCACTCTGCCCATATCCCACTGAGAAGACAAGCTACGCAAGGTCTGCCAGTTAACCCAACGTTAGACTCACAAGAGAACAAGCCCTCAATTGAAACCTCGCTAGAAGGAGACATGGAAGTACACCAAAAATTACCGACCTTTAAAGGTGCGTTGGATGAGGACATGGATCATTTTTGGTTCATGGCTGACTTGGTATGGACTGCACATGGGGTGGTAAGTGATACTGTGAATAGAGCACATTTGTCCCTAGCCTTCGAACGGAGAGATCTGAACAGGTATATGTGCTACATATCTCAAAACAAGAGTGCATCTCTTCAATATATTAAGGACACCCTAAAACATCAGTTCCGGAAGCCAAAATCTTACTCTCAGTTGGTAGCATAAGTAAAGGACTTCAAGCAAGGTGCGTCTGAATCAGTGTGGGTGACCGATCAACGGTTGAGGAAAGCAATCAAGGAAAGAGGATTCAAGTACGATGATAGACAACACGCCGAATGGTTCATTGCTATGTTACTACCTCACTTTCTTATACCTATGGGCCACTAGACCTTCGAGTCGAAAGAAAAATCCTTGGAATCTATCATGAAACTCGAAGCCACACCCAAAGACAACACTTTAGGAGGATTACAACAAATTCAAGAGCAGCTCAGAGCCATGCACATGGAGATTTAGAGCTTATGGACGGAGCAAGGAAAAGGAGCTGGCACAGACCTCTAGTGCATACGATGTTGGGTATCTAGCCATAAAAAGGAATAGTGTCCTCTAATGACTGATTACATGCAGGTGGGAGGACCTAGTCCTCTACATCCCAACTCCAGCAGGTCTGCGCTATGGCGTGATGATTACGAAGTAGTTGGACTACATGATACGAACTAGTGCACTCAGCTAAGTATGGGCAAACTGAAGAAACAGTGGTGAAAGTTCTACGGTCAGTAGGGCATGATGAGTAGAACTGTCGAATGTATGACTTGATTGTAGATCGAGGAAACTTCTATAGGGTAAAATCAGACCCTGCATCGCCAAGATCCCCCGCGAATTTTTGTGGCTCCCCACCAAGGGGCAGGGGAGGTCGGGGAGGAAGTGCAGGATGGGGATGGGGGTAGCTGATATCCTATAACAGCGGAGAGGTAGGGCACTTTCCAAGGGACTTCCCAAATCCCATCAGGTAATCTTGCAAGTATTTTTGACAGCTGGACCATGAGATTGAAGACTACTCGATCCTGATAGAAAAAATGCAGGAAAAACAACACACGCCTACACAGAATGTGCAAAGATTTAAAGTTGAGCTAAGAAATATAGACCCAAATGTGAAATTAATAACACGCAGTAGGATGGTCACCCGGGGAGCAAAGGAAGCGCCCGCCAGGGATCTTACGACCTCTCAGGAAGGATCAAACATCAGCTAGAAACAAGAAGCAATAACGGCTGCTGCACAGATGCCGACACACCTCAATGAAGAAGAGGGGCTTTAGCCCTTTGTCCAGACATGTTTGAAGCTACTACGCAACCCACAGGCTGTAGAGAACCTTCAAGGATTAATGCATAGCTACACACCTCGATGCACACCGATCCCCGGGATCAAGGATGTACACAAGCTATACAAGTTTAAGAAACACACCGGAAGAGAAATGTAGTTGACTGCACATATTGGTAATTACGAGATGAATCAAGTTATTTTAGATCTGGGATCAGATGCAAACATGTTACAAAAGAAAACATGGAAATGAATGGGAGAGCCTAAATTGGATGGTCCACCATCCATCTGTGAATGTAAAATCAACAAAAGATCATCCCTCTAGGAAGACTGCCGAAATTTATGATAGATATCGCAGGGGTAAAAGTCCTAGCTGACTTTGAAGTAATAGAAATTGTGGAGGATGCGGATCCCTACCCTACGCTCCTAAGACTAGATTGGGCTATAGATATGGTGGGGGTCATCAATCTAAAAAAGAATACATGGTAGAAATGTAATAGTACCACTAGATCCCACAGAGGGTGCACGGTATACAGAGCCAGCATACGAGGAGGAGGAAATAGGTCACATTTACAAATTGACTACATAGGATGAAGACCTGGTTAACCACACAGCAGAAGGAATACTTTGTTGGGAGAAGGACAATGAATGCTTTTTTGACCCTAATGGGTAACTGGAAAATTGGCAACACCAGTTACATGATGTCTCGGCGCTGTGATGTCCTTGAGTCATGAGGGCCCTCTATTGTATTTCTTCGGAGGTAAGATATCTACCCCACTTTGATGAGTCTGGTAGCGTTCAAGAATTTGTAAGAACACTGGAAGCTAGGATGCAAAGAGAACGATGACTCTGGGCTCTTAATCTAGCTATGTGTGGGACACCTAGACGATGGTGGGATACCCACAATAAAGCATTCCTAGACTGGGAGACATGTCGGGATAGAATGATTCTGCGATTCACCCCTCTAGCTGACATACACATCAAGATATTCCTTGAACCTGGGGATCCCCATGTGAATCTATGTACCTGGATGACCAAATGGTCCAACCTAACTACAAAAGAATGGGTCCATCTATTTTTTCATGCCTTGGGCCCTATCCCCACTGCTTGGTATTTAGATGTGGAGTTACATCAGCACATCTGCCACTGGGAAATACTAAAAGAGGAATTTATAGGAACGTTCGTATTAATTGGGGGGATAGAGATGCTTGAAGTCATGCCGTTCGTATTAATTGGGTTTGTATCTAAGAAGTCACGCCGCCATGCTGCACCAGCAGTCCTGACATGGGAAGCGCATATGCAAGACATAGTCAATTGTGAGAGCTTAGCGATAGACAAAGACGAAGATAATCTGTGAAACATCGCTATTCTGGAATCTAAAGGGGAACACACCGGGACCCTCAAAGAAAATTTTTGAAGTGACAGAACCTGTCAAGCTGCGCGAACTTAATATTGGGATGGAAGAACACCCTAAGCTGGCTAAAATTGGGGACTATTGGGATGAAGGAACTGTAGGAAAAATTGCAGAGCAACTTATGGAGTATCCAGACTTATTTCCGAGAATGTTTTCCAAGCTCAAAGGAATCACCGGAGACCTAGGCATTATGCACATCACTCTGAAACCTGAGGCATGCCTCATCAAGCAGTGACCTTACCGACTAAATCCTAAATATAACCAAAAGATCAAAGAAGAACTGGACAAAATGCTTGTTGCAGGTATCAATGAAACAGTTGAACAATTGGATTGGGTAAGCCCAATGGTCATCCAAGAGAAGAAGAAAACGGGGGAATTATGCATCTACCTGTATCTACGCAAGTTAAATTATGCCTACGTCCATGACCCCTTCCCTACGCCCTTCTCCAAAGAAATCCTTGATAGCGTGGTGGAAAGGAGGCCTATTCCTTCACCCATGGGTTCTCAGGGTACCACCAAATCTAAATTTCACCTGAATATCAAAGTAAGACTACATTCGCAACCGAATGGGGGTCCTTTCAGTATACGATCATGCCCTTTTTTTTCAAGAATGCACCCGATATTTTCTAAAGCGTCATAGTTGTTGTATTCAAGGAGTTCATTCATAAGTTCCCATAACTTTATTTTGATTACTGGACGGTCTTCGGTAAGGGTTGATGGTTCATCCTACGAAGGTACCCGTAATTATAAACCTTGCAGTCCCAACAACAGAAAAATAGTTGCGTTTTATTCCTGGACACATGGGCTATTACAAGAAATTCATTTGAGGGTACGCACTGATCACAGGACCCATGGAAAAAAATGCTAAAAAAATATGTTTCCTTTTTTTGGAATGATGAATGTCAGAAGAGCTTTGAACTGCTCAAGGAGAAGATGATCTCTATGCCCATACTAATATTTCCTCATTGGTCGAAGGAATTTCATATACATGTGGATGCATCAGGAATCACCTTGGGCACTATCCTAACTCAACCTGGATAGGGAGATATTGATCACCCGATTTCCTTTGCAAGTTAGAAACTCTTGGGTGTAGAACGAAACTACTCTACCACTGAGCGAGCAGGATTGACTATGGTATACGCGTTACAGAAATACCGACACTATCTACTAGGTGCACACTTAAAAAATTTCACTAATCATTCAGCTTTGAAATACCTAGTCAACAAGCTTGTGTTGGGGGGGAATATTTGCCCCTGGCTGTTGCTATTTCAGGAATATGATTTTGAGATCATCGTTAAGTCCGGAAGGTTGAATGCGGGCCTGGATCATTTATCCCACATCGAGACTGGAGAAGAACCTACTAACTTGGAGGAAGGCTTACCAGATACGCAATTGTTCTCCATTAAGGTTGTTGATGCACACTTTGATGATATCATTGACTTCCTCACTACAGGCATGGCCCCCGCAGAATATTTAGTGTATCAAAAGAAGTAGCTGGTTACTCAGGCATCGGACTTTATTATCATTGCCGGTCAATTATACAAGCTGGGTGCGGATGAAATACTACGCAGATATGTCCTGGAACATGAACGACCTTCTATTTTAGCGGAAGCACACAAAGGTGTTACAGGAGGCCACTATGTAGGGAGAGCAATGACACAAAATATTTTGAGGGTCGGGTTATGATGGCCTACCTTGCATCAAGATTCTTACACCTATTGTAAATCATGTGACACGTACTAGCAAGCCGGATGGCCCTCGCGCCTAGATGAGATGTCGTTACAGCCACAAATGGCTTTACAGGATTTTGAAAAATAAGCCATTGATTTTATAGGTTCCATCAATCTTCCAGGAAAGAAAATGGGTGCACGCTACATTATTACCACCACTGACTATGTCACTCGATGGGCTGAGGCACAAGCCATGAAGGATTGTACTAAAAATACTCATGCGCACTTCATCTTGGAGTAGATTCTGACTAGATTTGGCAAACCAAAGATCCTAATGAGTGATAGAGGTACTCACTTTTTTAACCAAATGATTCAAGCCCTAAATGTGGAATTTCGGATCCACCATCCGAAGAGTACACCATACCATCCATAGGAAAATGGGGCAGTTGAAGTTTTTAAAAAAAATTTGGAATAGGCATTAACCAAGGTTTGCAATGCCAATAATAGTGACTGGGATGTTTGTATCTCGTCTATTTTATGGGCCTACCGAATGACTTGCAAGAAGCTGACAGGCAGGACACCCTTTTGAATGGTCTATGGCAAGGAGGCCATTTTTCCCATAGAATATGTTGTTCCTAGCCTATGCATCACAAAATTTCAAATATGGTGGAACCAGATATCATAGACGAACACCTTGCATGGCTTTTGGCTTTGGAGGAAGATCAGTTTATTGCTAATTTTCATCAACAGGTTCAGAAGGCCCGTGATAAAGCCTGGCATGATCGACATATTTTCCAAAAGACATTCTTAGCAGGCAATCTCGTCCTTTTATATGATAGCCAGTTTGCAAAACACCCATGAAAATTCCGGCAACACTGGCTTCGTCCCTACACCATTAAGGAGATCATAGATGACGGGGCAGTCTGACTAGCTACCCTATGCAGCGCCGAGTCACCTGGCTTTGTCAATGGTATTCAACCCAAGCCATATAGGGCTAAATGACTATATGGCTAGAATAATTGGCTCAGGCATGATCGACACGCTAAGGAGAGGCCACTGACACACTAGGGGGATACGCGTGTGGGACATCCAATGCCTCCAGAGGTGCTTGGAAAACTTGCAGCCACAGTGACTCGGGATGAGTCACAAGATTTTTTTGGGGGACTGTTGGAACATGGTCTCCTACGAGCTGCAAAACTAGTCCAATTTTTAATACTTTGGATTAGATTTAGTCTAATGCAGGGGTTTTGGGGTGGGTCAAAGCCCTGAAAGAATTGTAATTGGTAAAATGGTAAACTAGTGGTCTGAAAACCATGGGTTGCAAATGATAGGAAAGTATAGGCTAGATTATTATAAATACAGGAACATTTTGTATTGTAAAGAGGTAGAAAATGAATACCTATTGATGCGAATTATGGTTTAAGTTGTTTTTTTGGGTTTTCGGGGAACAAAATTTTGTTGGCTATGTGCAGGGAGATCGAGAGTTCAGCTATGTGCAGACCCTGCTGCTGTGTGCACAGTTTGGGAAAGGATTGTAAGAAGGAATTGATGGATTAATGAATAAGAAAGGTTTATAGAGAATTGAATCTATGAGTACTTGTTGTGTGAATCATTGATAATTATTGCTTTATGCATTTTCTGTATTTAAGCTGGGAAAGATCTATGTAAGTGTGTTTTCTGTATCTGTATCTATTCTGTTCTATTTATACAATACTGTACTACTATCATAAAAGTACATAATTATAGATCTAGCGCACGTGGATGCAAATAGAGACCTACTTGGCCCTGCACAGAACAAGACAATATTGGTATCATAGTGTCGAATGCAACTCTTCTTGCCTTACCTATCCTTTCTCATGGTGCTGAAACCTGGTTCCAGCACCCACCCATACTACTTCAAGTGAGACTTTGACCTCCGCAAGAAGGTCATTGTTGAAGGGGCCAGTAGTATAGGGGTTTGTTGGAAAACCTTAAACTCTGAACCTGGGTCAAGACCCCTCAAGCCAACAATGTGATATGTCATTAATATGAACTTTTTCCCTAACAGATATTGTCTCCACATTTTAAAAGCATGTATTCTCTTTTAGGGGGCAGATGAGTAATTTCATCTGGAAACACATCCTTCAACTCTAGGATTACTGGAAGGTTTCCAAAAGATCATTTTCAAGTTGATGTCCCAATTCCTCCACCTTTACAACATACACTTGGCAACCTTTTCTTACTATTCTCTTTAGTTGAAGAGCTAAAATTTGCCTCACAGATATGGGTTTGGGTTTCCCTTTTACTATCACAGGTTTTCCCTCACCATTTATGTAATTTAATGTTTTGTCTAAACAATTTAACATAGACTTTTGTTTTTCAAATCAGTCCATTCCTTCCAACACATCATAGGAACCTCCAGGTAAAATATTTAAATTGAGTTTCATTTTGCACCCATTTAAATTCATAGTTGTCTTGGGTAATTAATGAGGCACTTTTCTTTTTGTCCCAGTAGCTAACTGAGCTAACCATGATTGCTGAAAATTCTTTGACTTTAAGTTCATTTTTCTACCATTTGGGGACTTATATAACTTAAATATCCACATGGATCTATCAAAATAGAAACAGGTTGTTTAGTAATCATACCTTCTATTTCAACCATTGTGGATTGGTGTTGAGCTTGACCATCTTACAAGGTTGCACTGATTTTGGGGATGTTTTTTCCCACATAATTTATAGTAGTTGCCTCTCTCAGCACTTATATGTTCTGAATTTTTCTGTGTGGACAATCTCTCAGTAGATAAGGTTCTGCACAACCCTAGTACTTTAAAGGTTCTGTCATTTTAACTATTCCTTCTCTCTTATTGTTCCCATCTATTTGTTAAGACCCTGTTTCTGATTGGGCTAGGTGATTCTCTCCTATTTTGGTGAACTTCTTCCTTTGGTGATTTCTTCCAAAGTTATTTAAGTATGTTGGTTTTGTTCTTTTCCCACCAGAGTCACCCTTTTATTTGTTCTACCACTTTTTCACTTGTTCATTTCTACCTTTGAATTGCTGGTAACACAGTCTTGCCTTGTGCACCACTTCATCCATTATCTTGGGATTATCAAATTATATATTATCCTTCTATATAGTAGGTAGGGAATTTTGTACCTTTGGCTTCTCTTCCCTTATATAAGGTACATAGCGAACTAGGTTGGTGAATTTGGTAACAAAATCATCAATGGTAAGTTGTCCCAATAGAAGCTCATGAAAGTCTTTGGATTTATCATCATAATGTCATTCATTCAGATAGCTATGTTTAAATTTGATTTGGAAATCCTCCCAAGTTACAGTTTTCTCATCTAACACATGCACCATTTCGTTTTCCCCACAACACAGGGTAGCGTTCCCTTGTAAATGGTAAATATCTAGCCTACCTTTCAAGTTACTTTTATATTCATAAAATTGAAAGTACTTTATCATGTTTATAAGCCAACCTTCTGCATCTTCCTCCTTCTCTCCATCATAGGAAGGAGGTTTGATTTTTCAAAATTCACCCTGTAATTCCTCGTTCCTCCTAGACTCTTGTCTAGAGGCTTCATCCTCCTTAGACTCTCCTAAGTGGTTTCCAGTTTCCTTTCTCTTTCCTCCAGAACATTCATATTTGTGACTGTTCTGAGAGGTCAATTCTCTAAATAACCTTTCTTGCTCTTCGCTAGCTAATGATAGCCTTTCATTGTGGTTTTTCAATTGCATAATTTCTCTTTGAATTCGATGCATCGTATCCATCAATGAAGCCTTAGAATATACTGGATTTTATTCACCACCCAGATCCACATAAAACTCATCCTCTTCACACATGGTTTGCAGCTGTATAGTTCTGAAATATTTCACTGTACATAAAAATAGACATGACTGAAAAATTAATTTAATAAACAATTTATAGCAACAATATTATTTTTCTTGTTGTGAGAACACATTATGGCCCAATTTCTTAACATGGGCTCTGATACCATTTCTAACATATCCATTCTGTCAATTTTTTTATAATTATAGTGCTATCACAAATTTATTCCTATGGAAGGAATATCATTCATCATATTTTGACATACTTCCACCAACAGCAAGTCTCTTTGTTGTATTATCTCACTGCTTAATCATATGCTCTCGATGGAAAAAACTACAATTATAAAACTTCAATTAAGATTTTCGGTTAAGGGATTCTTCCATATTTTATTTCACATGATAACATGTATATTAATAGTTAACTTTCCCCTCCAAACTATTTATAATAATGGTTCCATTTAACAATACTAACTTTAACCCTCTCTAATGTAATCCCCTTCAACATTATATTCCTTAATTAGCTTTTCCTAGCAAGCCACTATATATTTAATTTCACACAACGCCCTTCAATTATAAGGGTATCAATTATAAATGTTACTTGACTCCACACTCTCAATGTTAGGATATAAATATATTCTACGACATCTGCATATAATTATTCACGCTCATATTCACCATCGCATAGTTCATTTATAACTTTAAATATAATTTTTGGTTTTAAATGTTCAGAACCCTTAATACAAGTCTTGCAACACGATTGAACATTCGATGGCGCAAATTCCCCTATACCTCACTTACCCCTTTGAAATTTTTATGCAACCACTATTAGCAGTCCTTGGCATGTATATCTGCATTTATTGAAGTCACTTTTCCTCTGAACCCCAATTCTCACTACATAATGTAGATGAGTTAGTTCGATGTGAAATGAGGTAGGATTTTTTTTTTAGAATTCTCTTATGTGATTATTGCAATTTCAATGGTTGACCTAACATGTCATGCCATTGAGGCATAAATCACTCATGAGAGACACCACATCACTCCAACCACCCCCGCAACTCTATGGAATTTACTGTGAACATATGTGGTTTAATTATCCATAGACAAATTAAAACTACCACTGCATGACATATTTCTCAGGATTCTTAATATTAAATTTCATGTACGTGTTCACATCGATCTTTGATTCAACCCATCCATTTGTGGGAAATTATTCTCACCATTGGATTGAAGACGCGTGGAGGGTTTAGATGCACCACAACCTACAGTTTGAGATCCAATAAGACATTTAATTTGTGTTTGTGAGTTCTCATTTCTAATTTCTCTATTGTGAAACCACAATGGTCTCTGGTTACAATTCATATTCTGTTGGTAACAGTAGCTTGACCCCGTAGCTAACGTTATTCTTTTGTAAATGAGTTTGTTAAGGACAGACAGAGTTACTTCTGCGTTTCCATTCAGAGATGAATTCCACCTTTTTGGAAATATCCAACACAGGTAATGAGTCTGTGTTTTTTTCGTCCCTTAAATATTTCCACTTTGTGTTTTACCTTATATCTAGTTTTAACTTATATATCATTCATTTCAATCTTCCATTTTGAAATTTTTCTATCCACTATCTTTATTTATTATGGCACTTTTAGATAAGCATAAACATTTAAGTTTCATGGTTGCTTCTGGCTTGTGTAGAGGAGTTTACAGCTCGCAATACCCAACCATTATTGCCGAGTATTCCTGGCTCGAGGTATGTTTTTCCCATAGCATTTTGGATCGGTAATTTAGTTAGCTTGTAGAACTATCCTGGTATTTCCTCCCACAATTATCACTACTTCGATTTTTGTGAATTTTTTTATGACGATGATTTTGTTTGTTACTATGAATTTATTTAATTGTAGTTTTTGTTCAATGATAATTCCTAATATCCATTCTATCTGCGAGTGTAGTTACATCGAGGAATGAATGTATTTTACATTTTCATTTATCGGTGTAACTAGTTTCTGTATTTTGTTGTTATTGATTTCTCCAGGTATATATTTATAGCTTCCCCATATTCTTTCCATGGTGCATCTCTATGTATACTCTGGTAAAAGTCTAATTAGCTCAACTTAACAGAGTATTTAATAGTTCTCACTCATATTGAATAGTCATTACCCATTACAATCATTACGTTGGATAATACTTCTATGTTAAAAGATGATTTTTATTCACGAATGCCTCTTTCAGAGTTTTGTGCTTCGTCTACGGTTCTGAGGAATCATTCCTCTTCTGCGGAAATATATAGTTCCCCTGTTTCATAATTTTAATCTTAATTTTAATTTTATTTGAATAGTATTCTCGATTATCTCAAAATAGGATACTTATACTCTAAATAATTTGAGTTCTTTGAATTTCCTTTTTACTTCTCTCTTAAATAATAAATTTACGTTAAACTTTACATACTTATTCCTCAACTAGGAAATTATTATTCCTACAAATTTTTAACTGTGTTTTCGTTAGTCAGTATATAGGGTGTCATAAAATTCACAACCCTTACTGAAATAAAGGGTTTATTGTAATAATTAATCTCCTCTTATTATTATAGGCCAGATGCTCCTTCTTTGTTTCCAAGGTAAAATCTCACCTCTATTTGATTTTTAAAGTCGATTATTACTTATAATAACTAGGACTCGAAACTAATTCGTAGCTTCTGTTTAATGCAAGTGTTTTCTGAACCCTACCTAGCTTACATAATATTAACATTCTTTCATAGTTAAGCCTAATTATGGATTCATTTTTCCTCAGGTTGGTCCAGAATTCTACTTTGAATTTTTCTGATATGAAATCTTTAGATAACTTTCAAGGACCTTTTCCAGTTGGTGCTCTTCATATGTATGTTTGTACAAAAATACAGAATATACTATATTTAATATAGTCAAATCTGTTCAATGTATAGACCTTCCACAATCATTTGTACTTAGTCTTAATTTCACATCATATACTCATATTTCAGGTTTCAACAATTTCAGATATATATATATATATATATATATATATATATATATATATATATATATATATATATATATATATATAACTTCTCCAACATAATCATAAAAATAATACATGCAAATTAAAAATGAAATTAACTGGTGTATACCACCTAAGGCAGACTAGGTTCCACCCAAACTTTGAGCTCTTTCTCCACAACTCTCCCCGAGCAGAGATCAATTTCTCTAGTAATATACAACTCCTTGTCTATTGTGAATCTTCTTATTAAAGCTTTCTTTCCCATCAACATGTTTCCCTTACTGTGTCCAGTTAAATTAGGATGTCGTTTTTCTTCTCTTTCTTCCACAAAAGTACTTTACAGCTATCTTTTCCTCTTTCTAGCTTTATTCCACCTCTTCTGAGTAATTTTCTCTTTATAGGGGTAGCTTTTTATATTTTTACCTCCAATCTAATTTTTAATATTTAATTTATTTCCTCCAAGGATTTTTGGAGGACTGGGGAAAGTCTTATGAACCTTATCCATCCTCATGGATTTGGTTTCCAGATTTCCAATCATATTATAGTATTTGCACATTTAATTTCCATTTTATTTTATTAAATTAAAATAATAAAATAAATCCACACAATTTTTTTCCTTTGGGTTCCACTGTACCCTTTAGTACTTGTTCAAATGTCTAATAAAAGCACATAAATTTAGGACATTACAAGGAAACTTTGGGAGTGATTGCAAAACTTTCCTAGTGATTTCTAGTTATTCATCTAGATGAAGTTCAATTTCTAAGCCTTCTACTAAAGCTATTAAGGCCATGAAAACCACAAATATTTGGGTGTTTACTATTCACTAACTAGTAAACACATCCCTTGCCTCACACAATGAAGGAATGTCTTGAAGTGGCAATCAAAAAGTTTAAGAGATTAAAGGTAGCTCAAAAAAAGGCACCTAGGTTATTGTTGGTTTGAGTTTGCTCAAAGGAACTGACGTACGCAAAGAAACTTGAAAATATGTCAACATGGCTCATATGGAAAGAACTCTATGATTGTTTCTATTAGAAATGGAAGAACCCAAGTTGTTATTTAGTGACTAACATGATAGTCGAAGCACAAAAAATAATGGCTTAGATGTGTTCTTAGGGGTATGTTAAATTAATATTCTTGGATGTACTCATTGATAGATTGGTAGTTAACAAATTTCAATCAAGCTGACTTAGGCCAAAAACAAAATATTTCCTTTGGACTTGAGGTTGGATGGCAATTGTTCAACAAAATATTTGAAAAAAAAATTGGTAACAATGGAAATGTTAGGGGACCTTGATTTGAGAGGGATTTTAAATCAAAGCAATCTTTCAAATTATTGTCAAGTCTATCATAGGGAAAACCTTAATATTTTGAGTGAACTTTCTTGATTTTATAGTAAATAAAAAGAAAAAAGTAGAGTTGATGCATATGTTCTTATGGACCAGTAATAACTTTGCTTGCATGAAAACAAATTGATGACCATTATCTATTGTCTAACATATGCAAAGACACTATTATAATTTTGGTGTTATGCCTAGAAAAAGGAGTGATGGGAAAATGTGTCTTTACATCCTCAAAGACGATTTCTTTCAAGGATAAGGTCTTAAATAAACCCCTCCACTTCAACAACTATAACTTGTAATCAATTTTACAATATTTAAAATTACCAAAGAGTTATCAATCATAGGTTTCATTAATTAATGGGTCAAGGAAAAACCACAAAACGTGTTGCAAATAAATACCCTCTATTAGCATGCACTTTAAATGTCCAGGTTTCCTTATGATCCGAAGCTATAGAGGTCAGAATGGTAGAATTATTTGACAAATAGCTCGCGAAAATTCTCTCTTTCTGTGAATTGCATTTAATTAAGTCTAATTCACAACACCTATATTAGAATTGTACAAGTGGATCTATTCAAAATAATAATAAAAAATTGCTATGAATTGTATCTATATTCTGGAGGTTTCTTTATCATTCAATTTTCTTATCTTGATTACTAACTCAAATATTTTGAATATGGTCCTATATGGAAGAGCATATCCTTTTTTTATCCCACGATTCCCACAATTCAACCCAACCACTATGTTTATCACCAAAATGGCAGTTTGGTTTCATGTCCCCATTTTGCAATACTAGTTTGGGATTTATCATTGTTTTTATATATTATTAATACCGAGGGAAAAAATTTAAAATAAATATTGAAAATATTAAGTTTGGCTTTTCACATCTGCTTGACCCAATCACTTCTAGAAAAAATAATCTATGATTGAGGAGACAAACCAAAATCATGACTAGTTTCACATATTAGACATCTACCTTATTATCATTAACATGGGCATACTAGATGCAACCTTAAAAGTACTGCTTAGCAAGGTTAAGAGGTCCAATATCTAGTATATCCAAAAAAATAAGTTCATTCAATTGGAGCAACACTACACAAAATAATGAGGGCCTTCTTTTCCACTTATTCCTAAGCTATTATATTTGTTGTGTATTATCATATTTTGAAACATGATTTTGGATTTGACCCTTAATAATGAAAAAATTTGAACTTTGTCCATATTAATTAACAAATTCATTCCATTCTCCTTGGAAATTTTGATGTATGTTGATATGATCCTATGATATTTTTGAATATATTATTTTCAAGTCTGGAAAATCTGACGAATCAGAGTTTCCAATCGACTGAGAAATGGTTCTACCTATAGTTATAGTCATTAATGTTTAGCTCTATCCTCACTCCACATAGTACAAATATTTGGGGACTTTAACTTTGATAGGAAATGGTGTCTCTAACTGCCATTTTGATCATCCACCCTCCCATTTGGAATCTTGAATGCACTTAACGGTTAATGCTCTAACCATCCTCTCAAAAGACATGGTAATAATCCTAACAATCTGTTTAGTCTTCAGGGTTTAAATCTACAAGAAAATCATGACAACTTTGAATTATACAATGGAAACTCTTCAATTCATCACAATCTATAACAACAAATTCCCCACCTAGCACTCAAACCTTCAAGTTTTAATCTCGATTCTCCTCCATCCATAGACTACTCAATAGTCACTACTAGGAAAAGAATCCTGAAAGAACAAAAATTGGTATAAAAGAACCTGAGATTTGTGAATTTATTAAATGTTAGAATTTTAAATTTTCATGTATAATCTAAACACAAAGTAAAAAATAATTATTTTTCTATATAGTCCTATTATCACCTAGAAAATGAAGCATCAGTTCACAAAGTTAAATAACTTCATGTGTCAAAAGTAGGGTTGTAGGATTCAGTTTTAATATTCTTGGTTAAGGGAAATTTTAAATTTTTCTAGTTTAAGCTTCCCCTAAGGTCTAAACCCACTCACTTTAAAATGCCCTCATGTCACATCACTCATAATTTTCTGAAAAATCTCAATTCCTAAGTTTTTTGTATCAAAAATTTCATTTTTGTCAAGAAACGGTAGTTTTGTAGCGGAATACATTGAGAAATGTCACTTTTTGCTATGAATATGTTGATAGTTTCGTAGTGAAAACATCCATATTTGCACTGAAATTGCTACGAAAGCGTGGTTTTATGTCTGTCTTGTCATGTTAGCTGTTAGGTGTCAAAAAATCATTGGGAAAGGGTAATTTAGATATCATTCGGGTCATGGAAGGATCAAATCAAGGTACATGGTTAGGTCTAAAGTCATTATCACCTGTTTAGGTATGTATGAGTCATCATCGTGTCATGAGAAGACATCAAACTTCAAAATCTTTCCTAATTTAGTCATTCCTCATTTCTTATTCCTTCTTTGCGTGATATTGAGCTCTGGAGAGCTATTGCATTAAGCCAAAGTTTTGGCTGGTTTTTTCAAAGGTTTTCATTGAGCACTATCAAGCGAGGTTGTGAAGGCATTAAAGAAACCATGGCCGAAAAAAGAAGGACAAATAAGGGTGTCCAATGTCTCAGATATGAACCAACTGATATGAATTTGATCAATGAAGACCAAACAGCTATGGAAGTCTTCAGAAGGATAGGTTTCATATAGTTTTGTGAGAAATTACAAGGCTGCCATGTAAAATTTTCTAAAGAGTTTTCTTTAAAATTTAGTGAAACAACCACCAAAGTGGGAATGCTTAATCTTTTTATCACACCAAAGGTTATTACAGCAGCTACAGGGAAGCCAAGAGGACAAGAGAAGTGGTTCAAAGGTTTTAAATTCAACATGTAGTAGTGTAAAGGGTTTATGAATCTTGAAAATAGTGAAATGGATCTCACCAATGCCATTCCAAGGAGCTGCATGAAGTAAAACTACTGAAAATTGTTTCTCATCATCCAAAAGTATTTTTCTTGTGAAGGGAGATACCATAAATTCTACTCATATAATTTCAAGATACTTCTAGACTTCACTCGTAAGATTTCCCTTGATATGCCTTTCTATTAACATAGAATTTTGTCAAAAATAGCAGATAAGGTCCAAGAAAAATATGAAGGGAGTGAGACTTGATTGTTTCATCATGGTTTAATGGAACTGTTGGTTTTATATGAACTCCAAAGGTTAGCCAGAGATTGGTCTTTATCTTTGTTTGTTACTGGTTTTGAGTTGCATGCTCTTACTCCTTCAAGCACTCCTAAACTTAGGAGAATTCCATCACCCTTAGTAGAAGAACAAAATGAACCATTGGTGGCAGAACCAAGTGAACCAATAATTATGGGAACATAGAAATTCTCGATCTTTGATACACCAAACGTACCACCTACAAAACAGAAGTTAAAAGTGGTCAAACTTGAAAAACAAAAGTAAGTTGTAAGTAAACAAGGAACTGAAAGGATGAAAAGGAGCCAAATAGTGGCCTTATAAGAGAAAATAATGGTTGTAGAAGATAGAGCAGTAGCTAAAGGAAATCTAGAAGACATACTACATGCAATTAAAATAGAAGAAACTCTTATAGTCCAGGCTGAGGACATAGAGGATGGTAGACAGAAGCTAAAAATGGCCAAATATACAAAGAAATTAGAATTTGAAGGAGAAGATCTAGGATTTATGTTTCAAGCAAGAAAGCCTATGACAAGGCATGATAGAAATATATTAGAGAGTAGTAAAGAGGTTCATCCACCTGCTAACATAGTATAGCCACCACAAGACATCATTCACCTTTCATCACCTGCAAAGAAAGATACAGTTAGCAAATCAAAGAAAGGAAACGAGAAGGTAATGAAAAAAACAGAGTTTCAACTTCTGGAAGAAAAAATGAAGTTTTCTAATCATGAAATTATTGTTATGAAACAAGAATCAAGGAAACACAATGTAGAGAAGGTTCAGCTTGAAAAGATGAAGCAAATTTGGGAAGAGCAAGTTGACATTGCTTCCAAAACTCTAGATAATACACAACAACATATCAAATGGACCATTTCATTGAGGAAAGATGTCAAACATGTCCAGAAAATGAACATACATTTGAAATGCACCAAAAAAAAGTTTAAATATTAGTTTAGGGACCTCCAGGAGTAGCTTCAACTAATTCATGAGGAGCTGGAGAAAAAAGTCCTTCAAATGATAGTAGTTGAGGAGCCAATTGCTCAACTCATTATCAATGAGGAAGAAACCCATCAAGAATCATAGTGTAAGCTTTTTTATTGTTTTGAAGAGTAATGGAATGTTGGAAAATTATTTTTTGTACTTATATGGTAGATTAATGAAAGCTACAGAAATTTCTATATTTTTTATTGTTTTCAGTAGTTTGGTAACGTGCCTGGGCTTGAAGAAGAACAAAATGATACAAAAGCATTGTAGCTTTCATTTTTGCATTTTGAAACAGTTTTTGGAGTTCCCAAGAGATGAAAATTATATGGTAGAGGTGTCTAAGGATGATGAAGACAATACAAAAGGAAAGAGAAAAACAAGTTGAGGCAAACAAAATTTTTGCAGCACTACAAAAGTATGCTACGAAACGGTCTTACTTTCATAGCATACTGTTTTGGAGCTGTGTAAGCAGTGTTTTGAGCTTATTTGAACAAATGGATACTATAAAAGAATTAAGGGACCGTGACATTATTTATTCAAGACTTAAATACCATGAAATAAAGACTGACTACCTGCCAAAGCATTCGTTGAAGATGAAGACCAATTTGCCTAAAAAATAGGGTTTGTTTCCAGTTTTAGAGGAGGTGAATTAAGAGGCCATGTAATGATGAGTCCCATCGCACCTTATTCAAGCATATGAAGTCATATTTTTCAAATATGTAATTGTTTTTAGGAGATAGGGTTTTTATTGTAATAATGAATAGTTTGAGTCCTATTAGAAAAAGGACTGTCAAGTAGGATAGGTGTAATTTTATCATTAAATAGATGTTTTATGGTTATTCAAGGTTTCATTAGGAAAAAAATCGATAAATATAGCCAGGAGGATGATCAACTCATGATGTAACAAGTCTATTAAAGGGAAAAGAGTCGAATTTGTCAAGGGTTGAATATTTTCGGGCAAGACTACAACTTTATGTAAATTTATTGTTTTCAGTAATATAGAGACCTGTTTCTTGACCAACTTGAGATTTTGATTGATTTTTTTAGTGGTTATCTCATATATATCTTTTATTTGTCCCATTTTCAGTGGTTTTCATATTTAATACTCAGAATTCATTCATTTAATGCTATGACTTCCTTTATAGATGATTGACTGTGCAATTTATTGTTTCATGTGTGTATGTACTTCTGCTAAAAAGTCTTACCTGCCACAGCTTCCATGTCAAGTTAAATCACTACTGAATCACTGAAAATGTTAACTCCATAAGTCCAATGTTTACATAATGATACTATTTTCAACCAATACTCATCACAATCAAGTTCTTTTCCAGGTAGAGTTAGCCATCTAAAAACCCTTTTAGAGAGCCCTCTCAGACTGAAGAGGCTAAGCTTCAGTCAAAAGATTTGTTTGAAAAAGTTACATGAGATTTTTTTATTAACAAACTATCAGGTGCAATTTTGTGATAACATTTTTGTGCGTGTGTCGAGACCTTGAAGATTATGCCTTCCTGGAATTTCGAAGATGAACTTTTGAAGGTAGTAGGAGCTTAGGAAGTTGTTTGAGACTACATCTACCTTGGTGACTCCATTCAAAATTCATATGATCAAATGTGGCTCCAAGAAGGAGATACATAAGTAGTAATCCTAACCCATATCCACCTACCATTGTGGACAATCCAAACACTATGTCTAGAGGCAGAAAAGGAATTTTTGCAATATTAGGTATTCCATTACATACAAAATCCTTGTCCTTTGAAGTTTTAAGAAGTCCTAATGATAAAATATTTGAAGATAAAATTTAGGAGGTATTCTTTTGGTTTGAAAGTGAATAATAATTAACTGAAATTGCGTTAGACCTATATAGGAGAGGAATTGATAACTCATCCTTAGTGACACATAAATATGAAGAAGAATTTTGGGACGTAGTCACTTCTGAGTTGTTGTTATAAAAAGAGTCTTTGGAGAGGTTGAAGGATATTGACCCTTTTGAAAAAATTTTGAGAAGTAAATTTGGTTTTCCTCTTCCTTATTAGAGTTCAATTTTCAGTGGACAACAAATACCAAACGACCCTCCTCCTAACAATTCCACTTCATCTACTATTGTTTTCCATAAAACTACCACAATCCCATTCATCACGGTAGGAAATGCGCCTCCTCCACCTGTTTCACCTACTAGGTATGCTCCTCTTGCCCTTCCAGCTATCTTAGATTCCCTTCCTAGAAAATATTCCGCTAGAAGCAAAACATGGGGAAGTGATGAAGAGATTGTTGTTGTCTAGATATGAACAAAATTAAATCCTTTTCCACATAAATTATCAACTTGAGGATGTTAGTTATTTCAAGACTAATGACAAATTATATGTAGACACAAGCACATGACCTACTGTGGATCACAGATTTAAATCCATACTACAAATACTACTACAACAAAAATTAAATAAAATGCATAATTAAAATACATTCACAACAATTAAGAAGTAAACTGTAATAGTAATAAGGAAATCACACTAAAAATCAAATAATGCAATAAAAAGGAAAACACGACATCTGATCAGAATATTGAGCCCAACTCTCTGATCAGGGTTGCAGTAAACTCACGAATTACAGATGAAACAACAACATGTTGTGCATTCGATTAATGATAGAATAGATTTGTTACAAGAAATGTACGTAAAAGGATTAACCCTAATTCACAGCCCACAGGCCTCTTTATACAAATTTTCTAGAATCCTTGATCCCCCTTAGCAACTCCATAATTACAAAAATACGTTTTGTTACAACAAAAACCTAGTTGCATAGAAAGAAACCGTAAAAAGGCCTGAAATGGCGCTGGTACAAACAGAGTCTGTTACGTTGTAACATAAAATGAGGTTAGTGCTAGAGATGATGGGTTGTTCCTCGACTCACAACTACAACGCTCCTGTTTTAGCTGAATCTGTAGAAATATTGGAGTTAATATGTAAAAAGGTAAAACCTCCATGACAATTAATTCAATAATCAAATATCCCATGAAAGATAAGGAAAAGGGTTTTAACTCATGTATTTAAGAGTAATAATGGTAGAAAGAGATAGAAAGATAGGGTAAAATGAGAGAGGAAAGTATACAAATCTGCTACCCAACATCTCCCCCTAGCTGGTCTATCTGCATGTCCTCATGCAGCTCGTCATCTGCTCAGATCTGGATTGGACTGACTGTGATCGGCATGAAGCTTTGTGAGATCATACTCTTCAGCCATTTCTTTCCCTGGTGGTTTATATTCGTCTGTCAAAACAACATCCTTCAACCAGTCCGGATCAACATTGTAGCATGAGTATACCATTCGGCTCGCAACCAGATAAGGGGAAATTGAAACCTCAATCCCATCGATCTGACCCCACAGGTATGAATGCATGCCACCAAATGTGGCTTTCTCTCTAGAGCTTGTTCAAATTAGGTGCCCAAAATGTTTCTCATTCTCTGATGGCTGAGGATGACAACATCCACCTTTTCTAACAATTATCCAACACTTCCTTATGGAACATCATAATCTAGCTCACACATAAGTCAGCACACTATTTCTGGGTTACCAACATGTGTTCTTTATGGCCCTCAATCTGTAGAAATGTATAATTCTTGTTATAAATTTTTGAGGATTGACCATGCTCTTTCTTCATCATCAATGGCCTTCCCGCTTTGTTTTCTTCAAATGTATCCCAGGTCTTTCTCCACTTAATCTAATTGATGGTATAAGAGATGAAAGCTATTAAATGGATGTCCCCCATGAATGGAATGGGGTTAAAGGACTGATCATGTCTTAAGAAATACCCATGCATGTAGATCTTGCACATTAAATGTTGTTCTATGATATCATGAATTTTTAAAATACAGAGAAATTGAATGGAGTCCTCAATTTTATACCAAATATCCTTATATGTACTTCCAAGATAAAAGAAAAGAAATTTTTTGTGAGGGAATAAGGCATAGATATGTGAAGGAGGTCTGTAGGGCATTACCTGTTGTGCCAGGGAGAACATCTTCTCCTTATCTATTTGCAGTAGTTGCACTTGTTCTTCCAATTCTTCTATTCTGGCCTTATGTTTAGCCTACTTTAATCGCACCTTATATAACTGATCCATGTACCCTGTCATGATTATGGTAGCCTTTTCTTGAACTTGAGTTGTTTCCTTCTTATGATCACCCACAGCAGACTGCCACTTCTGGATCTCAGTGGAAAATACAAATTCTTGGCCTTCAAACAACTCTTCAATTGGGCTAGTCAGGGTAGTTGTAGAGGAGATCTTGATTTTCGGCTTTACTGTCCTCCATTTGTAGATTTTTACCTTCTTTTTCAACCAAGAAACTTTCCTTTTCAAATCTCGAATGTCCCTTTTCAGTGTCATGGTTTCACTGAACTGTAGTTGATACCTCTTCTTGAGAGGTAACCTTCTTTTCTCACACTGTTCAACCCATTCCTGTTTAACAATAAATTCAGCTTCTGGGCCTATGACAGGCTCAGGAAGCGGTAGAATGTTGCTGGTATAATCAGTGGATTCTCTTGTTAAGCCATTCTGGTTTGGCTCCCTATCTTCAGGGGCTTCTTCTTCTATGTTTCCTCCGGGGACTTCTACCATCTGGTCGATAATTTTGTTGACGACTCTATGTTATGATGTTTCCACAGGAACTCTATCTTCTTCACGAGTCTCTAAGTGCTTTTGTTCAGTAGTGGCTAGGCCAATCTTTCCCATGTCAACAAATTTAAGCACTAGCAGAATAGATACTTCCTCCATTAATCATTTGGGCAAGCTGATTCCCCTCACCCCTCTAGGCATCATGGACTGGAATAGAGAACGGGGTACAAAATCGTAACCCTCATCTCTGGTTTGAGCTAGAACTTTGACATTACTACCTTAACTGGGCTTGATGCCAGTTCTTGTGGAGTAGGATCAATTTTGTGGCTAATTTCCCTTCTGTCCTCTCTCTCTTTTCTCGCCATTTCTTCTTCTCGGCTAGATACTGGTTCTCGTGGGACAGTATCGACCTCCTAGTTCATTACTTCTCTACCTTCCTATTCCTCATGAATTGCCTCTTTTTCCATAATTGGTACCAATTCTTGAGGGCTAGCATCGATTTCACAGGTTAAATCCTCCCGTTCTACATAAATTGGGGGTGGTTCTTGTGTAGCACACCCACCTGTATCAACATCCATATCTACTTAGGCAGATGATGTTGTTTCTTGCAAAACAACATCACTTTCCATTCCTTTGCCCACAATTTCACTCCCTTTTCCTTCATTAACAAAAGTCGATGATTGTATGACAGTCGTTACTTCCTGCACGATGTCCATAATTAATTCCTCTGTGGGCTCTTCAAGCGAGGCTAATTCTTGTGTGGCAGCCTCTGCTGTGTCTCCAATTACCTCTTCCATTCTAATTTCTTCAGGTTCCTCCTGGTCAACCTTCATTTCCACATCTTTGGGTTCCTCTTGATCAACTTCCATTTCCAATTCTTCGGGTTCCTCTTGATCAATCCATTCCTAGTGTCCTTCTGCTAAACCAGCCAGAGAGACTAGTTCCTCTTCTCTAACAACAATAATGGCTATTATCTGTTCTTCTGAGGATCCACAGATTTCTGCCCAGGAGACTCGAATTCTGTTTATTGCATGCACAACCAATAAACACAGCAATCCATGGTTGGAGAGCACTGGCCACATCTAGCGTGAGTGTCAAGCATAATATGCCATTTTTCACAGCTATTTCAATAGGAAGAAAGCCATGTTTAATGCATGCACCTGAGCCTATGGAAATCAAAGGTGTGTTAGAATTTTGAAATGATACTTGAACAGAGCTGTGGTCTAGCCTTCATAAGTTATGCATTTTATTAAAAAACCTACAACTTCATTCGAAGGATATGGCACGGTCCTACGCTCATATCCTCTGCCCATCACAATGATACTTTCCCCTGCCTGGAAGAACAATTCGGGAAATTTCGGGAGAGAAACTCTTTGAGAAAACCATTTTTTCCTCTTCTATCTCAGCTCACTAACCTTTGCTATTACCTTTTCTATGACAGGAAATTCCATACCTCTGACCCACGAGTAGTTCTTCTCTAAATTGAATGCAAAATTCATTTTGATTCCTCTATCAAACCCATGCAATCTGTTGAAGTAGGTATCCCACCTTGCATTGAAAACGATTCTCCAAACCTATGGATTCTTGTGAACAGAAGCCGTGTTTGTAGGCTCATGCCACATAGCTAGCCCACCCATACTATGGATACTTGTAGCAACACTTCCTGTAACAGCGAACCGTTGGGCGAGGTGGTGGATACCAAATTCAGAAAAACATCGTGGTGAAAATGAAAGGTTGTAACGGTAAATATGGATGGTAATTCTCAGAAACCGAGAAATGTCATAAAAGAATATGGTAAGTGTGGTGAATAAAAATAATAATTATTTTTTATGGAGTAGAAAATACATATTATGAATGCCAATACGTATTAAATGATTATAACAAATGTTGATGGGAATCGTAAGCTGTGCCATCAATAGATTGTCATAATTATTTATTAGGTAATTATTATGCCTTCCTTGACTATGATGGCACCCCCCCCCAGTTAAATTTTTTCCATCCATGACATTAAAATCTTCAGGTGGGATATTTAGTTAAATCATTAAAAGTCACGTGGACACATATCTGACAGCCTACCTGGACGATGTGACGGTCGATACGATAACAATGCAGTAATGATGCAGATCGAGAAATAGTAGTACGATTAGAAGCATTGGAGTAACAACATCAAGTAGTAGCATCGGAGTAATAGCATCTGGTGTAGTAGCATATGGAGTAACAACATTGCAAGTAGCAACATATGAATTAATAGCAATGTGAGTAACAACATCCAGTGTAACAGCATATGGAGTAATAACAGTGCGAGTAACAACATCCAAAGTAACAACATCTGTTGTAATATCATCTGGAGTAACAATATCAAGCAGCAGGATCAGAGTAATAATAGTGTGAGTAACAACATCTGGTGTAGCAACATTCGGTGTAATAGCATCTGGAGTAACAGCATCAAGTAGCAGCATCAGAGTAATAGCATCGAGTAGCAACATTGGAGTAACAGCCTCCGATGTGACATCATATGGAGTAACAGCAGTGAGAGTAGCAGCATCCAGAGTAACAGCAATGCGAGTAACAACATCTAGTGTAATAGCAGTGCGAGTAACATCATCTGGTGTAGTAGCATTGATCAAGGAGTAACAGCCTCGAGTAGCAGCATCCGGTGTAACAACATCGTGAGTAGTAGAAATTGAGTAACAACATCATGGGTAGCAGCAACCGAGTAACAGAACCATGAGTAGCAGCAATCGAGTAGCAGCACCATGAGTAGCAACAATTGAGTAACAACACCATGTGTAGTAGCAATTAATACTTTGGGAAATTTTTCTTTGATTTTTACTCCTTAGTAGTAACTCCTACAAAATGAAAACAGGATAAACAATATAAATCTTTATTATTTTATTATATATATATATATTTATTTATTTATTTATCTTTGCAACAAGGGTGCAGAGGAAGGATTCTCTGCACTGATGACCTTCAAACCAGATTTCTCAGAGAGATGTTTAAAAAAAGAATCCTTAGAGGACGGCCGGTGGTATAATCTGAGGCGATGTCCATTGACTATAAATGAAGCACATGTACCATCAATTGTAACTAGCCTAACTATTCCATTAGAAAATACAGCATCCACCTCGTAAGGTCCCATCCAACGAGTACAAAGCTTCCACTTAAAATCCTTAAAGTGGGAGTCATAAAGTAGTGCCCAATCTCCACTTTGAAACACCTTATTTTTAATAAATTTATCATGCCATTTCATTCTCTACTGCTAGATAGCAGTAGTTCTTTGGACATCTTTTCAATGGACTTCATCGACTTCATTAAATGGAGCCAGTCAGTGTTTCTAGCTATATGATAGATCTAAACCAACTTCTAGAGCTATTCTAAGCATACTAATTTCAAATTCTATTGGAAACAACAGGGATTTTCCATAAACCAGCTTGAATAGTGAAAACCCGATTGTATTCTACCATGATATTATGTATGCCAAGAGAGCTTCTAGGATCTTCTAAGCCCAATCCCAACAATGGTATGCCACACTTCTTGTCAAGATTTTTTCCCATGTCTTGTTTGTGCTTTCTAGTTTTCCATTCGCTTGGGGATGGTATGGATACATCACCCTGTGATTGACCCCATATTTCTACATGAGCTTCTCTATCATGTGTGATGTGAATTGTGATCTTCCATCTGAAACAATATCTCTTGGAGTAGCGTAACAAGAAAAAATTTCTTCAAATAGAAAATGTGAGACCACCTGCACTATTACTTTCGCAATAGCTTTGGCTTCCACCGACTTTTTCACGTAATCAGTACAAACCAAGATGTGGAATTTTTGCTGGGAGGGTGGGTTAAAGGGTCCAACAAAGTCAATACCCCATTTCTTGAAAGGCTCGAGGACTACCTATGCCTAAAAAGGCATTTCATCTGCTCCACCGCGCTACCCCATATATTGACAACTATCACACCTCCTAACATAATTTTGTCCATCAAGAAAGATAGAAGGCCAATAATATCCAATTTGTAGCACCTTATAGCCTGTTAATTTTTTGCAAAATTCCCTCCACAAGGGCCATCACGAGCATCTTTCAATATCTCATAAATATCATCCTCAGACACACAGTGTCGGATCTTCTTATATGCTTCTGTATGAAAAAGGTACCCTGCCATCCAAGAATATCGGGCATTGTGATGAATAATTTTCTGATGTTCCTTGTCTAACAAATGAGGAGGCACTTTCCCTGTAGCAACATAGTTAGCAATATTTGCATACCACAGAAGTTTATTAGAAAATGGAAAAAGATGTTCATCAGGAAAACTATCTTCTATAGGTGTGCATTCATCATTGTTAGCCATTCTAGATACGAAATCAGTGACTACATTATATTTTCCTGGTTTGTATACTATTTTAATATCAAATTCTTGAAGCAATAGAAACCATCTTGTAATACGGCCAAGAGTAATAGGTTTATGCATCAAACACCTAATTTCTACGTGATAAGTATGGACAATAGTAGATTACCCAATGATGTAATGCCAAAAGTTATTGACAAAATAATGACAACTAGGAATTCTCTTTCTATCACCGTATAATTTAGTTTAGCAATAATTAAATTCTTCCTTACATAGTAAATTGTGTACGGTGTTTTTTCTACCTACTGTCCTAAAACAACCCCTACTGCTATCTGAGAAGCATCAGTATGTATGTGAAATAGTATTTCCTAATAAGGTCCTCAAAGGATCGGATCCATGCAAAACAACCCTTTAATTTTTGTGAAAGTTGTCTCTTAATCTTCAGTCCACAAGAATTCTGCATATTTTGTTAGCAATTGAAACAATGGGTGTGCTATTTTGGAAAAATTTTCTATAAAGTGTCTATAATAACTAGCACAACCAATAAATCTAGATACTTGTGTGGGTGTTTTTGGTACCGAGAAGTGTAATATTACCACTACTTTAGCCAGATCAACTTGAATTCCAGTAGCTAAGAGAAAATGTCCCAGTACTACTCCTTCTTCCCTCATCATATGAAATTTTACTGTACTCAGAGATACATGGGTTTGTTTACATATTTTTAGTACTTTCTCTAGATTTTTTAATACTTCCTCAAATGAGTTTCCATATGGAGTAAAATCATTAATGTAGATCTCAAAACTATCATCGACCAAATTATAAAATATTCCCAAGATTTCCTTCTGGAAGGTAGCAGGAACATTACATAGGCCAAATGGGAGGACCCTGTATGTAAAGGTTCCCCAAGGGCATGTGAAAGTTGTTTTATCCTGGTCCTTTGGAGCTATCTGGATCTGATTATATCCACTATATCTGTCTAGGAAGGAAAATAACTTTTTCCCAGCCAAGGTATCCTGGATTCGGTCAATGAATGGCGAAGGGAAATGGGCTTTTTGCATTTCCTTATTTAGTTCCCTGTAATCTATAAAAATCTTCCATTTATCATTATTTTGGGGAACAATAACTAGCAGAGATACCCATTGGCTATCTGAGATGGGGTAAATGAATCTTACATCCAATAATTTTTGTAATTCTTCCTTGACAATGTTTTTGAGAGCAGGGTTCATCCTCCGTTGAGGCTGTCTTACAGGGTGGAAATATTCCTTAATATAAATATGATGAGTACATAAATTGGCAAGGATCCCCTTCATGTCAGTATATTCCCAAGAAAAAGCTTCCTGATGATCTTGAAGGACTTTCAAAAGTTGTTTTGTCTGGGATTCAGACAGGTCTAGGTTGATAGTAACTGTTTTCCCTGGTTCAATATCAATTGGAGTACTACAAAGGGATGAGGTTACAGGAATGTCCTCAATGTAATCTTATGGTTAAATTTTTTCCTATGTCCCACAGCTCATATTAGATTCTATAATATGTCGAGATGAATCAGAAACATAACTGGAATCATTAATGAAAGTGTTGATGGCATCGTTTTCGGTTTTTGTTTTAAATTGAATAGCCTGCCTAATAGTGAGGACTTGTCTAACATATTCATTATCAGGTTCAAGTTCTGCTATAGGTAGAGGTTTCTTACTGGTTAATTATTTTTCATATGGGTTCGATTCCATGGGAGGATAAAGCTTAAGATTCTTTGTAACTTTCCCATTCGATATGATCATATGCCCAGATCAGCACCCTATGAAGGCATCTGCAACTGTAGGCCAGGGTCTTCCTAGGATCAATGGGTTACCACCTACTAAAGATTAGGTCTGTAATATAAAGAAGTTCACAGAGTAATGCCATGAATCTACCTAAATGATCACATATTCTAGTTTATGTACTAGTTTAATATGGATCTGTCTGCTAGTTCTAGGATAGTAGGGGTTGATTTAATGTTTTCAAGTCCTAATGTGTTCATTGTTTTAGTAGTGATAATGTTGATATCAGCTCCTAAGTCTACCAGTACATTTTGGATTTCAACCCCATTAATCTCTACTGTTAGAATTGGGTTCCTAGGGTCTCCGTATTTTATAGGCATGATCTTTCCTAACATGATATCAGATAGTCTGCCCATTACATGAATGGTTAATGGATCGTTAGGTTTCCTCCCTGGTTTCTTAGAGAAATATTCCTTAAGAGTTTTTGCGTATATAGGTACATCCCTCATAGCTTGTAGCAGGGGCATTTTAACAAAGATATTCTGCAGTTCCCCTAGGAAGTAAAATTCTGCTTAAGGGTTTGATTTACTGAAGTTCAGTCTTTCAGGATATGGAGGAGAAGTTGAATGACCTTGAGTCCCATGGTATAGTTATCTCATTGAGTCCCGTAATAGAAATGTTGTAGGATGGAAGGATGAGAGTGTCTGTTTTTTAGACCCCTTTATTATTCGGATTTGGGTTGGGCTAGATAGGAAGCTAGGGTCTAATGGCCGGGTTTCTTGGAGGTAAATTGGATGGAAATTGAAGTTTCTATTGAGGCATAGACTAAGGAAACTTTCTAATAGGAGACAGTCCATGCCAGGTATGATTCCATGAAGGATTCATAATGGCCTGAGGAACCCATTGTTTCCAAGGGGGATACTGATATTGAGACCACATAGCTGAAAACGGTGCAGATTAGGGACCCATATTAAAATTGTTAAAGTACTGAGATGGGTCCTGAAACATACCTGGATTAATAGCTGGTGGTAAAGGTTTCCATAGCTTCTTCTGCCCCATGAAGTACAGCTGGTCTACCATGCTTTATTCACTTGCTCCTTTTAAAACTGCTTTCAGCCTAGGCAAGGAAGGACAAAAACTAGTCGCATGAGTTTGTTCACAAATTGCACAGGCTTCCACTGTGCTCAATGGGAATTCCTTCAAAGGATGCTTCTTTCTACACTATGGGTAGAATATGGCCATTTTTTTTCCAACTCCATATGCTTCTGTTTTTCCTGCGGAGTGTCCATATGGGCTGATAGTCTGCTTAGAATATCGGTCCTTAGATTGTCTAGTAGATTTCCAATTTCTGCTTTTGTAACCCCTCCACGGGAAGTATTTGATGACTGAATCCATTTTCCACTCCTTGCAGCCCCCCATGAAGACTTAATGCAATAATCACAGATAGTATCAAAGTATTATTTTGAAATATCCCCTTTGCCTACTATATTCAAAAGTTGCAATGAGTCTTCTCTAAGTGCTCAAAGAAGAATGATCTTTAGGATGTCCTTATCCAAGTCACTGTGTCCAAACCTCTACAATATGGATTCAAATCATTGTACACAATCCTCAATGTTTTCATCCTCTTTCTGTGTGAACATAAATATTTCCTCCTTAATGTCACGAGATTTATAGTAATATTGGTATTTCTCCAAGAAAGCTTATTTCATTCGTTCCCATGAGGTAATCAAGCTCCCTCCTAAACCCATGAACCATCTCAGGGCTATCCCCTTTAGGGTAACAAAAAATATCTTTGATTTCTGAGCATCAAAAATGTAGTCATATCCTCGACAAACAATATCAAATTGAAAGAGGAACATATCAGGGTCTTCAGAAGAAAGACCATGGAAACTAGGAAGAGGTATTAAAGGGATGGGACTCATTGGTGCATCACCTGTAACATTTCTAATTGGAAAATTAATAAAGGAACTTACAGGTGCCATAAATTCCCTCCAATACTCTCTTCAAATTTCAACTGGTTCTGCAGCTGGTATTTGGAGTGATTCAACCGTAGGAGGTTGCACTACACTCCCTTGGTCCCTTGGTGACTCAAAATATTTAAATAATTCCTCTACCAAATCAGAATTGTTTGATTAAACTACAGAAATTTTTACAGTGCTACCTTTGTCTCATGGGGATGGGAACCCTTTTACAGGTTCTTCTTCCGAGTTAGAATTGCTCAGTTTTTCTGATCCCCTACCTGCTATTTATTCCTCTTCTGCTACTGATAATGATGTCTCTTCAATTTATACCCTGTTTATTAAGTCTTCTGTCATAGAAAGAATAACTTCTAGTACCGTGGATGGCACTGGTTGCTCCACAGAATACCCTTCAAACTTTGTCTGAACTCTAACCCTAATAGCAGCATCGGATGATGCCTCAGATCTAGATTTTTCAATAATTTCCTGAATGTATGTCTTCCTTCCCAGATCATTTCCTTTCTGTTAGAGTCAGTCCTTACAGCCCTTCGTCAGAGATCATTTCGCTTTTTTCATATCATTTTTAGGTGTCTCGCTCACTTCACTTCGTTGCATTTCACTAGGGGCATGCCATTGACTGACGAGAGGGTCTGGTCGTCTTGTATTCCCTCATGCTTGTACCTGCTGGGCTCATTAAAACTCCTCAAAAATCATCAAAGTTCAGGTGACGTCATTCATGGTCATAAATAATTATTTTCGTAAAAAAGAGTCTTTTAGTCCTAGAGTCTAGGGTTTCAGTCTCCTGATATACTTAATAAATTCCCGCAGGCCATGAGGATGGTTTTTCAAAAGTTCTTAATTCAAGTTATCATCATCAAAAACATTTTAAGACATTTTTAGTTCAAAACTCTGTTTTGAACTAGAAACTGTCAAATTTATTTTTTGTAATAATTATGTATTTTTTCCACCATAAAAAGTTTAAAGAAACCTTTGGTCTTTTCCGAAGTCAAAATGCCAAAATCCCTGCATAAATAAAATCATTACATCAATCCAAGACTCAGAAAGAAAACAGTGAAAATCCAAAAGATAGAATTGCATTAAATGACAAAGTACCAAGATTGCCAAACACTACAAAGTGGGTTATGGAGAAAATAAAAATCAAATCTGATTTTTGTGAGATATTTCTCAAGTTATATAAACCATTGAAGACAAGTCATTTTCGCAAGTTTCCAAAGCAAAGTCGAATTGGAGTGTTGAAGGGCGAAATCTTGTTTTGAAGCCGTGAGAGTGAGTTAAAAGTCATCGTGCGGTGCATACAAGTGGCGCGCGCCACACACAGAGAGCGCGGCACACACAACGCATGTGGCGCACTAGGCAGCACTGGCCAGTGTATTTTTACACGCATGTGATGCACACAGAGTGCGCGGCACATAGAGCTTCAGGGCTAGAAAACAACAGTTCATCACCCAAATTCGCATCAAATCACTTCATTTTCATGCAAGTAAGTTATTCATGCCTGCTTAGTGATTCATGGATATGCTATGGTGTTTCGAATGTGGAGAAAAAAAGTGCTTGATATGGTGAAATGTAAACCCTATATTCATTGCAAATTCACTCCATAGGGTTTTGAAAGACATGTTAGTGATATTGTGGGGGTTTCAAAACTTTTGTTATTAACCTATATGCTCATGCCCTCTACTATAATTGGTGTCATCGCTTATTATTTGCAATAGCCTCACGCTCTCTCTTTGCTATAACATCACTATTTTCACTGTCATTACCATATTACTGTCTCACTGCTTGTCATTTATGTTATAACACAGTCCCATATTCACTATTCCACATCCTCCATTGACAAAGCCTAATTGTCACTGCAAGGGCTATTTTCACTTTTGTTCCTAATAACTATTTCCGCCAGCATTACAGTCCTTCCTACTCACTTGTCAAATCCTCATGTAGTCAAAGTAGTGGTTGTTTTCCATTCAATCTCATTTGACAGTAGCTTTATCATTGTGGTTTTCCTATAGCACCTTGATACACATGTGACACATTTGGGATTAGAGCATACACTGAACTCTTGTTTTTCACCAGACCTATATTAGCATATATTTTTCAAACATATTGATTTCAGTATCATGTCAGATATGAATTTAGTTTATGAGCAGGGGTATGACAGTGATTCCACAGAAGAGGTTAATGTGCCACGGAGGTCTTAGAAAAGTGGCAAAAGTGGTAGGCATGTAGGGGAGGAGCCTACTTCTTTGGCTCAATTGTAGGCTTGCTTGCTTGCAATGGATTGTTTTCAGCATCAGTCATGTTTCCAGTTCTGTGAGATGATTTCACAAACTTAGCATCATCATGAGCTAGCTCGCCTATTTGTTCTACATCTACATGATGGTCGTGTAAACCTTGCTGGAGTAGATTTCATTCTGTCACCAGAGACCATTGCTCAGGCCACCGGGATACCAAACATAGGAGAAGAATGGAACAAATGACAGCATCTAGAGAAATCCTACTATGAGCCATACATCAAACCTGGATATTTGAGGCACCTGGGCAGGGTATTTCCATTCAGATTTCTGAAGGATGAGTTTGCACCATTGATGAAACTCATCATTCGATATTTCAGTTGCGAGGGCATATTCTCAGGCCTCTATGCGTACCATATCTGTTTGTTGATGCATTTCACGAGGGTACGTATGATGAGAATTCCATACTTCATGTATCGCAACATAGAACGGATGAAATTTATTGTACATAAGAAGACCCCAGCACAGCAGCATAGCAGCATATATCATTACGCGCTGATCAAAATCATGGTGATACATCAGCTGACATAGCAGGGCATTGCTTGGAAGGATTTCGTCTCCCGTGACTTCTTCACAGCATCACAGCCGCCTCCCCAAGTAGTTCAGGATGAGGGAGAGCCTTCACACCAGTTTGATGTTCCTGAGACTGAGCATATCAGCGCTCCAGTGTATGTGACATATCAGCAAGGCCATAGAGCCTTATTTGCAGCTACACGATGAGTACTATCTCCACCCGGGGTGGAAGGGGTCTCGTTGAATTCATTAGCAGAGTGAGTATTATCTCCACATGGTGTGGAAGGGGTATCGCCTTCTTCATCAGAACAGGTACAGGTTCAGGACAGAGGCAAGAGGCCTATGCATGATGAGGGCCCTTCAGGAGGCTGAGACACTGACTTTACACTCATCGATGTTGATGCGAGCTCTCCTAGCTCAAAACTGAAAGAGATCATCCAAGAGCAGAAGGCCGAGAATGAAACGCTGAATGTTAAGTTTTAGAGAGCTCCATGGGTGATAAACTACCTAGAGTAGCGTAACAAATAGCTATAGGATCAGCACACACTTGTAGAGCTGCGACGAATCCGTGAAGATCGACAATTGGCTCGGAAGAGACCTGGTGACATGACACCAATTGAGCGAGAGACCGAACTCATGCATGTTAACATTCATCTAGAGAATTTTTTGGCAAAGTCCAATAGAGACAAAGACATGCTCTCTCATATGAAATGTCATTATTGGGCCCGCATGCACGTCTGCAAAGCAAAAATGAAGATTCTGAAGAGAAGGTTGAGCAGAGCACTGAAACGGCGAAAGAGGCCTGATTCACTCCGGATTTTGGCCGAGGCTTCATTAGCTGAGCATGAGGCATGATGGGGAATATTCACTCCAAATTTCAGCAAATTTGGAGAATTTTTTGTCATTTTGGAAAATTTTGGTCTCAAAACAGGTTTTTCAGCCCAACGCATAGCGCATCACGACGCGCGCTTATGATTGGGACACTTGCTAGAAGAAAAATTTGTATTTTTGGATTTTTCATGGTAAGTTATGCATGCTCAGAAATGGCAGGAGAATTTCACCAACTTCTGGATGATCAAAAGGGCCAAAAACCCCATGAAAATCACCTTTCTGCCACCTTTTGCACCAGCAGGAAGTACTCTCGGGAGAATGAAGATTTGGAGGGGAAAATGTGCTCCAAATTTGAAAATTCCACTTAGGTTGGATATCAGACATCCAGGGATTTCCAAAAAGCTATCATGAGCTTTATTTTGATGTAGGGAAGTGCCCCAAAATTAGGCTGAAAGGCGCGCGACGCATAGAGCTCAAGCGCGCGGTGCATAGAGAAAATTGGCTAATTTTTCATCTTCCAGCTCAGGATTTCGGCCAGTTGGACCAGTTTTGATTGTGGATGTAATTTTGTGGTTGTAATGTAACTTTGATTCAATTTTACCTGTTCTAGATGATTCACTCCCAAAAAAGTGAAAATCAAGTGAAAGAATCAGTTTCCTTCCTTTTAGAGGCAAGTTGTTTGGCTGCCTAGATTTTAGCTCCTTGTTTAGAATTGGTTCAAACTTCTCCTAGAAGCATGAGCTCGACCCCTAGAGGCATGGAAAGGGGTTAGAAATTTCTATTTATTCTATTTTCTGAGACACTTTCAGGGTTGGACTCTTGGGAAAAGTTTGGCACACTATTGTACATAATTTCTACATTTTTGGCTAAGGAAAGATCAGAGGTTTTGCAGCACCTGTTGGGATTCTTGTGGCTTTCAGTTCTTGATGGTGTTTTCTCTCAGTTTTTTTTAATTTATTTCTTTTTTAATGTATTCCATTCCCTTATCTTTCTTCTGAAACTAAATGAATGAGTAAATGAGGTAGAATCCATTGATTTCAGTGCTCTGCCTTTAAATTTGTTTAGTTTTATATGTTTTCTTCAGTTTGGAGAGGATTCTTGTTCCTCCTTGCCCTCTTCAGCTCCTTTTCATTCTGATCCATCCATACACTTAATAAAAAGCATCAATACTACTGCCTACCCTTCCCCAACTCCAACTCTGCGAAGATCTGACCTCATCCCCAAGCCCAAAATTGTTTTTCCCATTTTTTCAACAAAAACCCAAAAAATTTAAATCAAACCTTCTTACCTATTTAGTAGCCTAAAATCAGTATCTAATATAGGTCATCTCAGCCGCTTGAAAATCCTTTTCTGAGAAAGACCCGGAGAGAGCCCTCTCCTGTCCTCATAGGGCTAGCTACGAGGTTGAGCGTGGTTTGATGTTGCTTGAGTTTTACCTTATTTCAGCCTAAGGTAGATTCGAGCGCTAACATAGTGGTGACCATACTAGGGAATAATCTCAATGGTTTGATTTTTGATGTGTTCGTTTCATGAGTTATAGACGTAGTCTGAAGTCATGCCAGGTAGCTTTCGAAACGCTTTTTCCATGCATAAGCAGAAGTAGATAAACGTTTCTTCAGTCGATCTCCAGTTTAGCTTGTGAATGCAGCACTTGGTTTTCAAATTACCCCAGTACACTTGTTCGTTCTAGACTTTTGGATGATTGAGTCTAGAATTTGATAGGCTAAAAATAATCGGTTGTGTCCTTTGGTTGAATAGATCAATGCACTGGCTTCAAAAAGGCATACTAGATCAAATCCTGATCCAAATCCGCCTCCAGTATATGAAAACCCCAACCTAATCCCAAGAATTTTTTGTCGAGAAGCTCCCATCATTCCTTTGGTCAAATCTCACTCATACCCCACTATTTTTGAATACATTGAAGATATTGAGTTTGACAATCAATTCGAGTTATCATTGTTTGAAACCAAGTCCGAAAGTGCTACTGGTTCCACCGTCATCAATCCTGATTTCATCAAGTATGTAGAAGTTGAACAAGAAAATAGATCTATCGATAATTATATTCTAAATCTTCAAAACTCCATTGTGGCAACCAACATCCCTGAATTCATTGAATCTGCATCCGAAACTCTTGGGCCATCTGAAATTGCATCCGGTTCACAAATTCCCACTGAACCTCCCTTTATCCCTACCATTCCCATGCAGCCTGAGATCTCTGATTAACAATCAGTGGTAGTTCCTCCTCCATCTCCACTGCATACACCTCGTTCATCTACTTATCCCATTTCACTTGTTTCCCCAAGACAAATTATAAATCCACCGAGAGCCATGGTAGCTCGATTTGCTCCTCTCGCGTTACCGCAACAGTTGAATGATATGCCTGCATATTATCAGAGCAAGATTCCAATATTTGATGGCACTCTGCAGAATCTTCCGGCACAACAGCATGTAGATAAGATGACAGACTTTTTTGATCTTCATGAGATCGATGAAGAGAATGTAACCATGATACTTTTTGTACAAACTTTCGGAGGGGAGGTAAGAAAATGGTTTAGAGATTTTCCGGCAAGAAGCGTTACTACAATGGCAGAACTTCACCAGCAATTTTTGGATCGTTGGGAAATTAAAAAGGATCCACTTCAGATCAATGCCGAGTATAACAGCATTAAGTGCAATCCTGGTGAGTCCGTTCAGGACTATATTGTCAGATTCAATACAGTTTATAATGCAATTCCAGATGACTTAAGACCATCTAGAAAGTCAGCTCTCCTTAAATTCCCAGATGGTTTTGATTCAAAGATGGCTTATTCATTACGAGACAGAGATCCGCCTACCTTGGAAGATATGCAGAAGATTGTTGTTAGTGTTGAGGCGAATCTGAATGATAAGAGAGCCAGGTTGAAAGCAGAGAAGAGAGTGACCATAAAAGAAGAAGCTTCCACATCTACATCAGAACAGCACTTGCTTCGCGAAATGGAAAAAATGTTCAAAATAATGACGCTTGACAAGCCAGAACAGCAGATTCGGAATCCCAACTACCGTGGCCAGCAGCAGCCATAGTTCGGAATTAAGCAGCGTGAACAGAGAGCACAAGAGCCGACAGCCCAACAGCAAGTTGAAACACCTCTTTTGTAGAATTTTGTGAGTCAAGATTCAGACGATTACGATGATGTAGTAGGGGAGAAAAACCACTTCTTTAGTCCCGATGATCTGCCCATTTACATCACTGAAGACGAAGAGTATGCAGAAAGTTCAGCTGCACAGAAAGATGAGGATTTCATTCTAGCAAATGATGTAGCTCTGGAGGAAGAATCAGATGAATACCAAAGAGGGTATATGAATGCTTTGTCCACTCAATAGAAGCAATACTCATTGAGAAATAGAGATGTGCCCATAAACCCAATTCAGAAGAGAAAAGAGGCTTCAGCACCGCAGATGGATTCGCCTATACCACAGAAGAAAGGAAAAGAGACGATTGATCCCGCAGCTAACAAATCATCATCAGCAGAAAAGTCAAATTAGCCAAGCATGATGAAGGATAAGGCTGAAAAGAAAGAAGTTCCGGTCAAATAAGTTGAAAGGGTTTCAACTTTTAGTTTAGAGAATGAAATTTCTAAATTAAAGGTATCTATTCCTTTGACAAAAATTATGAAGAACAACAGTTATAGAGGTCAAGTCTCTAAAATTCTGAATTTTGATCCAATGTTTGACACGGTAAATATTGAAGATGATCAGCCCGAATTGATATTTGGGCCTGCTCTAGATGGTGAGTCCCCTGACAGTGATGTTCCTCTCTTTTATATCAGTTTGAGGTTGCATGAATATGTATTGCATAATGCCATGTTCGATTCCGGTGCTTCGCACAATCTTATGCCAAAAGTGATCATGGAAAAGTTGGGTTTAGACATTACAAGGAAGTACCATGATTTGTACTCATTTGATTCCAGCCGAGTGAGATGTATCGGACTCATCAAAGATTTGGTTGTAAGTTTAGATCAGATTCCTGCGAAGAATGTCTTGATGGACGTGGTTGTGGCGGACATTCCTCCTCGATTTGGGATGCTCCTTTCTAGATCTTGTGGAGAAAAGTTGAAAGGTACACTACAGTTAGATTTCTCCTATGCAACAATTCCTGTCTTTGGCCAAATGAGAAAGTTATATCGAGAGCAGAAGATGAAATACATGATAACAAGCAAGGAGAAACCAATAAATCATCTTGTAAATTATGTACATACAGACTTAGAGTCTTTTGTTTTGTTTGCTGATAGTTTTAATGATATAGATAGTCAGTTAGTTCAGGCAGAATATATACCAGAAATCACTGAGAATTTTAGAGAAGTTATGCAGAGAGAAATACAAGAAAAGCAAGCTACTGTTGAGCAATCAGCTAAAGACGATGGGCAGCAAACAGAAAAAACAGAGCTGGCACAATTTCAGCACTTGGAGGATGATGAAGATGGTCTTTGGACCATGGATTTCGATGGCGCAGTGGGTAGTGATGGTGCTGGAATTGCTGTTTAGATACGCAGTCCATTTTCTGCTCCGAATAAGGTCCCGAGCAATGTGCGACTATGTTCCTACAAACTAGCATTTGATTTTTCTAATAATGAGGCTGAGTATGAGGCTCTGATTGCTGGCCTAAAGATTATAAGAAAGATGAAAGTGAAAAGAATTGCAGTCTATGGTGATTCTGAGTTGGTGATAAAATAGGTAAAGGGTGAGTTTCAACCCAAGCATCCTCGCATGAGGGCTTACCGTAATGCAGTCTTAGACATTTTGAAGTTATTTTCAGATTATACCTTGACGTGTGCGCCTCACATACAAAATGGTGTTGCTGATGGACTTGCTAAGGCAGCAAGCAATTTAAAAATCCCAATGAATTCCAGCAATAAGTTCGAGATCCATGTGAAGCACCACCCTACTATTTCGGATAATTAGAGATGTTGGAAAGTTTTTCAGGACGATGAGGAGATTAGTGATTTTCTGCAAAACAATGGTAAGTTTAAAGATACCTCCATAGATACAGAACATGATGATGGTAATGATGATTTGCAGATAAATCAAATGGAAGTGCTGCAACTTAAGGATAACATCATTCCTAAAGGATTGATTCCTTTAGAGGAACTCTTTCATCAAGACGATGTAGCCCGCAAACCAACATTGAGGCCGACTGAAAAAGGTGTTGAAGAAGTAAATATTGGGACCGCTGAAAACCCCAAGATGGTAAATTTATCCAAGTCCTTGTCACCGAAGGTAAGAGCTGAGTATGTGAGATTTTTTTCTTCATTTGCTGATGCTTTCGCATGGGATTACTCAGATTTAAAAACGTATGACACTAATATCATTCAGCATACTATCCCTATTAAACCAAATCAGAAGCCTTTCTGTCAGAAGTTGAGTAGAATCAATCTGAAGCTTCTACCGTCGATTGAAAAGGAGGTAAATAGGTTGTATAAGTCAGGAATCATTGTACCTATTAGATTTTCTGATTGGATATCAAATTTGGTGCCTGTGAGGAAAAATACAGGTGAGATCCGTTTGTGTATTGATTTCAGAAATTTGAATAAGGTGTCATTGAAGGACAATTATCCGCCGCCAAAAATGGACCATATATTGCAGCAAGTAGTTGGAGCATCAAGGATGTCACTACTCGACAGCTATTCAGGATATAATCAAATTTTAGTGCATGAGGACGATCGTGACAAAACTACGTTCACCACTCCATGGGGAACGTTTCATTATGCCAAGATGCCGTTTGGTTTGAAAAATGCAGGTGCTACTTTTCAGCGTGCAATGGACATGGCTTTTGCTAATGACAAAGATTTATTTTTGGTTGTTTACCTTGATGATTTGACTGTGTCTTCAAATTCTGATGAAGAACATTTGTATCACTTGAAAGTTGTTTTCCAGAAGTGCAGAAAATATGGCATTTCGTTGAATCCGAAAAAAAGCTTGTTTGCCATGGATGAAAGCAAACTCCTTGGCCACATCATATCGAAGGACGACATTCATGTTGACCCTACACGTGTTGAAGCGATCCAGCAAATTGAACAGCCCCGAAACAAGAAAGAAATACAGTCATTTAATGGTAAAATGAATTTTCTGCGTCGTTTCATTCCAAATCTGGATCAGCATCTTGGAGAAATCACAAACATGCTGAAAAAGGACAGTCAGGTGAAGTGGACAGAAGAGGCGGTGAAATCATTCAATTTGGTAAAGTTAGCTCTTTATTCAGCCCCTATTTTAATCAGCCCGGACTACACACAGGACTTCATTTTGTTTTCGTTTGCTTCTGAGCACACTTTGGCAGCTGTTTTAATGCAGAAAAGGGATGGAGTTGAGAAGCCCATTGCCTTTTTCAGTCGAATTATAAGGGACGGAGCTTTGAAATATAACATTATTGAGAAACAAGCACTTGCTCTTGTGAAGGCCTTAAAGGATTTTCATGTGTATATACTGGATTCCCACATTATAGCCTACGTTCCTAACGCAACAGTTAAAGATGTTTTGGTACAGGCAGATCCAGAAGGAAGACGGGGTAAGTGGATCGCTGCGTTGTTAGAATATGATGTGGAGATTAAACCGACCAAGCTGATCAAAGGACAAGGACTAGCCAAGCTCATGGCTAAAACAAATCTGCATGCTTTAGACATAAATTTGATCGCTGCTATGTCTGATGAGGATGAGGAAAGTGCATCATTTCAGGTATCTGATATTTTTGTTTCTTCCCCTTGGTATGCTGACATTTTATATGTACTTCAGAATTTGTCTCCACCACCCGGGATGCCTAGAAATAAGAGTAGAACCTTGAAGTTGAGGGCTGCAAAGTTTTGCATATTGAATTCTGCATTATATTGGAAAGACCCTGGTGGAATGTTATTGAATTGTTTGGTAGATGAAGAAGCCAAAAGAGTTTTGGAGGACTTTCATAGAGGAGACTGCGGGGGCCATCTATTTTGGAAAACCACAGCGAATAAGATTTTGAGAGCGGGATACTATTGGCCTACTTTATTTTCAGATGTATATAAGGCTGTTAAGAATTGTCACGAATGTCAAATTTTCGAAGGGAAACAAAAATTACAGCCTTTGCCTCTTAAACCAATTGAAGTCAGTGAACCATTTCAGCAGTGGGGGTTGGATTTCATTGGGGAAATCCATCCGGCATCTTCAGGGTAGAATAGATGGATATTGACAACAACGGATTACTTCACGAAGTGGATCGAGGCAATTCCCACCCGACAGGCTACGGATGTGGTAATTATTTCTTTTCTTGAGAATAACATTCTGTCACGTTTTGGTTGTCCTAGTAAGATAATCACAAATAATACAGCAGCCTTCAAGTAAAAAAGGATGGTTGAATTTTGCAATAAGTATAACATCAGCTTGGGACATTCGACTGCCTACCATCCACAAGGAAATGGCTTGGCGGAATCTTCAAATAAGTCTTTGGTAAATATCATTAAGAAATTGCTGGAAATCAATAAGGAAGGCTGGCACAAGAAATTAGTGAATGCACTTTGGGCCGATACGGTAAGTCAGAAAAATTCTATTGGCATGTCTCCCTTTGAGTTGGTGTATGGAGTAGACATAGTGTTTCCCACGTCTCTTGTTGTCCCGGTAGTCAAATTTCTTCAGGAAGCAGGTAGTGAGGAAGATCCCATGCAGCGAAGGATAAATTAGATGATTAATTTACAGCAGACACGGGAGGATGTCTTTCAAAATACATTCAAGTTGCAGGAGTGTATTAAGAAGATTTATGACACGAAGGTGAAAGTAGATAATTTTTAGCTGGATGAGGTGGTTTTGAAGTGGGATGCTCGAAATGAAGATAAGGGAAAGCAAGGCAAATTTGAAAACCTTTGGAAGGGTCCTTTTAATATTGCAGCGTATCGTGGTCATAACGCCTTTCTTCTCAAAGAAATGAACGGGGATGATTGTCCTGGAGGGCCGATCAATGGTCGGCTGCTCAAGCGATACCATTTCTGAGTATTTTCTGTTGATTTCATCATCATTGTATATATCATTCTATTTCTGTTTTATCGCAAGTATGTACTGATCTCTTATCTTCAGTCTGGGGCCCGGAGCAAAGGCTATAATTCTGAAGAAGGAGGTTAGTTGGTTTGAGGTTTTTCAAGTCATTTTCATCAGTCTTTTCAATTTTAAAGTCAACTCAGTCTCAGTCAGTTTTCAGTCAAGTTTCAGTCAATTTTTTTTAGTCAATTAATGGGTCAAAAGTTTTGTGTTATCCGTCCAAATAATGATTCCATCGCCCAATGGATGAAGGCACTGCCTAGCTCTTCCAGAGATCTGTCGTTCTTGGCATCTCCTTGGAGCTACCATCCCCATTGGAGCCAATGTTAGAGTCAGTCCTTACAGCCCTTCGTCAGAGATCATTTCAATTTTTGCATATCATTTTTAGGTGTCTCGCTCACTTCACTTCGTTGCATTTCGCTAGGGGCATGCCATTGACTGACGAGAGGGTCTTGCCGTCTTGTATTCCCTCATGCTTGTACCTATTGGGCTCATTAAAACTCAAAAATCATCAAAGTTCAGGTCACATCATTCATGGTCATAAATAATTATTTTCATCAAAAAGAGTCTTCTAGTCCTAGAGTCTAGGGTTTTAGTCTTCTGATATACTTAATAAATGCCCAGAGGCCATGAGCATGGTTTTGCAAAAGTTCTTAATTCAAGTTTTCATCATCAAAAACATTTGAAGACATTTTTAGTTCAAAACTCTGTTTTGAACTAGAAACTATCAAATTTATTTTTTGTAATAATTATGTATTTTTTCCACCATAAAAAGTTTAAAGCAGCCTCTGGTCTTTGCCGAAGTCAAAATTCCAAAATCCCTGCAAAAATCAAATCATTACATCAGTCCAAGAATCAGAAAAAAAACAGTGAAAAGCCAAAAGACAGAATTGCATTAAATGAAAAAGTACCAAGATTTCCAAACATTACAAAGTGGGTTATGGAGAAAATAAAAATCAAATCTCATTCTTGTGAGATATTTATCAAGTAATATAATCCATTGAAGGCAATTCATTTTCGCAAGTTTCCAAAGCAAAGTCGAATTGGAGTGTTGAAGGGCGAAATCTTGTTTTGAAGCCGTGAGAGTGAGTTAAAAGTCAGCGCGCGGTGCATAAAAGTGGCGCGCGACGCACACAGAGCGCGCAACGCACTGGGCATCACTGGCCAGTGTATTTTTTCATGCGTGCGATGCACACAGAGCACGCGGCGCATTGGCCATGCATGCGGCACATAGAGCTTCAGGGCCAGAAAACAACAGTTCATCACCCAAATTCGCATCAAATCACTTCATTTGCCTACAAGTAAGTTATTCATGCCTGCTTAGTGATTCATGGATATACTATGGTGTTTCAAATGTGGAGAAAAAAAGTGTTTGATATGGTGAAATGTAAACCCTATATTCATTGCAAATTCACTCCATAGGGTTTTGAAAGACATGTTAGTGATATTGTGGGGGTTTCAAAACTTTTGTTATTAACCTATGTGCTCATGCCCTCTACTATCATTGGTGTCATCGCTTATTATATTCCATAGCCTCACGCTCTCTCTTTTCTATTACATCACTGCTGTCACTGTCATTACCATAATACTGTCTCACTGCTTGTCATTTATGTTATAACACAGTCCCATATTCACTATTCCACATCCTCCATTGACAAAACCTAATTGTTACTGCAAGGGCTATTTTCACTTTTGTTCCTAATAACTATTTCCGCCAGCATTACAGTCCTTCCTACTCACTTGTAAAATCCTCATGTAGTCAAAGCAGTGGCTGTTTTCCATTCAATCTCATTTGATAGTACCTTTATCATTGTGGTTTTCCTATAGCACCTTGATACACATGTGACACATTTGTGATTAGAGCATACACTGAACTCTTGTTTTTCACCAGACCTATATTAGCATACATGAAACCTCGATATTTGAGGCAGCTGAGCAGGGTATTTCCATTCAGATTTCTAAAGGATGAGTTTGCACCATTGATGAAACTCATCATTCGATATTTCTGTTGCGAGGGCAGATTCTCGCGCCTCTATGCGTACCATATCTGTTTGTTGATGCATTTCACGAGGGTACGTATGATGAGCATTCCATACTTCACGTATCGTAAAATAGAACGGATGAAATTTCTTGTATAGAAGAAGACCCCAACACAGTAGCATAGCATCATATATCATTACACGCTGATCAAAATCATGGTGATACATCAGCTAACACAGCAGGGCATTGCTTGGAAGGATTTCATCTCCCGTGACTTCTTCACAGCATCACAGCCGCCTCCCCAGGTAGTTCAGGATGAGGGAGAGCCTTCACACCAGTTTGATGTTCCTGAGACTGAGCATATCAGTGCTCCAGTGTATGTGACATATCAGCAAGGCCACAGAGCCTTATTTGCAGCTACACGACGAGTACTATCTCCACTCGGGGTGGAACGGGTCTCGTTGACTTCATCAGCAGAGCGAGTATTATCTCCACATGGTGTGGAAGGGGTATCACCTACTTCATCAGCACAGATACAGGTTCAGGACAGAGGCAAGAGGCCTATGCACGATGAGGGCCCTTCAGGAGGCCGAGACACTGACTTTACACTCATCAATGTTGATGCGAGCTCTCCTAGCTCGAAACTGAAAGAGATCATCCAGGAGCAGAAGGCAGAGATTGACACGCTGAATGTTAAGTTGCAGAGATCTCAGTGGGTGATAAAATACCTGGAGCAGCGTAACAAAAAACCAGAGGATCAGCACACACTTGTAGAGCTGCGGCGAATCCGTGAAGATCGACAATTGGCCCGGAAGAGACCTGGTGACATGACACCAATTGATCGAGAGACAGAACTCATGCATGTTAACATTCATCTGGAGAATTTTTTGGCAAAGGCCAATAGAGACAAAGACATGATCCTTCATATGAAAGGTCATTATAGGGCCCGCATGCACATCTACAAAGAAAAAATGAAGATTCTGAAGAGAAGGTTGAGAAGAGCACTGAAACGACGAAAGAGGCCTGATCCACTCCAGATTTTGGCCGAGGCTTCATTAGCTGAGCATGAGGCATGATGGGGAATATTTTCTCTGAATTTCAGCAAATTTGGAGAATTTTTTGTCATTTTGGAAAATTTTGGTGTCAAAACAGTTTTTTCAGCCCAATGCGTAGCACGTCACGACGCGCGCTTATGATTGGGACACTTGCTGAAGGAAAAATTTGTATTTTTGGATTTTTCATGGTAAGTTATGCATGCTCAGAAATGGCCGAAGCATTTCATCAAGTTCTGGATGATCAAAAGGGCCAAAAACCCCATGAAAATCACCTTTCTGCCACCTTTTGCACCAGCAGGAAGTACTCTTGGGAGAATGAAGTTTTAGAGGTGCAAATGGGCTCCAAATTGGAAAATTCCACTTGGGTTGGATAGAAGACATCCAGGGCTTTCCAAGAAGCTATCATGAGGTTTATTTTGGTTCTGGTAAGTGCCCCAAATACAGGCTGAAATGCGTGCGATGCATAGAGCTCAGGCGCGCGGCGCATAAAGAAAATTGGCTAATTTTTCATCTTCCAGCTCAGGATTTCGGCCAGTTGGACCAGTTTTGATTGTGGATGTAATTTTTCAGTTATCTTGAGGTAATTTTTTGGTTTTAATGTAAATTTGATTCACTTTTACCGGTTCTAGATGATTCACTCCAAAAAAAGTGAAAATCAAGTGAAAGAATCAGTTTCCTTCCTTTTAGAGGCAAGTTGTTTGGCTGCCTAGATTTTAGCTCCTTGTTTAGAATTGGTTCAAACTGCTCCTAGAAGCATGAGATCGACCCCCAGAGGCATGGAAAGGGGTTAGACTTGTCTATTTATTGTATTTTCTGAGACACTTTCAAGGTTGGACTCTTGGGAAAAGTTTGGCACACTATTGTCATAATTTCTGCATTTTTGGCTAAGGAAAGATCAGAGGTTTTGCAGCACCTGTTGGGATTCTTGTGGATTTCAGTTCTTGATGGTGTTTTCTCTCAGTTTTTTGTAAGTTATTTCATGTTTAATTTATGCCATTCCCTTATTTTTCTTCTGAAACTAAATGAATGAGTAAAAGAGGTAGAATCCATTGATTTCAGTGCTCTGCATTTAAATTTGTCTAGTATTATATGTTTTCTTCAGATTAGAGAGGATTCTTGTTCCACCTTGCCCTGTTCAACTCCTTGTCATTCTGATGCATTCATACACTTAATCAAAATCATCAAGACTACTGCCTACCTTGCCCCAACTCGAACTCTGCGAAGATTTGACCTCATCCCCAAGCCCAATTTTTTTTTCCCATTTTTTCAACAAAAACACAAAAAATTTAAATCAAACCTTCTTACCTATTTACTAGCCTAAAATCAGTATCTAATATAGGTCATCTCAGCCCCTTGAAAATCCTTTGCCGAGATAGACCCGGAGAGAGCCCTCTCCTATCCTCGTAGGGCTAGCTACGAGGCTAAGCGTGGTTTGATGTTGCCTTGAGTTTTGCCTTATTTCAGCCTAAGGTATATTCGAGCGCTAACACTTTCTTTGGGGTTCTTCCTCTACCCCTTCTATTTAGATCCTTGTTCATAGAAATTGTGAAGAGGTCTCATTAGAGTAACAAAAATTGCTCAGGACTCGAAGCAGGACAAATAGCTTCCTCCCCAGAACAACAGAGTAGGTTCAAACATGTGATAAAAAATAAAAAGGAAAATTGAAGTTCAGGACCTGAAGTAAGGTAATCACATACCCTCCTCAGGACGAGAAGTTGGCCCAAAGAAAAGAAAATAAAAATGAAAAATTATGAAATATGCTTAGGAATTAGGGCAGGGTTACAAAATACCCTCCCCAAGACAAGGGATTAATTTTAATAAAAAACCAAAACAAATCAGAAGAAAAGCAACATGCTATGCTCAGTACTTGGAGTAGGGTAATAAATTCCCTCCAGAAAACAAGAGATAAATTCTACAGAAAAATAATAAAATGCAGGAAAGAAAATCACAAATCACTTATGCTCAAGACTTGAAGTAGGACAATAAATTCCCTCCCCAAGATGAGAGATCAACCCTTAGATCTATTGCAGATCCTATTCTTGCATGTGTTAACCTTCCCCGACAATGACGCCAAAATGTTGATGTCTGGATATGAACAAAATTCAACCCTTTTTCCGCAGAAATTATCAACTCGACGGCGTTACTTATTTCAAGACTAACAACCCAGTATATGCAGACACAAGCAGATGACCTGTTGTAGATCATAGGTTAAAATCCATAACACACAGGCTACTATAGCATTAATTAAATAAAATGCAAAATTAAAAGACATTTACAGAAGTTAAGAAGTAAACTGTAACAACCGTCAGGAAATCACACTAAAACATAAATAATGCAAGAAAAAGGACCTGGTCAGAAGAGTGGGCCCAACTCCCTGATCACAGCTCCGGTAAACTGACGAATTACAGAAGAAACAACAATATGTTATGCATTTAATTAATGACAGAATAGATTTGTTACAAGATCTATACGTAAAAGGGCTTAACCCTGATTAACAACCCATAGGTGTCTTTATACAAATGTCCTAGAATCCTTGATTCCCCCTCAGCAAATCCATAATTACAAAAATAAATTTTGTTACAACGACAACCTAGTTTCCCAAAAGGAAACTGTAAAAGGGCCTAAAATGGCACTGATACAAACAAATTCTGTTACGCTATAACAACAAATGAGGTTAGCACTGGAGATGATGGGTTGTTCCTCGACTCACGGCTGCAATGCCCCTATTTTGGCCGAATCTATAGAAATATCAGAGTTAATATGTAGAAAGGTAAAACCTCCATGACAATTACTGCATTAATAAAGTATCCCATGAAAGATAAGGAAAAGGGTTTTACCTCATGCGTTTAAGAGTAATAATGGTACAAGGAGATAGAAAGATAGGGTAAAATGGGAGAGGAAAGTATACAAATCTGGTACCAAATAGAGATTAAAGCTGAAGAGCATGTAGACTAGTTCAATGAATTTATAGAAAGGAACGAGGTTGACCATGAGGATGTAAAGATGAGATTGTTTTCTCAGAGCTTTATTGGTGCAGTTAGGAAGTGGTTCAAATCCCTTACTCCTGGAAGCCTGCATAATTGGAATGAATTTGAAGATGGTTTTTTGAGGAAGTGGGGAAATAGAGCCAATCTTGTACAAGCCCTCACTGAGTATAATAGTTTGAAGAGAGTTGTTGATGAAACTATTAAAAAAATTTCAAAGAGATTTAATAAAGTGTATGACTCAATGCCTGCCCATCTCAAGGCTCCTCCAGGAGCATCTCAACTGAGATATGCTAAAGCTCTTGATTATGAAATTTCCATATTGTTGAGATAGAGAGAGAATCCCCTTCACTTGCTAAAATGAAAAATGATGCAGTGAAGGTGGAGGTCAATATGATAGCAACAAAAAATACCAATATGGGTAAGAATAAATTGAAAGAAGAAGATAAGCCTTCCACCTCTGATGGAAAATTTGATTCTATGATGAAAACAATGGAAACATTAATCGGCAGGCTTGTGGTTGGTAATGCCTCTACTCCTCCTACACAACATGAGCCTCAATTTATAAATCCTCAATTCAGAAGACCTCAAAACTAGCAAAGGCAAAGGGAAAACAAAAATCAGCCACCTGACCCTCAAGTAAGGCCTCCTTTTCAGCAAAACTTAGTTGATGAAGAAGATCAACCCGAAATACAAGAAGACTCAATTCATTTCTTAGATGAGGACATGTCAGGAATGTTTTTAACTAGGGAGGAACATGATGACTCAGACCATGAAATAAACAAGGGTGATGAACCATCTGACTATTTTAAAGGGTATCAACATGCAATCTTTGAGATGCAGAAATAGTACAACCTCAGAAACATAAATGTGCCAATCAATGCAAAAAAAAAATAGCCCAAGAAATATTCCCCCAAGGCTATTGAGGTTAGGAAAGAAACACCACCTCGTCTTCTTGTCGAAGAGACTGAAAAATATGTTTATGTTTTCAGTTTGGAAAATGAGATCTCTAAAATCAAAATTGCAATACCTTTTGGAGAAATTTGCAAGGTGAATGAATACAGAATTAGGATTGTAAAAATGCAGAATTCACAACCAGGAGCTACTGATATCCTAAATATTCAAGAATATCATCTAACCATATACTTGGATCGAATATTAGAAGATGAGAAAAATGAGGAGGTACCTCCTTTTTATGTTAGCCTTAGTATTCATGACATGACATTGTATAATACCATGTTGGATTTAGGTGCCTCTCACAATCTTATGCCCAAATTAATCATGGAGAGGATGGGGTTGGAAATTACTAGACCATATAAATATTTTTTTTTTCCTTCGATTCGAAAAGAGTTCAGTGTATTAGTTTAATTAAAGATGTTTTTGTTGGTCATACATAAGTCCCTGCCAAGACAGTGGTTATGGAAATTCTGGTAGCATACATTGCACAAAAGTTTGACATGCTATTATCAATGTCATGGGCAACAAAAATAAAAGGTACAATGTACATGGACCTAACTTATGCCAACATTCCTGTTTTTTATAGGCAAAGGAGAGTTTATAGAGAAACAAGAATGGCTTACATGGTAAGTAGTAAAGACAAACCTTAGAACTTTCCAATTTATGTTCTTGATACTCAACATGGATCTACTATTCTTTTCAATGAGTTGACTGATGAAGTGAAATATGAGAAGAAGGGAAAAAATCAAAACTCTGTAATTCAGTAGATAAAAAATCAACAAACAGAAGATTAGAAAATCAGTGAGGAGAAGGTTGAAGGTTGGTGGTTCTTGCATTTTTATGGATCAGCAGGAAGAGAGGGGGCCAGAGAAGGAATTTGGATCACAATTCCAGATGATGAAAGTAATTTCTTTTTCTTACAAACTGAATTTTCATTTCACGAATAACATTTCTAAGTATGAATATTTGATTTTGGGCTTAGAAGTTTTAAAAGGAATGGGTGCTCAAAATATTTCTGTTTGTGGAGATTCTGAATTAGTCATTAAACAATTTGAAGCTGTGTATCAAAAAAAGGATGTGAGAATGAGGGCATACAATTTCCAAGAACATTCATTCATTGTTAATACTAGGGATCAAAACTCTATTGTTGACTCCCTAGTTGTCTCTGCAACTATTTTCATCATTCCCATACATTCCATTGAAAAATATGAGGTTCAGGTTCACCATAGACCAGCTATCCTTGATAACATTATCCATTGGAAAAGTCTTTGAGGATGATCAACAAGTAAAGAACTATATTAAGCTAAAAGAAGAGTTTTAAAATATACAAATAGATCGGCAAAACAAGCTTGTTGAATCTAAGGGAAATTCTGAAGTGTTAGAGCTGAAGAATAACTCTATACCCAAAGGCCTCATACCCCTTGAAAATCTTTCTGATTAGAATGATGTGCTCAAATCTCCTAGGATACAAGCTTATGATGAAGATGTAGAGAGTTGTAACCTTGGTACAATAGCTATGCCAAAAATAATTAAGCTTTCAAAGTTTCTTTCAGTTAATATGAAGCACAAATATATTGAGATGATGAAAAGGTTTATAGATGTTTTTTCTTGGAGTTACGCTAACTTGAAGAAGTATAACCCTACTATCATTCAACATACCATTCCCATTTAAGAAAATAAAAGCCTTTCAAGAAGAAGTTGAGTAGGATTAATCCACTTCTCATGCCTCTGATTGAGAACGAAATAAAGAAACTCTTTGATGCCAAAATTATTGTTCCAATCAAATTTTGAAATTGACTTGCAAACATGGTTCCAGTTAGAAAAAAGTGTGGATAAATTAGAATATTCATTAACTTTAGAAACATGAATAAAGCCTCTCTCAAGGACAACTACCCTCTCCTAAATATGGACCAAATTTTGCAAAATATTATTGGCTCACAAAGGATATCTATGCTTGATGGTTTTTTAGGGTACAATCAGATACTTGTGCATCCGAAAGATCAGAAAAAAATATCCTTTACCAGACCATGGGGCACATTCATGTATGGAAAAATGTCCTTTGGTATAATGAATGCAGGAGCTCCATTTTAGAGGGCAATGGACATTGATTTTGTTTAGGAGAAGGAAAATATGGTGGTTTTCTATTTAGATGACATAACAATCTTCTTAGGGAGGGAAGAAGATCACTTGAACCACCTAGAAATAATTCTGCTGAAGTGTAGAAGGTTTGGTATTTCTCTCAATCCCACCGAAGGCATTTTTTCTTTAACTTTAAGTAAATTACATGGAAACATTATTTCTGAATATGGTATTAAGATTGATCCAAACAGGGTCAATGCAATTCAGAAAGTGGATTTTCCCAGAAGCAGAAAGGAGATTCAGTCTTTCCTTGGAAAGGTAAATTTTGTGAGGAGGTTTATTCCTAATTTACTGAGATTGTGAAGGACATAACAAGGATGTTGAAGAAAGGAGATGAAATCAAGTGGAAAAAAGAAGCAAAGCACTCATTTGAGGAGATAAAAAAGGAACTTACCCAAGCACCAGTGTTGATCAGCCCAGATTTCTCAAAAGAATTTGTGGTTTTTACATTTTTCATAAGAAAACACAATTGTTGGAGTTTTTCTGCAGAAAGGATAGCAAGGTACTGGGCAACCCATTTCATATTTTAGTAGGACATTAGATAATTCATATTTGAAGTACAACATCTTAGAGAAAAAATCTTATGCCTTGGTCAAGGCCATCAAAGATTTTATAATTTACATTCTGCATTCTCATATTATAGCTTTTGTTCCTAATGATGTTGTGAAAGACATTGTAACTCAAGCTGATCCGGATGGTAAGAGAGGGAAATCGATTGCTAATTTGCTGGAATATGATATAGAGATCAAGCCCACAAAATTGATCAAAGGACAAGGCCTAGAAAATCTTATGGCACAGTCAAACTTTGATTGTCTTGACATGAATTTAATTGCAGAAATTTCAGATGAAGAGGAAGAGTTGATCCCCATTGAAGAAAATTACATCATTTTAGATTGGTAAAAAGACATAATTTTTGTATTACGTCATCATAGAGAAGCTGTTGAGCTGCCAAAGTCCAAGGCAAGATTTGTGAAGTTAAAGTCATTGAGGAACTACATCATTGACAAAAATATGTATTGGAAGGATACCAGTGGTATTTTGTTGAATTGTTTGCTGGAAGAGGAGGCCAGTAAATTGATTGAGGAGTTTTATAAAGGAGATTGTGGAGGTCATCATTATTGGAAGGCTACAACAAAAAATATTCTCAGGGCATGGTATTATTAGCCTACAATGTCTAAATATGTCTACAAAAAGATTTATGCCTACCATGAATGCCAGATTTTTTATGGTAAGAAGAAACTTGTACCATTACCTTTGATGCCTATCTATGGTGAGGCTCCATTTCAACAATGGTGGCTAGATTTTGTTGGTGAGATTCATCCATCATCTTCAGGCCAGCATCATTGGATTCTGGCAATAACTGACTATTTCACCAAATGGATTGAAGTAATCCTACCTAGGCAAGCAAATGATTCTGTTATCATTTCATTTTTGGAAAATAATATATTGTTTAGATTTCGCTTCCCTATGAAGATCATCACTAATAATGCATACAAATTTAAATCTAAGAAGTTGATTTTTTTTTTCATAAATATCACAATAGTCATGGGTATTCTACTGCATATTATCCACAAGGGGATGGTCTTGCTAAATCTTCTAACAAGAGAATTGGGAGGATTATTAACAAGGTGTTGCAGGAAAATAAGAAGTCATGGAATTTTAATCTGAAGTATGCTATGTGGGCTAATAGAGTGTGCACAAAAAAGGTCAATTATAACTTCACTTTATGAGCTGGTATATGGGGATGAAGCCATTTTTCCTACAACCTTGGGGGTTCCTCTCATGACTCTGTTGCAACGATTGGAGGAGGAGAAAAATGGAATTTAGGGAAGGATAAATCAAGTAATAGATTTTCAAGAGAAGAGGGAGGAAGTCTATAACTGTAATCGACAATCTCAAAATAGAATCAAGAAGAAATTTCAAAAGAAGGCCAAGGAAGAAATGTTTCAAATCCAAGATGTGGTTTTGAAATGGGAGGCCAGGATTGAAGAGAAGGGGAAACATGGTAAGTTTGAGAACATTTGGAAGGGTCCATTCAAATTAGTTGCATTCCATGGGAACAACAATTACATCTTGTCGGAGATGGATGGAAAACCACGTGTTGGAGGACCTGTCAATGGCAGTTTTTTGAAGCACTACACTTCTGAAAAATCTGCTGATCATTCATTCCATTCTATATATTCCATTTTATGTGTTTTTCTACTAATAATGACAAGCTAAATCATCAAGCTTGAGCCCGAGGTGAAGGCCATTAGATTTTGAAGAAAATTCTTGGCAGGTTCCAATTTTTTTTTTGTGTTTTGAAGAAGATGGGTAGCAGAACTGGAACTATTGGTTCTTTGGTGTACCACTGGGGCACACCATCCCAAGTGGAGCAACTATTATCACCCAAAAAATGAAGCATCATTTGACAGTTTTAAATATGTTCATATGTCAAAAATTGGGTTGTAGGATTCATTTTTTATATTCTCTGTCAAGGGAAATTTTAAAATTTTCTTGTTTAAGCTTACCCTAAGGTCTAAACCCACTCACTTTAAAATCCCCTCATGTAACATCACTCATAATTTTTTGACAGATTTCAATTCCCAAGGTTTTTGTACCAAAAATGTCATTTTAGCCAAGAAACCATAGTTTTGTAGCGAAATACACTGAGAAATGTCACATTTCACAATGAAATTGATGATAGTTTCATAGCGAAAAGACCGATATTTGCACTGAACGTGATACAAGAGCATTGTTTTATGTCCGTCTTTTCAAGTTAGTTGTTATGTGTCATAAAATTTTTGGGAAAGGGTAAGTTAGATAACATTCGAGTCATGGAAGGATAAAATCAAGGTAGATGGTCAGGTCTGATGTGATCATCAGTGGTTTAGGTATGTATGACTCATCATTGTGTCATGAGAAGACATCAAACTTAAAAATCTTTCCTAATTCATTCATTCTTCATTTTTTATTCCTTATTTGCATGATATCGAGCTCTCAAGAGCTATTGCATTAAGCCAAAGCTGTGGCTGGTGTTTTCAAAGGTTTTCATTGAGCACTATGAGGCAAGGATGCAAACTATAAAGGGATGCTGCAAACTATCAAGCAAGGCTGTGAAGGAAATAAAGAAACCATTGCAGGAAAAGGAAGGACAAATAAGGGTGGCCAATGTCTGAGATATGAACCATTAGATATGAATTTGATCAATGAAGAACCAACAACTATGGAAGTCTTCAGAACGACAACTTGCTTACAGTTTTGTGAGAAATTACAAGGTTTCCATGTACAAGTTTCCAAAGAGTTTGCATTAAACTTCAGTGGAACAACCACAAAAGTGGGAATGCTTAATCCTTCCATCACAAAAGAGGTTATTGTAGAAGATACATGGATCCCAAGAGGACAATAGAAGTGGTTCAAAGGTTTTAAGTTCAACATGGAGTAGTGAAAAGAGTTTATAAATCCTGAAAAGAGTGAAATGGATCTCACCAATACCATTCCAAGGAGCTGCATGAGGGAATACTACTCAAAATTGATGCTCATCATCCAAAAGTGTTTTACTTGTGAAGGGAGATACCATAAATTCTACTCATATCATTTCAAGATACTTCTACACTTCACTGGTAAGATTTCCCTTGATCCGCCTTTCTATCTACTTAAAAGTTTGTCAAAAATGGTAGATAAGGTCCAAGAAAAATTTGAAGGGAGTGAGACTTCATTGTTTCATCATGGTTTAATGAAATTCTGGTTTTAGATGAAATCCAAAGGTTAGGAAGAGACCGGTCTTCATTTTTTTTTGTTAGTTGTTTTTACTTGGTTGCTCTTACTCCTTCAAGAACTCCTAAACTTAGGAGAATTCCATCACCCTTAGTAGCAGAAAAGAGTGAACCATTGGTGGTAGAACCAGGTGAATCAGCAAGAGTAGAACCAAGTGAACCAATCGTTATGGACACATAGAAATTGTAGATTTTTGATACACCAAGTGTCCCACCTACAAAACAGAAGTTAAAAGTGGTCAAACCTGGAAGACAAAAACAAGTTGTTAGTAAAAAAGGAACCACAAGCATGACAAGGAGCCAAACAATGGCCTCAGAAGAGAAAACAATGGCTATAGAAGATAGATCAATATATAAAGGAAATCTACAAGACATATTACATGCCATTGACATAGAAGAAACTCCTATAGTCCAAGATGAGGACATAGAGGAAGGTGGAAAGAAGCTAAAAAAGGCCAAATCTGTAAATAAATTAGAATTTGAAAGAGAAGATGCAGGTTTTATGTTTCAATCAAGAAATCCTATGACAAGGAATGTTATAAATCTATTAGAGAGTAGTAAAGCGGTCTAGCCACCTGCTAACACAGTCCAGCCAGCTATTGACACGGTCCAGCCACTAGAAGACATCATTGACCTTTCATCACCTGCAGGGAAAGATACAGTTAGAAAATCAAAGAAATGAAAAGAGAAGGCAATGGAAAAAAAAAACTCAACTTCTGGAAGAAAAATTGAAGTTCTCTAATCATGAAATTGTTGTTATGAAAAAATAAGCAAGGAAACACAGTGTAGATAAGGTTCAATTTGCAAATATGAAGGAAATTTGGGAAGAGAAATTTGACAATGTTTCCAAAACTCTAGATAATACACACCAACTTATCAAATGGACCATTCCATTGAGGAAAGAGGTCAAACATGTTAGTGAAATTAACACACATTTGAAAGCCACCAACATAAAGTTGAAAGATCAAGTTAAGGACCTCCAGGAGCAACTTGAACTAATTCATTAGGAGTTCGAGAAAAAAGGCATTAAAATGACAATAGTTGAGGAGCCAATTGCTCAACTCATTATTAATGAGGAAGAAACCCCTCAAGAACCATAGCTTAATATTTTTTATGGTTTTAAAGACTAATGGCATGTTAGAAACTTATTTTTTTTCACCTAGAAGGTAGATTAATGAAAGCTACACAAATTTCTAGAAATTTTGACTGTTTTCAGTAGTTTCATAGCATGTCTCGGCTTGAAGAACAACAAAATGCTAAGAAATTACTGTAACTTTCATTTTTTCATTTTGAATAGTTTTTGGAGCTCCGAAGAGATGAAAATATGGTATATGTGTCTAGGGATGATGAATATAATACAAAAGGAAAGAGAAAAAAAATTTGAGGGCAAATGGCATTTTTGCAGTGCTACGAAAGTACACTACGAAACTGTCTTACTTTTGTAGCGTACTATTTTGGAGTTTTGTAACCAGGATTTTTAGTGTCTTTGGACAACTAGATATTATCAAAGTATTAAGTGACCATGATTGCAATTATTCAAGACTTAAAGACCATGAAATGAAGACAAACTACCAGCTAAAGCATTCGTTGAAGATTAAGACCAGTTTGCCTAAAAAATAGGGTTTGTTTCCAGTTTTAGAGGAGGTAAATTATGAGGTCATGTAGTGATGAGTCCCATCACACCCTATTCAATAATATGAATTCATATTTTTCAAAGATTTAATTGCTTTAGGAGATAAGCTTTTTATTGTAATAATGAACAATTTGAGTCTTATTAGGAAAAGGACTGTCAAGTAGGATAACTGTCATTTTCTCATTAAATAAATTTTTATGGTTATGCAAGGTGTCATTAGGCAAAAATTTGATGAATCTAGCCAGGAGGTAGATCATCTCATGATGTAACAAGTCTATTAAAGGGCAGAGAGTCGAATTTGTCAAGGGTTGGATATTTTTGGGCAAAACTATAGTTTTATGTAAATTGACTATTTTCAGTAATACAAAGACTTGTTTCTTGACACCCTTGGGATTCTGATTGAGTTTTTTAGTGCTTATATCATCCATATCTTTTATGTGCCCCATTTGCAGTGGTTTTCATCTTTAATACTTAGAATTCATTCATGTAATGCTATGACTTCTTGTATAGATGAATTGAGTGAGTGATTTCATATTTCATGTGTGTGTGTACTTCTGCTAAAAACTCTTACCTCCCTCAACTTCCATGTCAAGTGAACTCGCTAATGAATCACTGAAAAATGTTGACACCATAAGCCCAATGTTTGCATACTGATACTATTTTCAAGCTATACTCATCACAAGAAAGTTCTTTTCCAATTAGATTTAGCCATCTAAATACATATTTATTCAATATCATTTACCCTTTCACAGAGCCCTCTCAGATTGAAGAGGCTAAGCTTCAGTCAAAATATTGGTCTAAAATAGTTACATGAGATTGTCTAATTAGCATCCTATCAGGAGAAAATTTTGTGATAACAAGTACAAACAATCCAATCAACAACTCAGCTTAAGGCTACTCTAAAGTAAAGCCTTCCTCCTACAATGCAACCTAATTTACATCCAAACATTCCATTCCCATGATAGTACTCAATGTTATTTTGTACTATGTTACTTATAAAAAAATAGTATAGATGTTCTTAAATACTCCTTTTGTTTCTTGAGCATCTCTTGGAAAAATATCATACGATTCCATTTATGGTAACATGATTTGGGCACTAACAAGGTTAACAAAAAAATGACTTCTGAACCCAACAATTGCATGCAAATAAATTGAAATTTTGCACAAAAAATTGAAAACAGAAAATCAAACATACTTTGTGACCAACAACAGAATGTAGCAACAACCTTGAATTTTGACCAACCCCTTTAGTTATTGTCAATTGAAAATAGCATTATAGAAACAGACACACTGAACACTTTAGTTCAATATGAAAACACAAAATTTTGTTCTAAAATCCAATATAGGATCCTAAAATGAAACTTTGACTACTTATATGATTAGCATGCATCACGATGCAATTTGAAATTTCCAACATGATAAGTGAGCTAAATTATATTTAGTGCTCATGGAATTTGAAGCTTATAAACTATAACAACATTAAATGTCTAGAAAAAAAAATATTCTAGATATCTAATTTTAAAACAAAAACACCATTGGCTTCAAAAGTCAAATTTTGATAAAAACACATTTTAGAACATTAAAAACTACCACGAAAAGAATCATGAAAGATAAAAAATTATCTTAGTAAGATCCTTGGTATAAAAAAATGTCATATTTCTGATAGCAACAAACATGAATGCCCCTATTCCAATTTAACTTCTCCACAGTGCAAACATTTTCAGACACAACGTGTTACATAATCAGATGTAATGATTCTCATCCTTGAAGCAATATTAAAGAAATCATGTATGAAATGTGATATTCCACAAGCTACGACCACTAATAGATTTTGCCATCAATTGTAGAAAGACTATTTCTTGACTAGTAATTAACATGAGAAATATCTAGCCTTACTATCTCCCAAAAACTTCATGGAATGTCACTAAGGTATCTATTTACTTTCTTTGACTTCCAAAGACTAAGGATGCATCACATAACATGGAACTCCCTCTATTTGGGTGACATGTCTAAGTAGAATATATTCTACCAAATTTATCCAACACCGCAATAAATGGCTTATATTCTCCAATGTCCAAGGATTAGTTATTGATAGCGAAGGCAATATTCATGGGACGTCCCAGAATTGGTGGGTTGGTGATTGAAACCGAGACCAAAACCATATTTTCCACAGTGTCCTTGCATCATTTATGGTATATTATAGCTCATATGTACATTTGAGAGATTTGAATTTCGAGGACAGTCCAAAATTCCATTTTAAAATAGCTCGGTCAACACATGTTCAAGTCAAACTTTGAAATTGTTGCTCCTGGGGATAGTCGAAAGACAAATGGAATTCGTGTCTCAGCCTCTCGACATGTAGTGATTTGGAATGACATAATTCCATCAGGAGATGATTGTGTTTCTGTAGTTACAGAAATATTAGTCATTAAAATCAATAAACTAGTTTATGGGCCTGGGCACGGAATAAGTATTCGAAGTCTTAGTAGCATGGATTCAAAAGATACAGTTTGAGACGTGTTTGCTAATGGATCTTCTCTCAATTGCGCAGAAAATGGATCAGTACACATAAAAACATGGCAGGGGGTTCTCGGTATGCCCAATAAATAATGTTCCAACATGTGAACATGATTAACATATCAAATCCCATTATTCTGGATTAATATTACTATACCTCTCCATCGCAATGCCACAATCAGTTAAAATCATGCAACTTCCATAGCTATGTTGTTCAAGTTCACAATGTGACATACATATAAATCACTAGCACTTCGATAATGAAAGAGGCGATAAAACTTGCATGTAGTGGGGCCGTTACATGGAAAAAAATTGTGATGGAGGGAATCAAACTTCAATTGGATAAGAGAGACCCAACCACTTCCTTATCAAGTAATGTGCATGGTTTTAGTGATGTCCAGGTCATACCCCCCGTTAATTTCACATCACTTGGCTTGCAAGAATAAAATTAATTTATTAATGGGAGTTACCCGTCATCTCATTAGTTCCACAATTATCTTCTTCTGTTCCATGGTGGTGAGATGAAGTTCTTGGTTTGAAAAATATTTATAATTAGCTTGAAATATATGAATATTTTGCAACTAAAGACAACTCACTAATGAATATGCATCGGCTATGGAGGAGAATGAGGAGTATGTAATAATTGAGGACCAAGATCACGAGGCTTCTGCTGATGGGTAACCCATCACTAAACAACTATGAGGATGATGAAGATTATGATTTTTATTATTGATAAGCTTCATTCAGAAATAAGGAGACTCAGAGTGGGAAATATCTCTATTATACCTGAAGAAAGCTAGTCTGATCTAGCCGCATCCATTTTTTGGGAGAGCGGGAGTGGAGCTTAATGGAAGATTCTCCATAGTCATTTCGAAAAGCATAGCTAGAAGAGGATTATATTGAAGCTTTCTAAAAGAAATACTAAGAGAGGATGTGCTACTTGGATAAGATTAACAGTCAGTAGACCTATGCATTAGGATTTTTTTCAAAGCCATGAAACCCGAAAGCCTAAAGGGGTGACTTCCAAGATGAAGAGATATATTCTAAACAAGCATCACACATGCTTCCCCCGAATCCTTGAAGAGATTCCAACAGGACCTAGAGACTATGTATGTCGGCCAGACTTCTTTGTCTTGGGAGGCTCTTCATTGGAAATACAGAAAGTTTAGGGAGACGACATTGTATGGGTCAGAGCAGTATTTGTTTTATGACCGTGTGGCATATCAATTTCAGTTGTTTCAAGTTTTTTTGTAGAGGTTCTGAGAGAATGATCATTTTGAAGGTCACTGTATTTGGTCAAAGGTTCCATGAAGGAAGCAGGGACAAAAGAAAGTACAATAATACAAGTTCAGTTGGTTAGTATCATGGAGGAATCCATAATGATATTCTAGGATTTTGTTAGGTTTGACAAGCACAAAATTTTGGTGTAGCACCAAATGTTGAATTTTTCGTGCATAAGTGGAGGGGTAGAGGATCCCAACGACTCTACTCTCCTACACTTCATGAGGAGAATCATGCATTGTAAGGATTTGAAGTTGTTAGAGTTTGAGAGTATAGGGAGATGTTTGATAAAGAGGATTGCTACCGCGGCCAGAGAGAAAGGGATAGAGATATTGATGGTTGTTTTGGACACCAAATTAGTATCCCAGGTATTGAGGGTATCCAGGATCATTACAGATTATCTGAAATGGTGCGGGAAGAGACTTGGTAAGATTAGTATTCGCAAGGGTAAGGCCCATGGAGCACGTGGTACTGTACAATTTATGTATTGATCGTACATTGTAGGCCACTACTTCGATGCATTTACTGTAGAATTGTAGACGAAATAAAGGAGTTAAAAATTCAAACACTAAATATTTATCAGATGGGCAGTTGGGATTTAGGGGTTTCACAACATTATGAAAATGCCATCTGTGTTTTTTGTATTCTAATTTATTTCTTTGGGAGAATGATTCTCCCTAGTAGAAGCCATTAGAGCTCAAACTCATGTGACCCAACTCCTTCCAATGATTTTATCATCTAACGTCTTTGAAAAAGAAAAAGAAATAAATCCCTTGAAATAATGTTGAGCATATACAAAAGAGATAAAAACAAGTATATTTACTTGCAAGACAAGATATGCTTGTCCAATCTGGAAAATCAAATTCTCGATGGAAACAGAACTGGTTTCAAAGCTTTGAAATATGGATACAAAATATACCTTGGTGACGCAAAGATTGAATGGTTTAGAAAATGTAATATCCAATGAAAACTGGGCCCATTTCCCATATGTAAGTGCACCAAGAACAATTTTCTTGTTATCAACAAGAAAATTGAGGAGAACTCTCTCACTTTCTTCTGAATTTTGAATCTCACCCAGGGCTGCCTACAATAAGTGTAGATATTTACCATCTCTAGGATCACAGCTATGAAAATCCCCACGTTTTACCTCCGCACACCAAAACTCCATTTGATCTTTAGAATTTTCTGCCTCAGGTGATATTTCAGTGCAAACTCGATGCGACAAACCACACAATATATAACATTAAACCCTTTTTTCGATACTGATAACTATTTGAGAATTTCACTATGAAAAATGATTCCCATGAAATCTCACACCTATGAAAAAAAACACAGATGGAGTACTGGAAGAAAATAAATGAACAAAGATCCCTTGACCTTTTCCTTCACCAACATCTAGACCAACCATGATTTGTTTTTAGATCGTAGTTTGAACCCGAACCAACCCCATTCACCTGTAAGAATTTTACACCATCGGACACGGAGAATAGAGGACAATTTAATATCATTGGATTTCTTCAAGGTCTTGATACTAGAATGAAATTTTATTACATTGAAAAAAAAAATCAAACAAGGTATCATGGAATCTGAAAAAATTCATTCTATTATTATATTTATTTTTTAGGCATTTTATTTGGAAGGGTTACTATGACTTCAATAATTACAAAATGTTTTTTTTTAAATAATATTTTATTGAATTTTATTTAGCGAAATATATTTAGAAATTATTAAATAAATTTTTTAATGTATATATATGATTTATTAATTTTTTAAACAATATTTTATTGAATTTTATTTAGTAAAATATATCTAAAAATTGTTAGTTCTTTTTTTAATGTATATATAAATTTCTAAGTATTAAAAATATTTTCAACATTTAAATTATGAAATTTCCACCTAGTTCAAGGTGCATAGTTGCCAACTACACCTTATTAAGAAATTTAATGTTGACATACCACCATCAACAACTAGAAGCTATGGGACATCACTCCACCTGCCTATCAATATGTGTTAAATTTTCAAAAGAGTAATCGAGCCTGCTGCATCTGCACCCTCTCAATGATAATTCTCATGTCTTGCATCACACGTAACTTAATGCTTGCCACCATTTTAACTCCTCTGATTGATTACCATATCCTGCATCCCTCCTTGCAGCCCTCTCAAGTTTAGGGAAGCCAGCTTTACCATGTTTCCATAATTGTCGTTATCTAAGGACACATAGACAACATCTTTTTTCTCGAGCACACTGTCATGCTGAGGGAACGAGGCCATGTTCAACACCGTGGTAAGGGAAAACATCACCCTATCACCTCTCCATAGTGCGATGACCACACGATTCTCTTTGACCATGTAATTCCTTAGCATATCAAGCGTAATGTAGTTATACTAGAAGTAGTTGAGAGACAAATAATTGGTGACACACTCTGGTTAGTACATAATTTACTGGTTAGGTATCTCTAGGACCTAGAGTTGGGTCAGACTCATATTCAATGTCATGTGGTTGAATCTAATGCCTACTCTGGTCACATAAGAACAACACTTCATTATCTCTTGCAAAACATTGGTATCAATTTTCCTCGCAACATGATGTCCTATACTTCCTCCAACACTTCAAACAGGTCTATAGAGCAACAAAAAAATACTTTCTCTCACATCAAATCTACTCTTACACTATGATTTGAAATCGAATTATGTTCCATGATTACCAAAAAAAAAATTTTGTTATCCATCCATTGCAAAATAAATTGCTAGTCCTATTCCCCATGAAATATCTCTTGTACAATAGAAAATTAGCTAAGAATTATGGATATTTTACTGTTATTTGTAGGATATACTATTGAATCTTCAAAAACAATGAAAGTTAGTATCAGTCATCTAACAAGTATCGATATTCCTTCCATTGTCAAAATTATCCAACTTGATATCAAATGTGGTCTTTTCAAGATTCTTTTCCTCGCATTTTGTTGCACCAAAGGCTAGACTCACTTGAGGGATCATTGCAACAACCTCCATTGAAAACATATCAATGTGACGTGCCTTCAACTTATCCATCAAACAAGGACCGATATGCTTTCACTCTTCTAGGAAGAGACTGGAAATGGATTCAAAAATCTTGAGGATTGTATCGGAGGCAGGAAGCCTCAACCCATAGGGATCACAGTGTGATGAAAATTTCAGATTTTTGGATTTGGTTTGCATAGAAAAATATTTTGGAGCATCAGATTCAGATCCATATGGAATATATAAAATTGATCTTTGTTATTTATCTATGAATTCATGTCTACAAGAGAGAATGGGATAGTTTCTACATTATAAAGCAATGCCTAATATATACCAAAATGGTAGTCTAGTGCTTTTAAAGATGAAATAAAGGTTGGGAATGGACTCACTGGGTTTTGAATATTTCAAGAGGACAAACCCTTCAGGGACAGAGATATTTGGAACCACAATGAGAATAGATGCTTGCAAGGTTTTGAACCTGCAACCGCTAGAATTCATAAAACCTTCAACCTTAATAGATGTTATTTGACTTAAACATATATTATTTCTCATTTAATATGATAAATTTCCTCTCATACTCTTCAAATTCCAATACCATCCATACAAATAATAACATAATGTAGCATAGAGATTAAAGCCTAAACATATAAGCTTGTACACAACAAGAAAACAATGGATTTTGAAATAGAGACCTGAGGTGTCCGTAAACCTATATATTGGAAGAATAAATGTGGAGTGGAATTGCAGTTAAATTAAATGTGAAACATAACTTGGCACCATCAATGGACTGAATTTTTGATGGTGCCATTCAATATTTGATCTGATAGTGGTAAAACCATAATTCACAACTCTCTGAGTCGTCATTTTCGTGCCGAATGAAAAGTTTGTGGTTGGGACATAATTTAGATGTCATTTCATGCCCTATGAAAAGTTCTAGTTAGGATGGTATTGTAAAGGAAAATAAAAGCTAATTTTTTTTTTTAAATGTTAAAATTTTCCAATGAGAAAAAAATAGATACGATATTTTATTTTCACTTACATCTAGTTTTAGCTGTATTTGAAAAACTAACATATCTTTACATGTTTTTCGCTAAGATATTAGGAGGTATTTCTTACAATAATAGAAATAAAAATAATCTAATTTTAAGGTTACATTTTTATGTAATTATTGTGCTATTGAATTTTATGTACGAAACATGTGTGATGTTGAAAGGAAACAAGTGCTTAATTTAGCTTGGTTGTATTGAAAACATATAGTTGTCTTTGCATATTATATGGATGCAAATAAAATAGAGAATATAGTAAATCGATTTAATAGTGAAAAACAAGTGTTAGTTTCTTAAAATTCATATGTGAAATTTGGAAGGAGTAAGATATATATCCTTGTTTAGGTTAAATATATTCAAATTGTTTCACGAATGGGGTTGTAAGACATTATGTTTTCATCTTGAGAAAATGAATTTCTCTCCTAGTCACTCGCATAGTTTAGGTTGTTATAAGAAAATTAGATGCTTTTCCTTAAGACGGGAACATTTCATTTTAAGAAGTGTGATAATGTGGTTTCAATGAGGCATTAAAAGAGGGAATGAGCATGCACATTCAGGATGCTATTGCTATGTTTTGCTTCAGGCTTGAGTGCATGTCTAAGAAGACTTTAATAAGGGTTGAAGAGTTTGTATAGTTAGAGATGTTGGAGGGTTGTAGCCTCAATTAGAGGTTTAGACAAGTAATTTAACCACCATGAGAATTTATGTAAAGGAAACTTAAGGCATTTGATAACATGCATGAAGGAAACTTGGCAGTGGTACTAATGAGTGAAAAATTGTTGATCAAAGTTCATACCATATACTTGGCAGTACCACTTGGCAAGACAAAGAAAAAATGTGAAATAGATGTGTAACCCACTAAATAAGTTGGAAAGGTTTTTAAAACATATATAGGTGGTTTATATAAAGGTTTTTACATAAAACATTATTTATAGCCATTAATAAAGGTTTATATATTATTAAAAATTTAAATAAATTTCATACCTAAACAATAAAAAATAGTTCATAATACCATTAAAAATTAACCAAGATTCATATCAAACAATTAATAAAAGGTCATACACAATTAAAAAATTAATTAAGGTTCATAACTAAATTAACAAAGGTTCATAAAATACTCCCCGATGGGGATGAGGTCTGAGAAACACATAGAAGATGTCCCGCATGAGTAAATATAAGTGGAGCGAGGGTGAGGGATGGTACTCCTAGTCCCTGCACCATAACGTGTGTAGAGAGAGAGTTAATGGATTCACATTGGCAATTCATGCGAAAAATAACTATGCATGGGAGTTTGGAGGATAAGGTGACGGAAGATGAGGAAGCTCGACATTAGACTCCTCACTCTAGTTTGGTGATGGTCATAATGGTGGCCTCTGAAGAGGAAGTGCAAACATCACAGAAAGGTTTATAGGAGTGGCTTGTGTGTGCTTGTCATGGGAATTTACTAGTCCAATGTGTTCAACTGATCCCTGATTCTTAGTTTGTTATCCATTATCTACATGTGGGTTGAGGAGAGGAACTTGAAGGGAAGTGAGCTTACTTGTTTCCATTTTACTTGGATTTCAGTGAGCCTGTTTTTTCTCGATAAGAGAGGAAGCTATAATATGCAGTCCAAGAAACCTCAAGGATGGTGGAAAAAAATGCTTTTCTTTCCAAATGTCATGCCCTATGATGTGGGTGTGATGATGTTTGGTCGATTTTTGTGTGGTATCTATATCAAGAATTTTGAGGCTGGTCACTGCCCTCGGGAGGTTATGCTCAGGAATTGACTACTTTGTCATCGTTTGTTGTTCAATTATGTATGTTGGTTTGGTGGGTGATGGTATTTTTCTCTCCTGGTGGTCGCAGTCTTTATCTGGTATTAGGAGGTGTCTCTATGCTTCCATGGAGTGGTGGGCAATGACATTTTCCTCCTTTGGTGGCAGTTTCTGTTCTCAATGGTAGGGGGTATGCTCTCTAGACTAGGAACATGGTAAGGCTCGTCAACCTTGGCGAATTATGAAGCCCTTGGAGTGTTGTGTGTTCTCACTCCCCTATCATCCATGGACCTGTGGGGGTGGTAGACTAAGAAATAATCATGGCAGTTCCATGCGAGGGTGGAAATAATGTCGGTCGTGCACATCTCACTAGTGTGGGTGTTCAAGGGGGGCGCGGAGGAGGTAAACAGTGGGATAGAAAAGGTGGGGGTTTGAGGGTTCAAAAGTAGAGTCATTGGGGATAAGGAGGCCATGGCGGCAAGGGGAATTGTTGCTTTGATTGAAATGAGGTAAATGAGCAGTGGGTTATCGAACATTGTTTCCTAGAGAACTATCGTGCACTTATCAACATCTTGATGGAATAAGTGGACAGAGTTGAGAGAGTCTTTCATGAGGAGGAGCATGCAGAGAATATGGAAACATTGGACCGGATGCACTATTTAATGTTCCAAGTTTGGGAGAGAAGAGTAGTGGTTTTGCGAGGAAAAAATAAATGCACCTAGAAAGTAGAAAAGATGGAGACTTGGTTGGCACAGTTTGAAGGGCACATCTAGTGTAACTTTTATCCTCAACTGCATCTAGGAACAACCCTAGACAAACCCAAAATCCATCACATTGTAGGACTAGTATTATATTTGGTGTTATTTATGTTTTATATGTGTTTTGGTGCCTCTTGCCCAACCATTTATGGGTAATGTCCCTAGTCTCAATTTTGTATTGTTTTGCATCTGGTGCAATTTTTTTTTCAAAAAACCCAGTTGGAGTGAGACCAGTTGTTTTCTAGGTGGCTATATGTACTCTTTTTTTCCTACATGAATACAACATTGACTTAAAAAAAAATAAAGATTTATACATCTTTAAAAAATTAATTACAGTTCATACCTAAATTAATGAATTTTCATACCTATTTACTAAATAGGTCTATAAATATATATTTTAGGTTTATCTATTTAATATTTATCTAAAGTAAATATTACGATTTAATACTAGATTTAACTAAAATCACACATTTAACATAAGAAATGTTATATTTATCTATTTATTAAATGTAAATAGAAGATTTAACCTTAGATTTAAAACAACTCACACTTTTAACATAAATCAATGAAGTTTAAAAATTAAACTTTATGGAGAAATATTAAATATAAATATAAATATTAATTTGACTATCCAAATATTACCTTTCCTAAAATTATAATGAAGGCATTAGTGTAAAGTTGACAAATGATACATAAAATTATTTTAATTGTAGATGAATCACTCTACTGTGTTAAACTTTAGAGACAAAAGGGTATTCATAATTTTAAGACTATGAATTCAGAGACCTCTCTCTCTCTAAATTTTAACACTGTAAATGGATTCATATACACCTATAGTGAAATGTAACACTTTGGTACCAAAATTGAAATTTTTTGTCTATGGAGTGACACAATTAAAAATTACTGACATAAATTACTAAATCATATACTTGTTGGACATATTATTTGGGCATATTTTTATTCTTGGACTATAATAGTCATTTACATTAATCATTATTAATTTTGTCACTTATTATCTAGTCATATATTTCAATCCTAGACAAAATTATTCATTTAAATTAGTGTCTTTCAGTTTAGTCACTTATTATCCAGTCATATATTTTATCCCACATTAAATTAGTCATTTAACTTAGTCGCTTTTAGTTTAGTCACTTATTATCTAGTCGTATATTTTATTCCAAGACTAAGTTAGTCATTTTTAGTTTTGTCACTTAAAATTGCTCAAATTTACTAGTAATTCACTTGAAATAATTATTGTGACTAACATTTTTAGTCACCTAGTCATTAATTTCATCATTATCCACTAGTTTCTTTATTATAGTTTTAATTTTTTCTTTTAGAATTTATTTTTCCCATTCACCTATTTACATTTTCTGAATTTTTCTGTGTTTTAACAGTAAGTTGCACATTCTAACTTCAATCATATTATATGTTGTAATACTCTAACAACATAAATTAGTTTTCATAGTTGGGCCTCCAGTACCCTGCATAATACATTTCAACAAAGAGCATATGTAGAAAATGTAACTTCACAGATATACTACCAGTAAAAGATATAATAATAACACAGTAAGGTATTCTTGTTAAATTATATAGAACCAAGATATATAAATACCTATATCCAGAAGACTCTTTATCATTAGATAGTTTCCTCCCAACATTGAGCAAGGAAATCACATCCTCCGCTCACCCCTTGCTCCTCAGCAAGGCTTATGTAACATCTCAATTTCGATAATTTATTTTATTTTATTTTTATATAACTAATACTGATCACACCCCATGAAATCCTTATTGTTCATCACCTTCTGATGTATATCATCCATTAGCGTTTTAATTTGATGTACCTTTAGTCTTTCATAACTTGCACATATCCTCGTTGGGACTAAAATCCCACTTCTAAACTTTCAATGAGAGTCTATCTCTAGGAGAAATTCCGTTTTATTTAACATGGAAGTTAATAGAGTAATAATTAAATGCCACTTTAATTAGTATTAACCCATTCTTTTCCATATTAATTACTTGATACACCTTCTAAATATATTCCCCTACAATCATATTTACATTGGATTAACTTTAGTTACAAGTTACAAACTATCTCTACTTTTAGAGATATCTATATAAATGCTCATAAGGGAACATAAATATTTTTGTCTCATTTCTAATTAACATTAATTTTCACATATACTTTTTTCCTATATATTAACCTTACGAAAGCTCGATCTTACTTCGAGTACTAAATCATTCAAATCGTGGACTAACAGTGGAATTAACTATGTGTTTTACAATTGACTTTATATTTAGATTGTCTCACACTAACTCTAACAACTCAATCAATTGGCCACTTACCTTTGGAGATATAATAGAAGGTTCAGTTTACACATAATCATATTGCATCTATAAGCTATGAACTCTTGCACTATACCTACATATATAATTTTGTTAAAGGTTTTACCACATCACCAACGTTAACTACATTTCATGAAGGTTGACTTTTTACCTGTCCCATTTAACACCTAAAATATTTATTGAACTGTTACTTGGAATTCACAGATGAGAATTGTATTTATGTATAATCCACGACACCAATTTTAAACACGTCATTTGTTTTTTATTTACTGGGTTTTAATCAGATTGCTTCTCCGTATCCCAAATATACCAAAATCTTCTAGGCAATATTTCTTGGGATTGATATTCATTAAATTACCAGTACTTCGCTCACATGAAGCGTACATGGCTTGATTGAACCCTTCAATCCATGTGAGTTTCTCTAGATTTCCTACACTTGGATGGTGAGTATCCTCTCGGAGTTAGGTTTCAGGTTTAAACTAAATATTCTAAGTCAATGAGTTTATTCTTGTGACCCTTCCATCTCTGCTATGTGTTTTAGTTGTATGTCTGTCATTTTCGTTGCTTCTCGGCTATGTCCCTAATTGTGTTTTCACTACATGGATGAATGAGAATTGCATCCACTACTCCACTCATGGATTGGAAGTCTCATCTTTCACTCAGGTAATCTTTCTTCTAGTACCTGCATTTTAATTTTCCATGTTGTGGTTTCAATTTGTAGAGTTGGAAGTCACCGTTGTAACTAACTAACTATCGTATTTCCACTCTCAATCGTATTTCATCGGTTTAGTTTACTTACAGAGAGAATTTAAGTTATTTTATAAACACATTTTCTGGAATTAACAAGTATTTCTGAGGTGATTTACTTTCTAAATTACGACGTTCCCATATTATCTCCATCTAGAATTGATTTACTTTGTAAAATTCACAGTCAGGTTGTACCCCCTACCCTCTTCATTCTTCCCCAAAATTTCTCATGCTCTTGGCTCAGGTAATGCCTACTGTGAATCATTTGATACCATCTTATCTTGGGTTACCACTAATGCATTTATTTGTTCGACTTGTTTTCAACTTCTTTTTATTTTTATTTCAGTCAATGGATTTGCATTTACAAAATTTTTATTCCACATTTTTCCTAAAATTAGGATGCTTGTCCTTGCTATTAATAACATGATGCCTTCATCTCTTAACTGGAGACATCCTTTTCTACGGAGTTCTCATTTTTATTTGTTGGTATAAATGAAGACTAGATGGATAATACTTTTTTGGGCCATACCAGATTAACTGGTTTTGGTTATTTGTAACTTCCCCTTCAGTTTATGCATTTCTCCGTCATTTATGGACTTATTTTGTGATTTTGTGATTCTGGGTTAATGGATTTTATTCACAATGGTTTCAATCATTTTCTGAGACCTTTGTATAACTGCTATGATGATTGTTTGATATGGCGGTGAGTATAAGTCATGTACTTATTCACGCTCTTCATTTGAATCTCTAGGTTTTTCTCCTCATAGAGATCATGAGCTACTCCAAGTAATATTCAGTTTTCTCTTCTGCAATTTTTTTTCAATTTATTTCTGCATTTTCTATCAAGTTATGTTCCATTACCTTGGGCTTGTTCTAATGCCCCATAAGCTTAGGGATAATTTATTTTCCATTCAATATTTATTGACCAACGTCTAAATTATTATTTAGAAATTGTATTCATAGTTTCAGGGATGTAAATTTATGTCTTATTATGAACTATGAAATCTACATTTTTCGTTCATAATTCTACTAAATCGATATTGTGCCCTTTTATTTTGAACTGGTATATGTTTTCTAAGTATACGAGATTAGTCCCCTGTTTCTCCTTGTTTATACGTTCTTAGTAATTAGTTGAACTGGTTTTGATGGCATTGAAATATATTTCTCTAACACAACTAATATTTTTAATTCTCTTTGAACTACATAGGAGTTTTTTCAGTCCACCTAAGTCCCATCTCTCTCGTTAGTCCACTGAGATTGTAAGGTAATAATTTATTAACTTAAATTAAAAAAAAAATTGATTTAGGATGTACTTCACATCTTTCCCTGAAATAACTAAAGATCCTCTTGTTATTAAAGGTTTTCATTTCCATCTCTGTATATAAGGTAAGTATTTATCCCTTCTTGGGGTTACACTATATTATTTACTTTTATGTTTATATTCATGCTGAGAAGTAATTCATCATTCTCTGTCCTGTACAGGTATACATTACACATTACTTGGTTTTAATACTATTGATAGCCTTTCCTATCAAATTATAATTGTGGACCTTTCCTTTTCAGGTTGGTCTAGTAACCCACTTGGGGATTTCCTATATGTTATCTCTGCAAAATTTTTAGAGAGGTTGTACAATTTATTATATATGGGAAAAAATTCCCAATTTGTATAATTTAGTTATACCAAGATTGTATTTGGACTGTGTAATTATATGGAATTATATCCTAAAATTTCCATAACTCTGTAATATGTTTAATAGACTCTTATCTTCTTTAATGAAGTTATATTTTTAATTCAGTTCTAGTAATAATTTATCAGTTCCTCCATTGATAATTATTACTTTCAATGTCCATCATATTTCAATTCTATTATTACATTATGTTGGTCTACTACAACATAGACTTTACTTGAATATTCTAACTTCATATAGACTGTTTCACATATTTATTTTCATTCTAATGTAATTTATTGGTATTATTTCTTGATTTGCAAAATAATTCTAATACAGACATGTTATTCAATAATAACTCTAAGAGTTCACCTAACCTCAAATATAAACCTTCATCAAGGTTTAGACATTCCAAGAGTTGGTACTCTTCATATTATTGTTTGTACATGTAATGTTCCTAATTTTCTTCTTTTAAAAATAGGCAGTCAAAGACTATAAGGGTCAAGTGGACCTAGGGAAAATAGTTATTGTGGATATATTTTATTAAATTAAATTAAAAAAATTAAAAAAATAATATATGGTGCAAAGAGTAGATAATGATTAGAGATCAGAGATCCAAATCCTTGAGGAAGTGTAAGGATCATAATACTTTCCCGAATCTTCAAAAATCGTTGGAGGAAATAAAATTAAATATAGTAATTAGATTGGAGATAAAAATCTAAAAAGGCTACCCTAGTAAAGAGGAAGTTACTCGAAAGAGGTGCAATAAAGTTAGAAAGAGGAAAATCTATCTTTAAAATACTTTTTTGGAAGAAACAAAAGGATAGCCTAGGCACAGAGGAAAGAAACATCCTGATTTAATTGGAAGCAATTAAGGGAAACAGACTGTTTGGAAAGAAATATTATATAAGAATATTCAGGATAAAAAGGAGGTTGTATATAATTGTTGAAATTGATCTCTGCTAGTGGGGAGCTGTCGAGAAAGAGCTCAAAGGTTTGCTAGAACCTACTCTACCTTAAGTGGTATGCACAGTTATTTTGATTTGTTTAAATTATACTTTAGTTCTATTATGAGTTTACTAAGGAGGTAAAATAGTATGGATGTGTATGAAATTATGAATGTGAATATGAGACTATGCTTTGGGATTAAGATGAATTAGAAATACAATGGAAAGGTTTGTACATTTAATAGAAATAACTATCATAAAAATAGTTCCTTCTGTGTTGTTGTACAAACATGAATATGTAGAGAACCAACTCTCAAAATCTTTGAGCCTGGAATGCGGCTTAGATCTGAGGTTAAGTAACTCTCATAAAATTGGTATACATTAAAATATCTATTTTAGTATTGTGTTACCATGCTGTGTACCATACTATGAAACAAATTCTAAACCAAAATAAGTATCTATGATAAATAAAATAATACATAGTATTATTAAACAAATTTCTATTTTGTAGTATCAATGAGTAAGATAAAGTATTAATTTAGTATTTCTAAACAGGATAACTAAGAAGTTTATTCATAATGCACAAAGAATTTTTTTTTAGGAAATTGTCATAGAAGAGAGGAAAATAGTACATGGGAAATGATATTTATGCAATTTTCTGTGCTAGAAACTATGAACGAAAAAAATTGATTTTGAGTTAAATATATACAATAAAGGAAGAAGATACACATATTTATCAAAAATCCTGAAGTAATACTGGAATTAAAAGTGATACCAAATATTTCAAGAACCAACATCAGAGTATGTCTAGTATATTACATTGCCACAATAATATTTAAAAGCAAATTCCTTGGATGTACATAATCCAATTATAATTGAAAATTATATTACACCAAATTTAAACAATGTTTATTATAAATAATTGGAAAGGACTCTGGAAAGTGATGCAGAGGTTTCCTATTAGGAAAAGTCCCAAAATAGCATGTTCAACCAACCTCGATGGAAGGAAATCCATAAATTAGGCTCAACTGGGAATTCATGAAATTCGGTATGCAAGAAAGGTAGGGTATAGTGTACCTGCATTTAAAACACAATCCATGAATTAGTTGTAGTCACAGTTATTCAATATAATAATAACCATAGAAAAAATAAAATAAATAATCACTCAACATAACTAGTATGATTACCTTGGGATTTCACCAAGAGAGGCATAACTGAAATCATAACCAGAAGAAACAAATTAGTAAAAATTGAAACCCATGCTGTCAATACTTAGTGAAAAACAAGTAATATACTCGATTTTGATTTTGTAAATACCTAGTACATAATTTACAAAAGTCCCAAATTTATAATTATGGGTTAAATTCAAGAAATACAAAATAGTCGAGATGTTATCTTCAGAAGACAAGAAATAAGACATTCTAATGAGTACAATGTAAAATGTATATTTCTATAGAGAATGTAGGAACCACTTGGTATGTTGTAAGAGAAACGAGGCCTCTGAAATAGGCAAATGTTGTATCAAATCATCACAACGTGAAGAGCTTTCTCATCATAATAATTGAAATAGATAGCTCCAGTGAAGAATACGTAAACCCTGTAATAAAACTTACAAGATTGAAACTATGACAGAATAGTGCATGGATATCAAGTAATAGAGAGACATAGCCACACCTAGAGAAATGCATATAATGAAAACGTAAAACAGTTTTGCCGAAAATCCCATGTGTAGTCTCAGTCCCATTCTGAAATTAATCTCTAAGGGTGGATAAATGAAATATGAGAAAATTTTGATGAATAAAATCTTCAATTGAATAGGAAATAATCATAAACGAAATAAATTTTATAAATTATGTTGCAGAAAAATGATAATATGGGTAACCAGCTAAAAATGACTTACCCAAAATGAGAAATGGGAAAATTATCTCAACTGAGGCCATTTGAGAATGAGTGAGCAAAGCGTTGACAATTTATAACCTTCTCTGCAACACGAAAAACCCAAAAAATAAACTGCAATTAGGATATTGTTCCAATGGTCGGAATAGAAAAATACAGAGTGTGGTAAACTGATACATTGATGGACCAAAAAGGATATTAAATTAAGTTAAAGGACTAAGAAATATATGTATTAGAAACGCAGATTTGAAACTTGATAAACAATGATAAAATGAAATAAAAACCAGACTTATTATCTACATGGAAAATAATTGAGAAAAAGGAGTTCATCGTTCAATGAAAACGTAGCGACAACACTACGTAATCTCAAGTCTTCCATTTCTAAGGAATGACGAAGTTAACCATGGAGTTACATGTAGGATTATTCCATAACTTTGGAAGAAATACATAGACAATCATGTTTGAAAACCAGGAACTCGGAAATAAAAATGATTTAACAAAAACTGTAACATTTTATGGAATTCCCAAAACCCTAGCTATAGGTCAAACAAAACCATCCACACGTCGTCGATCCAAAGGTTGAGGATATATTAATGTGGATAGATCCATGGAGTTTGATAATTGGTAGATGAGTACACCAAGTTTTAGTGTGAAGGAATCCGAATAAAAATATGGTACATAAGTGGCTACAAATTGGTTACGGACCATTCAAATCATACCCGTCCACATAAATTCCAAGTAGGTTTTGGGAGTTGTTGGAATTAACGTGGAGTGTCACAAGAGGGTAATCTCCATACCAATTGACACAGTTGATCAAACCCATAAGTCGAGAAAATCATATGATATATATTATGTGTAAAAGTTTTTAACCTTTCACATCTAAATAATATACATGTCTTATGTGATGATAATTTACATACAAAGCAAGATATCAATGTTCCTAATTATCGTGTTATATGACAGAGTCCTGGCACAATGGGTGTGGAAGGTAATGCGAACTGGTAAATAAGATATATGGAATTAGGGTAAGGATTACACTAAACAAACAATTTAATATGTTGGAGGATTCCTTATCACCAATCAAATCCAAATTTGGTGGATACACTAACAAGGGAGTGATAAAAATATCCCGATGAAGGTGACTAAAAACATTTATGGGTTCAATAATGTAGTTAGGTGTATTCAAAGATATATGTTGGAAGGCTATAGAAATACCTTTATTATTGTAATATGGTCAATGAAGATTGACCTAATGACTATTGCATAAAAATTAAGTTGATGACATGAAAAAGGAATAAGTTTAAGAAATGTTAGTGTCTAAAGTTAAATAGGAACATTTTATTGATAAGTGAAAAAGGGAAGGCTTATTCATATATCAGTTCCATATTGAATAAGGATAGAGGAATCTATCTGAAAGGAAAATTGTAATTAACACGGTGGCAAGTTGAATACTATCATAACCAGTAAATGAGTAAACAGTGACATAGTGTAGCGAAGTAAATTATTAGTGACACAAATACGTATAAATACAGTGAATGACATTCTAACCATAAAAATAATTTAGAGATAGTGCTATAAGTCAAATTAATAATATATTGTGTGGGAAATGAAGAGTTATAATTAAAAATAATTAAATCGGACTTTAATTATCAATATACTAACATCCATATAAATAAAATGGAGTTGAAATTATACTTAGAGTATCATGGAAGTTATAGAGGAAGTATAATAGCCCAAATGGTAAAAGTAAAATTACTACTGTGTTGAATGTTGATGAACAACATTCTTCCTATGAGGACTAGAAATTGTCCATACATGAATTGTATTTAGCTGAAAGGTTATAAATAGAAAAAAAAAATAGTGTCAAAATGGAGGTGTAACAATTGGCATCACAGCCCATGTTAAAATACTGGGCCTTAATGTGTTCTTAAACAAGAGAAATTTTTTTGATGATGTAAATTGGTTATTAAAAATAATTTTCACTAATGTTTAACTTTATACAGTGAAACAATGCAGAAACATACAACTGAAAACCATGAGGATGGGGATGAGTTGTATATGGATGTGGGTGGTGAAGAAAAATCCCATAGATCCAAATTCTCCATGGATGGTTATGATGCATCGAATCCAAAGAGTATTGATGCAACTAAAAACCCATGATGAAAGGCTATATTTATCCAGTGAAGAGTAAGAAAGGTTAATCAGAGAATTGATCTCTCAAGATAGTCACAAAGGTGAAGGTCTGGGAAGAAATAGAAAGAGAACTATAAATCACTCATAAGAGTTTGAGGAAAATTAAGCCTCTAGATAGCAGTCTAGGAGGAACAAGTAATTTTAGGATGAATTCTGAAAAAAATAAAGTCTTCCTCCTCGGATGGAGAGAGGGAAGATCATACAAAATTTTGAGTTGCAAAGTTAGTAAATAAATTTTACTTATTAAAGTATGAAAGTAATTTAAAATTCGAGTTGGCTATTTACAAATTCTAGATAAGGGTTACCCTGTAGTAGTAGGAAATTAAGTGTGAAAAATTGTCACTTAAAAGAGATGTTCAGTTTAAAACTAGTAATAGACATTTGAATGACCAATGATAGGATGACAAAGCCAAAGAGTTTTAGGAGCTTAGGTTGGGACATCATATTATTGCTGAGTTATTACCAAACTCACCAACTTGCTCGCTAGGTGCCTTGTATATTAAAAGTAAAGGCAAGGGTAAGAGGATGTTAAAAACTGTCTACCTACTAGTTGAGAATGAGGGATTCTGTTTCCTGAAATTCGAAAACCAGTAAGACTGAAAGCTACTGATTGAACAATAGAATTGATTGTGATTATCAAGAAAAGAGAATGATGAGATATGTGGAGTGGAAGGACGAAAATTTGAGAAAAAGAAGAAAACCCTAAAATTAAAGGGGTAGGGATGTTGAACCACTTATTATGGATTAAATAATTTTAGAAATAGAATTTGCTGCAGAAATTTATACTTAACTGCAAATTATAGACATTCTATCAGTAGAAATATAAAATCTATTGTAGGACAAAAGAGGCTAGAGACAATTCAAATTTTTTTTACAAATATGCATGATGAACAAATTTTGTCATTCTGGTTGTGTACGTAATTGACATATAAGATTTTGAAAGATTTCTAAAAGGTAAGCAAGTATAAATAACCTTAGTTAGAGTTAAATGTTTCAATTATCGATTCCTATGTGGTAGTAATGGGAATAAACTAGGTATAACAACAGTAAGGACCTACCAAATTTTTGAGATAAAATACTAGAGGGTACCTATGGTGATGCAAATTCAGTGATGTTACAAAGGCCAACAAGAAAATCCTCAGAAATGTATGTTGTAGAATCATGATAGAAAACTGAAAAAGAAACTAGTACAAAATTTAGCAGCCAACAGAAAGAGTAAGGAGATAATTCTGGATGAAATTCCACATATATTTCCCCTAAAGGGGAATGTGATAGTTAAATGAATATTAAACCACGTGTTACATCAGCCCTTAGAATATATGTGTTGAATAACCCAATATTGTAAGAGTTAAAACTACAACGAAAAAAAAAGTTGCTGAATAGAAACTATGTAAGAACAAGTAAAAGCATGCTGGGAGCACTGGTAATGTTGATCAAAACAAAAGTTGGAAACTTCAGAGTAAGTATAGGCTACTAAAAACTGAATAAACTGATGATCAAGCATGAATATTCTCTACTTAGGAGAGACAATCAATAAGCTATCATAAAATGAGAATTACATCAGAATTGTATAAATAAAAATATACCAAAACTATGAATTAGAAATTCTAAGTGATTTGATGGATAATGTTTTGCTCCTTGATGTGTCAAGTAAAATAGAATATAGAGAACAATTTAGAATTTTCTTACAATTCTGCAAAATCTATAGGACATAAATGACATGATAGACTTAAACAAAAAGGACTTTTGTAAAAATCTCAATGTTAATTCGTGTAAAGTCAGACAATGGATGAGTAGTGGACTAAGGAAAGGCTGAAGTGAGCATGAACTGAATTGTAGTCCTAATACATCCACCATAAAATTAACTGTGGATGTTGAAAAATAATGGAAGAGATGGGTAAAGATATTTTTAATCTTAATCTATAAAAAAAAGCTCTCTATAGCAACAAGGAGAGGAAAAAAGCATAGATCAAAAAGGGTCAAAATAGTTTGAATAGTTAAAAGATTTAAACTAATAACTATTCATGTTTTCAGATCCTAACCCAATCTAAGAAATGGAAAGAGGTAGGAAAGTTTGGGAAGAAGAATTAGAGGTAATATTGTTACTCATTTATATCATAGGATTGAAGAAAAATTTAGACAAATGAGCACAATTATATTGGGTATGGGTTAAGGTTTCTGTTGAAATGTATGCTACAGGCAGTAAAGAAGTTATAGGTAAAGTAATAATGTGTTTTGATTCTATAACACCTAAGGTTCAAGTGGAAATTCTTCAACAATCGCAAAATTTTAAGCAAACTAGGTGTTGTTTTTCCTTAATGAGTTTGAAATAAACTTCAAAACTGAAAAAAGGAAAATAAAAAGAGGTTTTAGATGTGTTAAAAGAGTAATGTCTCTTAAATTTTGAAGAATATTTGAGTAATGAAATTTCTAATTGGGAATAATTGAGGAAAATAGAATGAGTGAAACTGTAAAGAAGGGAAAACCTCCAAGAAAAATTGTAAAATACTGAAAAAATGGTAGATATTTGAAATCAAGAGGAACTAATAATTTCATAAACAAAGGGTACATTAATAATGTGACCCTAGTATAGCATAAGTTTTATAAAAATATCATAGATGTCCTTAAATAGGACATACTGGTGACTTAGATTAAATTCAAGATTTAAAACAGGACATGTTTGACCTGGTATGAGGAAAGAGTAATGAAAAATCATATGTAGAAATTTTTTCTAAGAGATAATGAAACCTAAGTGTTAGACAAAATATGGATCCTATTCCTATTCTAGAATGGAAATAGTTAGTTAGTTGAATAAAGAAATTGAAATTGATTGGCTTAGCAATGGGTTGAATTAGAAGCCGACATTAATAAAAAGTTTTCAATGTGTCCAAGACCGAAACTGTAAAGTGATATGAAGTTTCGAGATGTAAGGTAATAATTGATACACGTTATAAGGTAAAGTTCAAGTGGAAATTTGAAATTGTGTTATAGACAAACCAATATTAAGTTGAAATTGAGCATGGTTATCACCATCTAAATCGATTGAGAAAATAAATCAACTATTAAGTACATGAAGTGCATGTATGAAAAAGAAAGGGAGGATAAAACCTTAAGCAGAACCTCTACATATGACAAGGTTGTTTTTTCTAAATTCATAAGTTTCTAATGAAGAGGTATTTTTTTTTTAAGCAAAGTGGAACAAGAATTGTACAACTCCAACAAAAGGAGTTAAGGCGAGAAGATGTGTAAAGAGATCACTAAGAAATTCAAACAAAACCATGTGTGCGGGAGGAGGAATTCTTGCCAAAATACATGTAATGGTAAGTATTTGTGCTAAACTTGCACTATACTACTATGAACCCTGAAGGGTTTTTGTTAATAAGTGACTTTATTGAAAAATACTAAAGTTAAAAATATTATCATGATTAATTATTATCAATATATATATATATATATATATATATATATATATATATTTGATACTACTCATATGAATTGATATGAGCTGTGGACAGGTGGAAACAGGAATAAAATATTCTTCCAGATATACTTCTTATACTAAAGCAAGAAGAAAATCAAACTCCAGAGTCTAGTAGTGAGCAGAGTAAAGGTATGGGAAACTACTTGTACTCGGAAGAAGACTGCTCGGATGCAAAGAATAAGATGAAGGAGGAATCTTCATTCCAAGTTAATAAATAAACATCAAAATTGATAACATCGAGGATGGTGTTCTGTTTTAGAAGGGGAATATGTAATGTCGCTAATTTTGTGATTTTAAAAATAGGTAATCAAAGACTATACGGGTCAATTGGACCGAGTGAAAATAATTATTGTGGATATATTTTATTAAATTAAATTAATAAAGTGAAAAAAAAAATGTGCAAATACTAGATAATGATTAGAGATCTGAGATCCAAATCCCTGAGGAAGGATAAGGATCATAAGACTTGCCCAATTCTCCGAAAATCCTTGGAGGAAATAAAATTAAATATAGAAATTTAGATTGGAGATAAAAATCTAAAAAAGCTACCCCAGTAAAGAGGAAGATACTGGGAAGAGGTGGAATAAAGTGAGAAAGAGGAAAAGCTAGATTTAAAGTACTTTTGTGGAAGAAACAAAAGGAAATCCTAGGCACAAAAGAAAGCAACATCCTGATTTAAGTGGACGGAATCAAGGGAAACAGGCTAATGGGAAAGTAAGATTATATAAGAAGATTCAGGATAGACAAGAGGTTGTCTATTACTAGAGAATTTGATTTCTACTCGGAGGGAGCTATGGAGAAATAACTCAAAGGTTTGGTGGAACGTAGTCTACCTTAAGTGGTGTGCACAATTAATTTGATTTGTTTAAAGTCATACTTTAGTTTTGATATAAGTTTACTGAGGAGGTAAAATAGTATATATTTGTATGCAATTATGAATCTGAATATGAGTCTCTGCTCTATAATTAATATTAATTAGAAATACAGTGGAAAGGTTTGTACATTTAACATAAATAATTATCATAAAATAGTTTGTTCTATGTTGTTGTACAAACATGAATCTATAGAGAACCGACTCTTAGAATGTCTAAGCCCTGTATACAACTCAGATATGAGGTTAAGTACCTCTCAGAAAATTGGTATTTCATTAAGATATCTATTTTAGTATTATGTTACCAATATGTGTATCATATTATGAAACAAATTATAAATCGAAATAAGTGTGTATGATAAATAAAATAATACACATTATTATTAAACAATTTTTTGTTTTGTAGTACCATTTAGTAATATAAAGTATTAATTCAATATTTCTAAACAATAAGCCTAAGAATTTGATTCATAATGCACATAGAAAATTCTATTAGGAAATTTTCATAGCAAAGAGGAAAATAGTACATGAAAAATAATATTTATGAAATTTTCTATGCTGGAAATTATGAATGAACAGATTTTATTTTGAGTTAAATACTTACAGTAACGGAAGGAGATACACATATTTATCAAAAATCCTAAACTAATACTTGAATTAAAAGGGATACTAAACAGTTCAAGAACTAACATCAAAGTATGTCAAGTATATTACATTGTCACAATAATCTTTAAAAGCAGAGTCCTTGGATGTATATAGTCCAATTATAATTGAAAATAAGGCTACACCAATTTTAAAAAATGTTTATTATAAACAATTGGAAAGAACACTGGAAAGTGATCAAAGGTTGCATATCAGGAAAATTCCCAAAATAGCACGATGGACCAACCTGAATGGAAGGAAATCCATAAATTGGTCTCAACTAGGAATTCAAGAAATTCAGTATGTAAGACAAGTAGAGTGTAGTGTACCTGCATTTAACACACATTCCATGAATTATTTGTAGTCATGGTTATTAAATATAATAATCGACTTAGAAAAAATAAAATAAATAATCACTTAAAATAAGTAGTATGATTACCTTGGGATTTCATCAGGAGAGGTGGACCTGCAACCATAACCAGAAGAAAAAAATTAGTAAAATAGAAACGCATGATGTTAATACTTAGTGTAAAATGAACAATATACTTGATATATTGATTTGGTAAAGACCCAGTACATAATTTACGAAAGTCCCAAATTTCTAATTATGGGTTAAATTCCAAAACATAAAAAACAATGGAGATGTTTTCTTTGGATGAAAAAAAAATAAGACATTCTAACGAGTAAAATGTAAATTGTAGATTTGTACAGAGGATGTAGGAACCCTCTAGTATGCTATAAGAGAAATGAGACCTCTGAAAGAGGCAGAAGTTTTATCAAATCATCATAATGTGAAGATTTTTCTCGTCATAATAATTGAAATAGATAGCTTTGGTGGAGAATACGTAAACCCTATAATAAACCTTACAAGATGGAAACTATGACAGAATAGTGCATGGATATCAAGTAATAGAGAGACATAACCATACCTAGAGAAATGCATAGAATGAAAGCGTAAAGCAGTTTTGTTGAAAATCCCATGCGTAATCTCAGTGAAGTTCTCAAATTCATTTGCAAGCGCGGATAAATTAAATATGAGAAATTGTTGATGAATAAAAGCTTCAACTATATAGGGAACAATAATAAACAAAAACAATTTAATAAATAAAGTTGCAGAAAAATGATAATATGGGTAACCAACTAAAAATTACAGACCCAGACTGAGAAATGGGAAAATTAACTCAAATAAGGCCATTTGGAAATGAATGAGAAAATTGTTGACAAGTTCTAACCTTCTTTACAACTCAGAAAAACCAAACGAAAACTATGGTTAGGATATTGTTCCAACAGTTAGAATAAACAAATACAGATAGTGGTCAATCGCTCCATTGATGGACCAAAAAGGATATTAATTAAGTTAAAGGAATGAGAAATATACTTATTAGAAATGCATATTTGAAACTTGATAAACGATGATAAAATGAAAGAAAAACTAGACTTATTACCTACGTGGAAAATCATTGAGAAAAATGAAGTTTTCGTTGAACAAAAATGCAGCAACAACACTACGTAAGCTTAGGCCTTAAATTTCGAAGGAATGAGGAAGTTAACGATGGAGTTAAGGGTATGTTGATTCCATAACTTTGGAAGAAATACGAAGACAATCGTTTCTGAAAACAAGTAACTTGGAAATAAAAAAAATTAAACAAAAATTGTAACATTTTATGGAAATCCCAGAACCCTAGCTACGGATCGAGAAAAACCATGCACGTGTTGTCAGTCCAATGGTTGAATATATACTCCCACGAATAGATGGGTGGTGTCTGAGAATTGGTAGAAGTGTACATCAAGTTTTAGTGTGAAGGGATCCCAATAAAAATATGGTACAAAAGTGGATACAAATTGGTTACAGACCATTCAAATCATACTTGTCCACATAAATGCCAAGAGGGATTTGGGAGTTGTCGGAATTAACGTGGAGAGTCACAAGAGGGTAATGTCCATACAAATTGACACGGTGGATCAAACCCATAAGTCGGGAAAATTATGTGAGATATTTTCCTTGTGAAAGTATGTAACCTTTCACATCTAAATAATATACATATCTTATGTGATAATAACTGGCGTACAAAGAAAGATATCAACATTCCTAATTACCATGTTACGTGATAGCGTCTTGGCACAAGGGCCGCAGAAAGTAATGCGAAGTGGTAAATAAGATATATGGGATTAATGTAAAGATTACACTAAACAAACAATTTAATATGTTGGAGGATTCGTCATCACCAATCGAATCCAAAGTTGGCGGATACACTAATAAGGGAATGGTACTCAGACCCCAATGAAGGTGAGTAAAAACATTTATGGGTTGAATAATGTAGTTAGGTGTATTCAAAGATATATGTTGGAAGGGCATAGAAATACCTTTATTATTGTAAGACAGTGAATGAAGATTCACCTAATGACTATTGCATAAAAATTAAGTTGATGACATGAAAAAGGAATAAGTCTAAGAAAAATTAGTGTTTAAAGTTAAATAAGAACATTTTATTCATAAGTGAAAAAGGGAAGGCTTATTCATATATTAATTCCATATTGAATAAGGGAGAGGAATTGATATTAAAGGAAAATTGTAATTGACACGGTGGAAAGTTGAATAATGTCATAACCAGTTTATGAGTAAACAGTGACATAGTGTAGTCAAGTAAATTATTAGTGACAAAAATACGTCGAAATACGATGAATGACATTCTAACAATTAAAATAAGTTATAGATAGTGCTATAAGTCAAATTAATAATATATAGTGTGGGAAATGATGAGTTATAATTAATAATAATTAAATTGGACTTTAATTATCACTCTTTTAACATCCATATAAATAAAATGGAGTTGAAATTATACTTAGAGTATCATGGAAGTTATAAAGGAAGTATAATAGCCGAAAGGGTAAAAGTAAAATTACTACTAAGTTTAATGTTGATGAAAAACATTCATCCTACGAGGACTAGAAATAGTCCATACATGGATTGTATTTAGCTGAAAGGTTATAAATAGAAAAAAAAAATTGTGTCAAACTGGAAGTGTTATAGTACAACCATACAGAGACAAGCTATATTTATTATAGACTACTCTGTTAAATGTACAAACCTACCAGTTCATTGCACCTTAGTATCTTTAACCTTTCTTTCATGTACAACATCTACACTTGAACATATTTAATCAAGTCCATTACTACTAGTTTACTTTACCATAATAAGAAAAATAATACAATTCTAAGTTAAAATGAATTAACTGATGCATCCAATTAAGGTAGACTAGGTTCCAACCAACCTTTGAGCTCTTTCTCCACAGCTCCCCCTAATCAGAGATCAAATCTTCTAGTAGTAGACAACCTCTTGCCTACCTATAATTTTCTTATTTAAGCCTATTTCCCCATCATCTTGTTTACTTAATTGCATCCAGTTAATCATGATTTTGTTTTCCTTTTTTCTTAGGCTTTCCTTTTGTTTCTTCCACAAAAGTACTTCAAAACCAGCCTTTCATCTTTCTATTTTTATTCCACCTCTTCCCAGTAAGTTTCCTCTTTACTCGGGTATATTTTTAGATTTTTATTGCCAATAAAATTCAATATTTAATTTATTTTCTTCAAGGATTTTTGGACAACTAGGAAAGTCTTATGATCCTTATCCATCCTTATGGATTTGGATTCTGATCACTAATCATTAGCTAGCCGTTGCACCCTTAATTCCATTTTCATTTTATTAATTTCAATTAATAGAATATATTCACAATAAGCGTTTTCCCTTGTAATGTCCCCAATTTCTATGCTTTTATTAAACATTTGAACAAGTCCAAAATGGAACAGTGGGCCGCAATGGAAAACAATTGTGTGGATTTATTTTATTATTTCAAGTTAATAAAATAAATGGAAATTAATTGTGCAAAGACTAGATTATGATTAGAGGTCTGGAAACCAAATCCATGAGGATGGATAAGGTTTATAATACTTTCCAAATTCCCAAAATATCCTTGGAGGAAATAAATTAAATACTAAATACTATATTGGAGATAAAAATCTAGAAAGATACCCCATTAAAGAGGAAATTACTCGGAAGAGGTGGAATAAATCTAGAAAGAAGAAAAGCTAGCTTTAAAGTACTTTTGTGGAAGAAACAAAAGGAAAGCCTAGGAACGCAAGAAAGCAGCATCCTAATTTAACTGGACACGGTTAATGGAAACACGCTCAGGGGAAAGCAAGCTTAAATAAGAAGATACAGTATAGACAGGGGTTGTCTATTGCTGGAGGATTTGATCTTTGCTCAGGGGTGTTGTGTAGAAAGAGCTCAAAGGTTGGGTAGAACCTAATCTACCTTAAGTGGCATGCGCCAATTAATTTGATATTTAAATTATACGTTATTTCTATTATAAGTTTGTTGAGGAAGTAAAGTAGTATAGATATATATGAAATTATGAATCTGAATATGAGTCTATAGTGGAATTAAGGTGAATTAGAAAGAAATTTGGAAGGTCTGTACATTGGACAAAATTGGCTATAGTAAAAATAGTCTGTCCTGTGTTTTTTTACAGACATAACTCTGTAGAGAACCAACTATTAGAATGTATAAACATATTATAAGGCTTATATCTGAGGCTAGGTAACTCTCAGGAAATTGTTATTTCATTAATAATTTTTTTCTAGTATTATGATACCAAGTTGTGCATCATATTATGAAACAAATTCTAAGCAGAAATAAGTATGTATGAGAGATAAATGAATACATAGTATAGTTAAACAAATTACTGTTATGTAGTTTCAGTGAGTAAGATAAATTATTAATTCAGAAATTCTAGATAGGAAAAAGAAGATATATTTTCATAATGCATATGGAAACTTCTGTAAGAAAACTGTCATAGCAAAGAGAAAAATAGTGCATGCGAAATGATAGTTATGTGAATTTATATGGTGGAAATTATGAACATATAAATATTGTAACGAGTTAAATACATATAGTAAAGAAAGGAAATATACATATTTATCATGAATCCAGAGCTAGCATTGAAGTTAAAAGTGATACGTAACATTTTCAAGAATTAGAATCAAATTCTATCCATTATGTCACATTGGTACAGGAGTATTTAAAATCAATGTCCTTGGATGTACAAAGTCCAAATGTATTTTTGAAAATAAATTTATACAAATTTAAAACAATGTTCATTGTAAATAATCTAGCAAGGCTCCGGAATATAATGCAGAGGTTGCATATTAGAAAATTCCGAAATAGCATGCTAGATAGACCCGAGTCAACATGAATCCATAAATTAGGCTCTACTATGAATTAATGGAACTCGCTATGTAAGATAGGTAGGGTATAATGTATCTGCATTAAACAGAGTCAATGAACTAGTTCGAGTTATGGTTATTAGAGATAATAATCGATTAAAAAAAAAAACTTAACAACACTAGTGTGTTTACCTTTGAATTTCAGCAGGAGAGTCCAACCTGCAATCATAACAAGATAAAATAATGATTAAATTTGTAAAACCTTGCTAGCAATACTTAGTGAAAAATAAACAATATTCTCAGTATATTGAGTGGTAAAAACACATTGAATACTTTATAAAAACCCCAAATTCCTAGCTGTGGAATAAGTCTCGAAAATACAAAAGATTGTATAGAGTATAAATGTCTCCTTTCGAAATAATAAAAAATATGTTTATAATGAATACAATGTAAATAGTATGTTTCTACAGATGATGTAGGAACCCTTTGACATGGTAGAAGAAAAACGAGACCTCCGAAAGAGGGATTCCTTGCTCCAAATCATCCACAAATGTGAAGCAAGTATTAATTATAATATGTGAAATAGGTAGCTCCTATTGAGAATAAGAAAAACCTATAATAAACTCTGCAATATGGTTCTAATAAAATCTACAACAGAATATATCTAGAAATGTAACATGGATATAAGAGGGTAGAGCAATAGAAACATAGCTAGAAAAATGCGTATAACGAGAGTCGGAAAACAATTAGGCCAAAAATCCCAAGCTTAACCTCAGCCTAGTTCTTGAGATTCACCTACGTTAGCAGACAAATGGAATATGAGAAATCTTTGCTGAATAAAATATTTAACTAAATAAATGACTAGTAATAAACAAAACTAGTGTTATAAGTCAAATTTTATAAAAAATGAGAAAAGATCAATTCCGAGAAAAAAATAAAAAGTAGCACGATTAACTAGAAGTCAAATACTGATCGAGATTGATAAATGGAAAAATTAACTCAAATAAGGCCATTCGATAATGAATGAGTGAAGCGTTGAGAGTTTTAACCTCCTCTACAACTTAGAAATCCAAACGAAAATTAAGGTTAGTATATTTCTCCAAACTGTTGGATGAGATAAACACATAGGGTATTTAAAATATCAATTGATTTACTGAAATAGATATTAATTAAAATAAAGGACTCTGAATTGTATATATGAGAAACGTGGACTGGAAATTGAATAAATGATGATAAAATGAGAAACCATACTTATTACCTCTATGGGAGATCCTTGTATAGGGGGAATTCATCGTTGAATAAAAACACAAAAAAAACACTGCGTGAATTTAAGAATTTCACTATGAATTAATAACATTAACCATGGAATCAAGTGTATGCTCATTCCAGAATTGGAAATAAAAAAAGAGACGAGCGTGATTGCAAACAAGGAAGCTGGAAATTAAAACTCGTAAACAAAACTGTAACATTTTACGGAATCTCAAAACCTTAGTTATGGAAAGATCAAAAATATCCACGCATGATTGATCCAACAGTCGAAGATACATTCCCTCGGATAGATGGGTGGATTACAAAAACTATGTAGACAAGTACCTCGATCTTAATAATAAATAATCCCAAGAAAAATATGGGGCAGGGGGTGGATGCAAATTGGTTACAAACCATTTAAAATCATACATGTTCATATTAATGCCAGAAGGATTTTAGGAGTTGTCAGAAGTGACGTGGAGAGTCACAAGAGGAAGTAATGACCATATGAATTGACAAGGTAGATCAAACCCAGCAACCGAGATAATCGTACGAGAGATATTCTGTATAAATTCCTTAACCTTTCACATCTAAGTGATATGTATATCTTGTATAGTGAGAAATGGCATAAAAAGAAAGACATTGAAGTTCATAATTACAGTTATATGTGGCCGAGTCTTTAAAAAATGGTTTCCTAAAATAACTCTAAGTGGTAATTAAGATATCGGAGATTAGTTTAATCATTTTATTATAGAACAAATAAATATAATGGAGGATTTCTTGTTAGAGGTTATCACCATTTAAAACCCAAATTTTTGGATACATGAATAAATGAACTGCAATATGGTCCACATCAATGTGACTAAATATATCTATAAGGGTTGAATAATATAGTTTTGTGCATTCAAATCTTGAAAACACAGATGTATGTTAAAGAGGTATAATTGTAAGAGGGTGAATGAAAATTAATGTAATGGCCCCTTCATAAAAACTAAGTAGATACCTTTATTAGAGGTATAATTCGTACCTTTATAATTGTAAGACGGTGAATGAAAATTAATGTAATGGCTCCTTCATAAAAACTAAGTAGATGATGGCATGTAAAAGGAATAAATTAAAAAGGGTTTTAGTTATTAAATTTAAATGGGTCATTATATTAATAATTTTAAAGGGAAAGAGATTATTAATATACCAATTCCATGTTAACTAAGGAAGGAGGAGTCTTTCTTAAGGGAAAATCTAAATTTTTATTTTATAAATTGAGTACTGTCATAACCATCACATGAGTAAACAATGACATAGTATAGCTAAGTCAATTGTTATTGACGGAATTATGTCTAAATACGACAAATGCTATGCTATCTGTAAGAATAAGTTAATGATAGTGCTATAATTAAATGATTTTTTTTTTTGTTGAAATTGAATGTGTTACAAATGGTATCATAACCCATGTTAAAACACTGGACCACAATGTGTTTTGACACCAGAGAAAAAATATGTTTTTTTTTTGTAAATTCGGTGGGACCTTTCTATTTTCTATTTATAATTATAGGACAGGCTACAAAATATAAAATTCATACTGTGGCCTCAACCTGCCCGTAGGAAACTAGGTGTATTGGCCACCTGAATGCATGGAAAGCATACCAAAATTGAAATAGTTTCATCCTTCTATATGTCGCATTAGCTATCTGTCCTACTACTGCAATTTGTCCAAATTTATGACATAAAAGAAGTTCATATACATTCAAAAAGTGCATGAAAGCTAAAATCTATAAAGACTAGCCATCTGAAGAGGAAACAGGAGTTGGGTACTTCATAGTGGCCCCAGTCATGTCAACTTGCTGCATCTACTGGAGCAGCTTCTCTATATGATTAACCCGATCATCCATTCTCTGAATGTGATTTGTTGCCTAATACTGGGTAATCTTAATATGCTGCATCTGGTGTTGTATGTCCTAAAACAGTTGTTGAATGCAAGGTTCTACCTTTGGAGGTTTTGCTTTGGCATGGGCAGGATGAAAACTCTGTATAGCTTTTTCTAGGAGATATTTGAGAGTCGAGTAAGTGTGAATAGTCTGATTAAAAAGAGTATGGCAAGCACGGGTATTGCCTGGGTCTGTAATGAAGACCAGAATCTCAACTTCAGTTTCATTGCCTTCGGGATCTGCTTGAATGTATCTTTCCCAGCCTCATATTTCTTGACGAACAGTTGAAGAAATACCCATGACATAAGTGAAAACAAGGTTCTCTAGATGCTCCTGGTTTGTTGTACGGCCTCGTTTCTATGGGATATGTTCCAACAGGTCCTTCTGTTTGCCCTTGGCAGACTTCGACTGTGTGTGTCTCTTCCCCATAGTTGGAGGAGTCCTATGCATGAACACAAACAGGCAGAATGAGCTTGTAAGGAGGTGGGAATTAATGTCAAAATCACCCTTTTTTACCCTTTGAGAATATATAACTCTTTTTTCTGAAGAGGAATGAAAATAGTCCGTAAGAACCCAATGCAGTGGCTTATATAGAGAGATAGAATTACTTGTAGGAGGACAATGAAAACAGAGGGCAGCAAAATTTTTAGCCTTGTACCAATACCTACAGCTAAGACTGTCTAGTTTGATACGAATGAACTGGGTCGACCTCATACAAGAGAAAGTGGCCGAGCACACCAGAGAATTCAGAACCGAGCAAAAAGTAGACACGACTTGAAATATTCGAAGCCTTTTAGGCTGATTGGGGAAGATGCAGGGACAATCTACAGGGTTGTGATAGAGGAATGCCAACTTTAAAGCCCAATTCCGGAAACAATGAAGGATGAAAGAAGGGAACATGTGTTATAGCATCATTTTTCATCGTCTAGTGATTCATGATTGTCTTTATGGCTTTGTGGACCCATTACTACAGAATTGAACAAAATTCACTAAAAAACAGTGTTAAAATTTCCATACGCGGTTCTGCCCAGACTTTTCCACGTGTATACGCGATTCCATATATACTTTTCCATGTATGCCATTAAAATCATTAAAAAATATATAAAAATCCCTATTTTCAGGTTGGGTTGATGGTTAATCCAGTAGTTCAACCACCCCAGCACGTGGCCAATTGTTTCCAACTGATTGAAACTACTTTGAGGGAGTATAAAAGCCCCTCATGTGCATGGCCTAAGGGAGAGAGAAATTTTATAGACATTATACTCTGTTGGAATCCCAGTTCAATTCTTTTTCCCCGTGCCTTCTGCACTTTCCCAGATTTATACAAGAAACCCTTGTTTCCTGGAGATGTTCATCCATTTATATGCCATCTTGAGTGCACAAGTCCTGAAAGTATCTTAGCGAGGCAAGGGCAGGAAGAATCCAGACGACGGTCTGCTCGAAGATCATGGAAGGATTTCGGTGATCTCTCCACTTTTACTACTGTACATGATGTTCGTGATAATGAAGAACCATCTTGTTCCTAAACTCGTGTGTTAATGTTTACTTATATGTGTGTAAAGATTATCATTTAAGCATTTATTATGGTTTATATAATATTTCACATGGATTTCACTAACGTTTAGGAGAAATATATGTTGTGCAACTAGGTTTCCGTGCAAGTTCTTTCTTGTTTTCCAGGTTGAAGGTGGAAGAAGAGTCGTTGGGGGTTTGGACCCCGCAGGATCTACATCGAACGTAGGACTACGGGTGAATTCTGCTACCGTTGTTAACTAGTTTTTTGCATTCGAGTATGGTTGTGTGTGAGTCCTTCTGAATAGCATGCCCTGCTTTGTGGAGGTTTAGACCCAAAAAACCTCTAGGGTGATTTTCCCCAAAACAGAACTGGCGACTCCACTAGGGACCACATTCTTGTGATTCCCCTGTTTGGTGGTTTCAGCTGGTTGATAGGTTTCCAATAGTTTTAACTTTTATTTCCAGTCCAGTTAACTCTTTCTCAGTGAGACTGAAGTCATGGTTTTTTATCCAAGCTTGATCCTTTTCATTTTTTATTATTTACCTTTGTATACGCGGGTTTGTCTACACACAGACGCGTATACACGCAGTTTTTTTTAAAGGGAGTCGCGTATACGCGGGTTTCCTTTGGCACAGTGACGTATGCACGCTTGTTTCGAAAATGTAAAGTCACGTATATCTGGGTCAATTTTTAAATTTTAGGTTTCTTGGCTTTTTACTCTTGTCTGACTGTGGAGACCTGTTCCTGCAGTGTCTTTTTGTCCTCTAGATTGTGTTGAAAGTGGTCTTTGGTCTTTTCTCTCTCTTGTTTGATTGAAAACTAGCTTATCTGGCAAATCTTGTTTCTTGTGCTGGCATTTCTGGTTCGAGTACCAAGATCTCTTTTTGGGGATTCTTGGTTGTTCTTCTTCATCAGAACAGAGAGATTCTGCTCATTTACTCTTTCCTACCTTTGTGTCTTGCTTTGCGCTTCGATTTTTTCCCATTGTTTGGTTGGTTTTCTTGAGTTCAATTGACTAGGTCTTGTTGCGATTTTTGAAGAGTCTTTCTTGGTTCTTTGAAGTTTTTGTTTGCTGCAAGGTTGTACTATTCTTCTAGGCTGAGTGATTGAGTTTCTTGTCTTATTTTTCTCATATAAATCTTGCTACTAGCTAGCCCTATAAGTTTTAGAGCATTTTTGAAGTTTTTTCTTGAAATTCAGAGTTGTTTGGCTTGGGATTTGATAGTTTTTCTTGGTATTTTCTAGCTCTTCATTTTTATAAAACTCAAAAGCTCAAAAAACATTTTTTTTTTCATTTTTTTTTTTTTTCATTTTTGTTTTTGTTTTGTTATATCTGTTGAAGCTTTGTTGAGGTTTCTTGCTTTTGGTCTTTGACTTGATTTTGGAAAGGAATTGTCATTGGTTTCTTCCTCTTGTTTCAAGCGTTTTGGTGTCTTTATATTAAAAGTTTCTGATTTTGGGAACTAGCTTTTTGGACAACCAAAAAGAGATAAAACTGAAGGATCTTTGGGAAATTTCTCTCTGCTTTAGTAGATTTTTCATCTTAGAATTTGCATGCTCTTAGTGATTTTCATCAGGTGCACTTAAGCATTTAGTCATTTTCATAGTTTTTGTGAGTGTGAAGTTTGTTATCTGAAAAGAAAAATAAATTTTTTTTAGTCTCGTAGAACCTGTGTAGAAGTTTCTTTTCATAAAAAGACAATAACTACATTCGCATGTAGTTTGGTTTTTATTAATTTCTTTTTTGCGTCAAAACACCACAAGTTTCATTTCCGTATCCCTTTGACTTAACATAATGGCCAATTAAAATAAGTGATATAATTTAAAAGAAACTAGCAAGTTTTTTAAGTGTCATACACCAACTAGCTAGGTTGTAGGGCCTCAGATTAGGTGAGTGGAGAGTTAACTCTCTAAGGCCACTCAAACAAAACATAGAAGTTGATTAATTGAGCAAAATCCAACTCCGTTAGGTGGACCGGGAAAGCTCTCCTTTAGAGAGTCAAGCGCGAGGGGAAGTGAAGGCTGAGAAGAGAGATACCCCCTCTCTGATTTGCTGAATCTGACCTCAAGACCGTTCCGCCCGGCTTCTGACAGGGATTGGTGCCCATAGTTGCCACTCCTAGGTTCCACATAGGTGATTGAGGGGGGGAATACCCGTGGTACCTGAGGCATATGTCGTATCACTTTCAACAGTACTTCTGGGGGGTGCCCTTGCGAAGCTTGGGTACTTGTGCCAGTAAAGGCTGTCGTTAGGAGGTCAGCGTAATTGTTTCTAATACCTTCGCTAGTAGGCCTGGGCCGTAATTATCCCAGACTACTTTCGGGAGGTCCTATGTTTCGCTTTCTTGTATTTTGGTGTCCAGTCCTAATCACCCGGAGCGGAAATACCTGAAGGCTGTTTGGTTGATTGTATCTCAGGGATTATTTTTTGTAGTGAGTGCTCTTTGCTCCTAGCTTTCCTAGCTTTATACTTTTTGAGTATAATTAAAATTTGTTAAAGTGGCTGATCAAGCGCCTCGTCGATCGAGGAGAATCCGGGGGTTATCTCTCGAGAGTTCAAAGCCTTCTTTAAAAAGGCGTAGGAGTAGTTTAGCAGGTTAGTATCACCCTGTGGCGTCTGACGCAGTGGAGAGAGATCCTCCACAAGGGTCTGAAGGTTGCGTAGCTGAATCTGGTGTTGGATCCAAGAGGAGCGCTCCGCTCACCTCGCGAGTTTTATTTCCGCAGGAAGAAGAAGTTCAAATAGAGGAAGTACCTGAACCCTCTGTGTCACTTCCATCTCCTCTTCCTCTTGATTATCCGTTTTTTGTTGAATACATCAGACCTGAGTCAGAGAGACCGGAAGATCCTCTATATTATTCATACCTTTCGATGGCTACGACTGGGAACGCGGCTTCTGCTGTGAGTACTACATGCATTCAGACTCCTGCTTTTGTTCAAGGAGGTGGCACGATTGCTATATCTTCGATTTCTTCTAGTGCTGCTGTGTTTGGATCTGTTTTCACCCAAGAACATGCTTCTCAATCTGGTCCCTTCAGTTTTGGAATGCCCACTAGTGGGATTCCTTCTTTTTCCTTTTCCGCTCCTGCAGCTGGATCTACACCCATGTCTTCCATGGCTAGTGGATCAGCTTCTTTTCAAGATTTCCCCTTCGAAACTGGACATATTCCTAGTTCCAATCCTTCTTTAGGGTCCTTTCCATTTACTTCTCAGACCCAGAGTTTCAACCCTTGGTCTGGAGGTCAGAATTCGACTACTTTTACAGGTTGGAACCCTGTATTCACTACAGCAGGGGCAGGGAATCAGTTTTACGCTGGTCACCAAGGGAATCCTTATTTCCCTTCATCGAGTGATTATCAGACCTTTTCCCCTCTTTCTAATGCCTGGAACCCCTATCAGGGGCTTTCCTCTTCATTTCATACTTCAGTGGGGGCAACTGGTCTGGTCTTTGGTAACTCTGCGTTGGGAGGAGGTTCTTCTCCTTTTTCTACCAGTTCTTTCTAGAAACCTGGTGCCTCATAAAATCTAGGGTATTCTTTTTAGAATTTTTGGAATTCATCCTATCAAGGATGGAATCCTTAGGCTCCTCCTCGTTTACCTTTTCTGGAAACGTAAAACTTGCCAGATCTGTCGAAATTGACTAATGATCTGATCCGTTATAGTCCGGGGTGGCCTCCGGTTCCCACCAAACTTCCTTCAGACATTCCAAAGTTTGAAGGCAAGAATGGAGAAGATCTGGCTGACCACATCACCACCTTCCATTTATGGTGTTCTTTAAACTCCCTGATCGATGATTCGATTAGGTTGAGATTTTTTCAACGCACCCTAACTGGAAACGCTGCCAAATGGTATATTGAGCTAACTGGGGGCAGTTTTGCTACATTTGGAGAACTGGCTGTTACATTTCTAAACCATTTCTAGTTGCCCATCCGTTATGATGCCGGGACTGAACTCCTGGCTAATTTTAAACAGGACGACGCAACCCACATTTCTGACCATATTCAAGAATGGAGGAGAAGGAAGAGGCTTATTAAAGCTCATATTCCAGGAGAATTCCTTCTAGAATGGTTTCTGAAATCTCCGCAATCAGATATTTAGAAAGATGTATCCCTCTGCGGGGTATTTTCCGAGGAGCAGGCCATTTTTAGGGCCCAGCAGCTGGAACTGATATATTCTCACTCTGGGGTCCTCCATAAATATTTTCCCAATGCTCCTCGCTCCAAATTAGATTTATCCAAAACTAAGCCTGGTCCTCATGGTGATGGACTTATTGGGTCGATCAATAGTGGTGCAGCCAGCCTGCTTACTCAATTGCATAAGTTGTCTTTGTAATCTGCTCCTTCTGGTCAGGCTGTGCCTGCTGAGTCATCACCTTCCCCCTCTTTGTCCATAAATGTTGTCCAAGATTCTGATCCCAAAGGAAATAAACAATCTGAAGGGAAGAAGAAGGGACGAAATAATAAGAAAAAGGGAAAGAATGGGAAGAATAATTCGAATAAAACCAACGAGCATGTTGGTGAGGGTCAAAAGGATAAAAAGAAAGTGAAGTTTCCATGCAAGCTGTGTGCTGGAGACCATCTTACGCAGCTTTGCCCTAAAATTCAGGATGCGCAGCGCTTGTTAGCCCAGCAGGGTTCTTCCAGTTCCCAGGCTGTGTTAACAAACCCTTTTCCCCAAGGGAAACAACTAGTTGTTGGTGCGAATCAAAATCCCGGGGCTTCCTCTGGGGGCACCCAGGAAGGGGAAATTCCATCGAACATATTCATGATGAGTGCTCACGTGGATGTCGCTACGAGATCCGGTGATTATGGCAGAGAAGAGTCTTCGAAAGCTAAGGATGCTCCTGATGCTACTGAGTCTCTTCACATTACAAGGCCTACTGTTGAGCCTATGCCTCGGATGCCCAAAGCATCCACTAAGCGTTCGACGATTAATCCAAATGCTAGGGCTACCTAGAACTATTCTATTGTGGAAGATCTGGTGTAGAGTCCTTGTGCTATGTCAGCTTTAGAGGTGCTCCAGTCTTGTCCAGCTCAACGCAGTGCCTTGCTCACTGCCATTGGGGCTATTGATCCGAAAAATTCTCTTCTGATTACATTTGATATGACTAATTTTAAGAAGAGACTCCCCCATCATATGGTTTTTCATATTAAATCAGCGTACCGGAAGTGCAATATCTTTCGGACGGTTATTGATGAGGGTGCTTCCACATGCGTGATGTCTCTCACATGTTGGAAGACGATTGGATCTCCCAAAGCTGTTCCATCTACCACTCTTCAGACTGCATTTGATGGTCATTCTCATAGACCGCATGGTATTTTCCCAGCTTTTCCTATCTGTGTTGGGGGAAAAACTGTGAATATAGAGGTTGAGGTAGTTGATGCAAGCTTGGAATACAACCTTCTGTTGGGGAGAAACTAGATTTATGAGATGGATGCCATTGCATCCTCATTATTTCGGATTATTTGTTTCCCTCACGAAGGGAGGATTGTTATAGTGGACCAACTGGAATATCCTCCTGTAGACCCAAATGCGTCTACTGACTCATCTGTTCCAAAGTTGGATAATAATAAGGCGCCTGTTGAGAATTAGGGGTTGGAATGTATTCTTCCTTGATGGGTACTTTCAATATTCCTCCTCCTACAGTTCATATTAATGCGATTTCATCCTCCAAGGCTCCTCTTCAAAGAGAGTTCTTCAGAACTCATTATTTTTCGGACCCTTGGACCTTACCTTCCCCTACCGCCACATTAGTGGAAGGTCAAGTGGGTGGAATGGAATTTCCAATGTCTGCAGCTGAGATTTCTTATCAGTCTATTGTTGACTCTGCAGAATCCATCCTAGCTCCTCTCTCACCAGAAGAGTTGGATGGAGATGTGGCTCCGGCTTGGGCACTTAGTTCTTCTTCTGCCCAGGATTTCCTTGATACCACTCTTCCATATGAAGAGGCCATCCTGGAAGCTATGACTGGTATAGATAGATCGTGGGATGATTTGCATCATCTGTCTTACTTTTTACCTGATTTGAGTGAAGTTGAAACGAGTTTTCCAAGTCCTCTGTCTCCTAGTCCTGTTCACCCAGTCCTGAACCCTTTAGCACCAACACAGGTTTATGCCGAAGGGAACATGGATGTGATTTCTCCTACTATCCCGGTGAACATTTCCAGGGATCCCAATATTATTGAGAATGTCTTCATTGGAGCTGAATGTTCCCATGAAGAGATTCAGATTTACACCGAGCTCTTTAAAGAGTATAGGGATGTATTCGCTTGGTCTTATGAGGAAATGCCTGGTATAGATCCATCTATTGTCCAGCATGAGATCAAGACTTACGAAAACACTAAGCCTGTGAGGTAAAAACTTCATCCAGTCAATCCTAGGAAGGCAGCAGCTATCAAATATGAGGTGGAGAAGCTGCTTAAGGCGGGATTCATTTTCCCTGTTCCTTTGACTAAATGGGTTTCAACCCCTGTTCCTTTGACTGAATTGGTTTCAACCCCTGTTCCTTTGACTGAATTGGTTTCAATTCGAGTGTGCATTGATTTCAGAGACCTCAATAAAGCATGTCCTAAAGATAATTACCCCACACCATTTATCGATCAGATCATTAACGAGTGTGCCGGTAATGAGATTTTCTCCTTCATGGACGGTTTCTCCGGATATAATTAGATTACTTTCCGTCCTGAAGATCAACATAAGACTGCCTTTATTTGTCCCTGGTGTACTTTTTCATACAAGAAGATGCCTTTTGGTCTTAAAAATGCTGGGGCTATGTTTCATCGGGTCATGTCATATGCGTTCCACGACATCAAAAAGATTATCGAGGCATATTTGGATGATTTAGCTGCTCATTCGCAAAAGAGAATGTATCATCCTGCTCACCTCCGTCAAATATTTGAACGGTGTCATTTCTATAAGATTAGGTTGAATCCGAACAAGTGCGTTTTCGCAGTTACATCTGGTCGGTTATTGGGATTCATTGTGTCTAGGGAAGGGATTAGGGTAGATCCCTTCAAGGTTGAGGCAATACTTTGGTTGCCTCCACCGTCCTTTATTCGTCAACTTCAAAGTCTACAAGGAAAGTCTAATTTTCTTCGGAGATTTATCATAAATTATGCTGAAGTTACCAAGGGATTTATGAGATTGTTGAAGAAGGGAGTTCCATTTCTTTGGGATGACTTCGCTCAACGCTCGTTCGATGCTTTCAAAAAAGCATTGACCTCTGCTCCTTTATTGAGTCCACCTCATTATAGCAGGGATTTCCTTTTGTATCTGGCAGCAACAAAATCTACTATTGGTATGGTTCTGGTTCAGGAGGATGATGCTCTTGCAGAGCATGTTATTTACTATCTTAGTCAAGGCTTGGTAGGACCTGAACTCCGGTACACTTCGATAGAAAATTTAGCTTTGGCAACTGTTCATGTTGTGCAGCGACTCCGGCATTACATTATTCTATGAAAAACTTATGTTTTGGCAGCAGCCAATGCATTTCAGTTTGTCCTCAGTAGGCGAGTGATTGGGGGCAAATATAATAGATGGATTGTGATTTTGCAGGAATTTGATCTTGATTTTATGTCTGTGAAGTCAAAGAAATCATTGGTTTTTGCAGAATTGATCTCCTATTTTCCCTGTGAGGAAGAAATGATCTATGATTAATCCTTCCCGGATGAACATTTATTTCTTATCTCTTCACAGGATCCTTGGTATGGAGATATCATTATGTATCTTCAGACTGCAAATTTTCCCTCTACTTTTTTGAAAGATGAGCATCGTAAGTTGCGTCACTTGGCTAAGAATTACTTGATTATTGGTGATGCTTTATACTGTCGAGGGGTTGATTCAATCCTGAGACGCTGCTTAACTCTCGAAGAAGCTGAGGCTGTGCTGAATGATTGCCACAGTGGAGCTTCTGGTGGTCATTTATCTGGGCTTTCTACAACCCAAAAGATCTTGCGTGCTGGGTAATTTTGGCCTTCAATTTTCAAGGATTGTATGGAGTTAGTCAAAAAAATTTGTTAGGTCCCTATATTACTAGTATAGTCCCTTATTTTTGTTAGTGTAACCCCCTTATTGTTATTATTGTACCCTTGTAACCCCCATTTTGTTATTATTGTGCCCTTAAATTATTATTGTTAGGTCGGCTAGGATTACATTGTAGCCCACTAGGATTACATTATGGCCCCATGGAATCCTATATATAGAAAGGAGGTTTTGTGAATTGTATCATCCAAGAATTGTTCATTCATGTAATGTATTGGAGGTTGCCCCCTCGAAGTGGCTTATTTCTAAGGCGTGAATATCTCTTTTCTTCTCTTTTTGGAGCTGGTTACACAACATTTGGTATCAGAGGTTTGGGATTCTAGGGTTTCGCTGCTCCAAACAGGTCATCGTGGCATTTTCGCTATAACTTTTTTTCTACGAAGCTTCAGAAGCTGAAATTTTTAGGGTGCGAAGCTGAAATCTTGAGGAAGGTTGTCTAAAAATTTCAGATCTTGGTTCGCAACATTTGAGGAGATATCATCTGTGGAAGTTAGGTATTTTTTCAGGCTCATAAACAGGTCATCGTGGCATTTGCGCTATAAAGTTTTTTGTACGAAGGGTCAGAGTCTGAAATTCATATGGTGCGAAGCTGAAATTGAGGAATCTCGCGTCAAAATTCAGAGCTTGTCTGCAATACTTTGGAGATATGATCTCAGAAGGTAGTGCTTTTTCAGGCTCCTGAATTTCATCTCAAAGAGGTGATCGTGGGAAAAGTTCAATAACTCTCTCTCCGGGCATTGGATTGGAGTGGCGTAAAAAATGGTCGCAAGTACACAGATTTTGGTTTCTTGGCTATAAATTTTAGAGACAAAGGAAGAAAAAATGACATGTGGCAAGTCGTACAAATTCGCTCTACTGAACCAGTCCAGAATTAGGTCATTGTGGGAGATTGGACACAAATTTGTCTTGGAGAATCCAAATCAGGTCAGACCTGTGGCATTTGAAAGAAGCTTCAGAGATCTACTACAGGGCTGAATTTCAGATATCAAATATTTTCAACTACAGAGATAATTCAATTTTAATATCGAGCTCCTAAAAGCTAGTAAAAGGTGTGTATTTTTTTCTGAATTACATAAGTCTTGTTTGAAGAATCAAGTTGAATTGATTCCAAGGGCATCTTGTAGAATAGATATCAATATTGGATTCTAAAATGGCCCCTAAAAAGAATTCAACACCCATCAAGCCTTCATAAGGCTCTACCATGACTCATGAAGATGAAGAATTGCAACATGATCTATCAAAATTACAAGAACAAGTGCAACAAATTTCACTCTCGCAAAGAGCAGCAAAAAATGAAATGGAAGTTTTGAAGAAAGGTGGGGAAGTGAAGATGGATGGTTTGAAGAAAGGCATGGAAGCTAAGATGGATGGCGTGGAAGTGAAGATGGAAGGTTTGAAGAAAGGCGTGGAAGCTAAGATGGATGGTGTGCAAGCTAAGATGGATGGCGTGGAAGCTAAGATGAATGGCATGGAAGCTAAGATGGATGGTATGGAAGTGGGCATGGAAGCTAAGATGGATGACATGAAAGACAACATAGAAAACATGAAGAATGATCTAAAAGCATACATGGAAGGCTTGATGACAAGCTTAAAACCAGAAATGATTCCTAATGGCGGAAATATAGGAGAAGAACCTCCTGAGGAGAACAAAATAAATGTTAATCATGATTTCATAAACTCGAATGTTGGCGGGAAGAACCGCCATATTCCAAAAATGGATATGAGGAAGTTTGATGGAAAGGATCCTGTAACATGGATACTACAGATGGAGCAATATTTTGATCTCCATAACGTGCAAAACACACAAAAGGTACGCATTGCAACTTTACATTTAGAACAAATACATTTGTATGGTATCGATGGCTTTGCTCCCGTAAAAAAATTGTCACTTGGTCAATTTTTACGGAGGAAATGATAGCACATTATGAGGATACAAAGAGCAACACCTTCTTTAGCCAATTGATAAATCTCAAACAAAGGGTTTAGTGGGGCAGCACATTGAGGACTTCCAAAAATTGAATATAAGGGTAACTGATATTCCAGAGGAACACAGGATTGATCTCTTCATAGGCACTTTAAAGGATAACATCCAACATGAAGTTCGCGTTTTGGAACCTGATTCATTGGAGAAGGCATTCAGGTTGGCAAGAAAAGTTGAATGTAAATTATGGCGACAAGGAAGCCTACCACTCAATTCTATAAAGAAGGAAGTGTTGCTACGCCTAGATTTCCACAACCTACAAGGTTGACACCACAACAATTGGAAGAAAAAGAGCAAAAGGGCTTTGCTACAGTTGTGATAGCAAATACACTAAAGGTCATAAGTGTGCTGAGAAGAAATTATTTTACATAGATTGTGAAGAGGAAGAAGAAAATGTACAAGAAGAGGATATACACCAGGAACCAGCCCCAGAAGAGGAAGAAATGAATCCAACCATATCGTGTAATGCACTGGCAGGAATTACCACTCCTCAAACTCTCAAGATAAAAGGACAAATCAAGAAGAGAAAGGTAATAGTGTTGATCGATTCAGGTAGCACCCATAATTTTATTCATTGTAAGGTAGCCAAGGAATTAAATTGTTTCCTATACCCAGCACCAGAATGTCAAGTGATGGTTGCAAATGGAGGAACTATAAATTGCTCTGGAAAATGCCATAATATCAAGCTAACCATGGGGAATATGTGTTGACAAGTCCAATGATTTCCATTCCTATGGGAGGTGCTGATGTTGTACTAGGAGTACAATGGTTACAATCTTTGGGGACGGTAGCTTTTAATTTTCAAGAACTTTTCTTGAAATTTTTTTCAGAAGGAAAGGAAGTCGAATTACTGGGTATTGCGGGGAAGCCAGGAAGGATAATAAGCTCTAATGTCATGACAAAGCTTCTAAAGAAAGAACAGCGAGGCGTAATTGCACAATTATGCTCACTAAAAGTTCCAACATCAAAATCATCTATTTCTGCAGATCTCCAACAAGTCTTGGACAATTATTCCAAGGTGTTTGAAACTCCCAAAGGACTCCCACCTATTCGTGATCATGATCATGCTATTCATTTGATTCCAGGAAGTGTTCCTCCAAACATCCGGCCTTATAGATATCCTTACTTCCAAAAGAGCGAAATCGAACGCATGATTGCAGAAATGTTAGAGGCGGGTATAATTCAACCTAGTCAAAGTTCTTTCTCTGCTCCTGTAGTATTGGTACACAAGAAGGATGGATCATGGCGAATGTGTCCTGATTATAGGGAGCTCAATAAGCTCACCATTAAAGACAAATTTCCCATTCCTGTGATTGATGAATTATTGGATGAATTACATGGAGCACTTTATTTTACCAAGTTGGATCTTCGTTCAGGATATCATCAAATTAGAATGAAGACTGAAGATATTCCAAAAACAACATTTCGAACTCATGAGGGTCATTATGAATTTTTGGTCATGCCTTTTGGCCTTACCAATGCACCTTCTAAATTTCAAGGGTTGATGAAGTCCATTTTCAAACCCTTCCTTAGAAAATTTGTGCTAGTATTTTTTGATGATATACTAATCTACAACAGGTCTTGGAAGGATCATGTTGAACATGTTGACAGGGTGCTCAAACTATTGCAGGAGAAACAATTATATGCAAAAACATCCAAATGTTTTTTTGGAGTACAAGAGGTGGAATATCTGGGTCATATTGTATCTCACGAGGGTGTTAAAGTAGACCCTAACAAAATTAAAGCCATTAAGGAATGGAAATTCCCCACAACCATAAAGCAGTTGCGAGGATTTCTCGGGTTAACAGGGTATTATCGTAAGTTTGTTAAGAATTATGGGAGAATAACAACACCTCTAACAACATTATTGAAGAAAGATGCATTTTCATGGACTCCTAAAGCAACTAAGGCCTTTGAACATCTTAAAGAGGCAATGTGCCTAGCACCAGTCTTAGCTACGCCAGACTTCACAAAAACCTTTATTGTGGAATGTGATGCCTCAGGAAATGGAATTGGTGTTGTTTTAATGCAGGAAGGAAGACCCATTGCTTTTGAAAGTCGTCCAATCAAAGGAAAGTATTTACAGAAACCTATTTATGAGAAAGAAATGTTAGCAATACTGCATGCACTAAAGAAATGGAGAACTTACCTAATGGGACACTTCAAGGTAAAAACTGATCATGATAGTCTTAAACACTTTTTGGAACAAAGACTATCTTCAGAAGAGCAGCAAAAATGGGTCACAAAGATGTTGGGTTATGACTTTGAAATAATCTACAAAAAGGAAAAGCTTAATGTTGTTGCAGATGCACTCTCAAGAAAGAATGAAGAGGTGGAAGCATTGCTTTGTGCCATTTCTATTATCCAACCAGATTGGATAACCGAAGCAAGAGATGAATGAAGAAGGACAAAGATGTATGGACACTCATTCAAAAGTTGCAGCAAGATCCTAGTACATCTGATACATTTAGTTGGAAAAATGATTCCTTATGGTACAAAGACCGCTTATATCTTTGTAAGAATTCCCAACTGAAACAAAAGATTCTTCTGGAATTGCACACTTCTCCTTTAGGAGGACACTCAGGATTTTTAAAAACTTACCACAGGGTGAAGAAAGATTTTTTTTGGGATGGCCTTAAATCCGATATTCAAAAGTTTGTGGCGGAATGTTTGGTTTGCCAGTAGAATAAAGTGGAGACAATTAAGACCCCGGGACTTCTACAACCTTTATCCATTCCAAGTCAACGTTGGGAGGAGATTTCAATGGATTTTATCACAGGTTTACCTAAGTTCGAAGGAAAGAATGTCATCATGGTAGTAGTTGATAGACTTACCAAGTATGCACACTTTTGTGCATTATCTCATCCATTTAAAGCAAGTACAGTTGCTACTACATTTATGGATAGAATTCAAAAGCTACATGGAAGCCCAAGGGTTACTGTGAGCGACAGAGATCCCATTTTTACTGGAAATTTTTGGACGGAGTTATTTTCTTGTTTGGGTACTCAATTAGCTCATAGCTCATCTTATCATCCTCAATCCGATGGTCAAACCGAGATAGTAAATAAATGTTTGGAAGGATATCTTCGTTGTTTTGTATCTGATAAACAAACACAATGGGTCAAGTGGTTACCTCTCGCTGAATGGTGCTATAACACTTCCTTCCATACTGCAGCAAAAATGACCCCATTTATGGCACTTTATGGATATCATCCACCATTGATCACATCATCTTTAAGGGAAAATTCGAAGGTTCAAGCAGTGGAAGATCACATCGAGCATCAGCAAGAAGTTCTCCAACTCTTAAAGGATAACCCGAATTTGGCACAAAATCGAATGAAACAACAGGCAGATCAACATCGTAGCGAGAGAAGTTTTGATGTAGGAGATTGGGTATTTTTACAGCTACAACCATATAAACAAATGTCCCTCAAGCAAGCTAAGAAGGATAATAAATTATCGCCAAAGTACTATGGTCCTTACAAGGTGTTGCAAAAGATTGGTACTATGGCATACAAATTGGAGCTTCCTACTTCTTCGCGAGCACATCCAGTTTTCCATGTTTCATGCTTAAAGAAGGTTATAGGAGAAAATCTTCCAGTTCAAACAATATTGCCAGAACTTGATGAGGAAGGAAAAATCATATTGGAACCAGAAGCGGTCATGGAAACAAGAACTCGACAACCACGGAATCGATCAATTTCAGAGTATCTCATCAAGTGGAAGAACTTACCCACTGAAGATTCTACATGGGAGGATGAGAATTTTATACAGAAGCACCCAGAGCTACTCAAGCGTTGAGGACAACACTTTTTTGAAGGAGAGGGGCATGTTAGGTCCTATATTACTAGTATAGTCCCTTATTGTTGTTAATGTAACCCCCTTATTGTTATTATTGTACCCTTGTAACCCCCATTTTGTTATTATTGTGCCCTTAAATTATTATTGTTAGGTCGGCTAGGATTACATTGTGGCCCACTAGGATTACATTACAGCCCCATGGACTCCTATATATAGAAAGGAGGTTTTGTAAATTGTATCATCCAAGAATTGTTCATTCATGTAATGTATTGGAGGTTGCCCCCTCGAAGTGGCTTATTTCTAAGGCGTGGATATCTCTTTTCTTCTCTTTTTGGAGCTGGTACTCAACAAATTTCATTCGTGTGAAGTTTATACTCGAAAAATGTGCGCTCATCCAGCTCCGCTTTTTCCAATCATTACTGCCGGTCCCTTTATAAAGTGGGGTATTGATTATACTACTTATAACCCGCCTTCGGCTAAAGGTCACAAGTACATTATTGTAGTAGCAGACTACTTTACGAAGTGGGTCGAGGCTATGCCTACTTTTGGGAATGATGGTGAGACTATAGCTCTTTTTCTTTTCAACCAGGTTATTGCTCGTTTTGGTATTCCTAGAGAGATTGTCACTGATCATGGCAGTCATTTTCATAATAGCATGATGGTTGAGTTGGCTCTAAAATTAGGTTTCCGGCAGGAGCATTCATCTCCGTATTATCCTCAAGCCAATGGGCAAGTGGAAGCCATGAATAAATCCTTGAAGACAATTATTCAAAGGACAATTGATAAGGCTAGATCCAACTAGCATATTATGCTATATCCTGCACTTTGGGCATATAGGACGTCAGTGAAAACTGCAACTGGTTTTACTCTGTTTCAGCTAGTGCACAGGTTGGAATCCGTATTTCCCGTTGAATGTGAGATTCCTTCTCTTAAGTTAGTTGTTGAACTTCTTCCTGACACTTCTAGTCTTGAAGAACAACTCCTTCATCTAGAACATTTCGATGAGAAGCGTCGAGATGTCGCCACGATGAATGAAACGCATAAAAACCGAGTTAAAGCTCAGTACGATGAGGCAGTCAAGCCTAGGGTTTTTTCGGAAGGTGACCTTCTTTTGGTCTGTGCCCAAGAAAAATATGCCCTGCTGGTAGGAAAGTTTAAGTCTATGTGGTATGGCCCCTTTATCCTTAAAAAATTCCTTAAGAAAGGAGCATATGCCTTGGTTTATTTTGAAGGGAACGAGTTGCCGGAGCCCAGAAATGGGCTCTATTTGAAGAAGTATTATGCCTAGGCTTCGACCTGGCATGTTTCTTTTGTATATAGTATTTTTTCTTTGTACATATATGGTTCTTTGATCTTTGATGGGATGGTGATGTTTTTGATCTGCTTTGGCAGGTTGTGTCGGATGTCATGAGTCATTTTGGTTTCACCGATGGTGCTAGTAGACACACCCGAAACTTAGCTTCCGCAGCTTGGGTGCTTCATTATCCATCTGGTCAACTGTTAGTATCAAGAGGGGTCTGCATTGGTCCTGCTTCCAATAACATAGCAGAATACACTGTAGTTGTTTATCTACTCTCGGAGGCAATATCTTTGGGTGTTGATTCATTGATAGTTTTCTTAGACTCTCAACTAGTGGTGTTGCAGTTGAACAATACTTATCGGGTTCGAGATCCATTTTTACTCCAGTTTTTCTTGAGGGTACGTTTGTTACAAAGATCATTTCAATTTTTAACTTTCATTCATATTCCTTGAGCTGACAATTGGTTGGCAGAATCATTAGCTAATCAAGCAATTGATTGGCACATTAATCATTCCATATAATAAAATTTAATCATCAAAAACATCATACATTTTCATACATTTGTTACATCACATCAAACATCGTTGTATATATATCATCAGAGTGTTCAAAACTATACAAAAATTTGGATCCATAGGTCATAAAAAAACTTGGGCTTATGCCCGATCATGTTCAGTCTCAAAAAATATACAGTCATCTGATACATCATATCTATCTACTACTTAGGTCCCTGCCCAGAATTTGTGTTCCTATAGAACACGATCGTAGTGGAAACACAGCGAAATAACCGTACCCAGTCACAGGGTACTCCTAACACCTGTCTTTGGATGGCTTCAGGCAGATCTTCCACTGCAGCCATAGGTACTTGGCGGGTTAACCCCTCCAAGTTCCTCTGTACAGCCTGGAGGGTTCTGTCTGGATCTACTGTATCCGCTGTGCCTCTGCGACGCTTATGTCGTGGGTATCCCTCAGGTCGAACTGGTCCAATATCTGTTTCATGATCATTTTAAAATTGTAAGTCATTTGAATCCAATCAAAAACATGTTTGTTTTTTTCATTTTTCATAGATATTGAAAAAATTCAAAAAAATTTATATAAGTCAAAAAATTGTAAACTTACCGACTATACCCCATGTTGCGCCCGGTGGAAGGACAAGATCTAGATCACCACGAAAGTCCATCCCGGCATAGGGATAGTCGTCCACCGCAATGATTTGTTCTCTCCACCATTGGAAGAACTCATCATCCCAAGTGGTCTGGGGAACTTCACTTCTCCCCAATCTCTTCATCATGTCTACCCAGCGGGCAATTCTTGGGTCTCTTGGGATGTTGATGGTAGAGATCACTTTGGGTCTTAGTATGGAATCTTCTCAAAGAAGAATGTCATCAAAATTGTACCATACCCAAAATGTTTTGTCTTTACCTGGCAGATAGAGGTCAATTTCTACTTCATGTTCATCAGTAGGGCTGTGCACCAATCATATACATGAGTTAAGCATTCCACTGCTATGCTCATTTGCGTCCTGGATGCCTGGTGTAGGGAAGCAGATCCTGCCACCCTACCAATGGTGAAAACGAGGATTTTCATGTGCAAATCCCTTAAATATTTTATTGCAATTTGAGTTCCAACTTTCTTGGAACCCTCTACGTAGTACACGTGGACATAATCTTCCACGGTTAGCCCTCCCAAAGGCTTACCATGCAAGTCTACTGACTCCCCCCTCCGGGAGAGTCCAGTGATAAAATATATGTCTTCCACTTCAATGCGTACAGGCATCTGATCTACCATAAAGCAGTCCTCTTCCGGTTCCCAATAGTTCACAAGAATTTCGAGCAACCGGACATTGCTCTTCATATTTGGCATTTTGAAAAACTTGAGTAATCCACAATTCCGGAGAATATTTAGTGATGATTGGTTCTGCATGACTTCATTGTAATTAGCACTGTGTTTGCGCTCTTTCCATGATATGGTCATCCTGTAAAAATTCAATAATCCATTCATTAGCTACGAATTTTTCATATTGGGTTGCGCATACACGACTTTATTTGTGCACAGTCGCGTGTATACGCGACTTGGTCATTACAAACCCGCGTATGCGCAAACCCGTGATTTTTAGCAAGAGATTTAACGGTGAAAATTCCTAATTTTTAACTTATGAATGGAAAAAATGAATAGCAAGGATGAATTAAGAGCTAACCTGAAAAATTCGGTGGAATTTGACGGTCGGTTGCTCCTATTTTGATGAAAGAAGATTTTTTCTCCAGAGCACTTTTTTCCAAATCAGCAATGTAATAATGAACCAAATATGAGGTAATTTGTCTATTTATGCCCAAAAAGTTGAAAATTTTCGCAAAAATTTGTTATGCTTATTTTTTCAATCTATCTTAAGTTGCATAACCCGGATGCTTGGAAGTGCCCAGATTGGTATGTTTTCAGGTACATTTTGACGAATTTGAGATTTTTCCCGGTTTTTGATCCATGACTGCTGACCCGTCATGGCAGGTATATGATCTTCACTGGCATATAGGTTAGGGAATCCACTTTCCGTTGCATTTTGCATACTAGCCTCCATTCTGATCAATTGCCATAGGGTCGATCCCATTAGGTCATGAGTATTACACCCATTTCACTCGCCGATTATTTAATCATGACTTAGTGGTAGAGCCTTCTTTTACATGGGCTTCCTAGTTAGTTCCTCGCTATCACTTGTTGCCCATGCTGCGTTTTATGTAGGCTCGAGAGTTCTCTTTAGTTTCGCCATGACTTATGTGTTGAAGCTTCATTCTTCTTCTTCCTCACTATCATTTTTCTCGCTTTTACCCTAGAGGCTCCCTGGTGTTGTTGAGTTGTATTACTGCATTGCATATTGGCTACTTGTTTATCCTGGCCTTTAGCTGGCTTCATTTGGACTCAATGTTTAAGCCAACTTTTGACCTTGTCTATCTGTACAAGTTAACCATTGCATGCACTTAGCTATCGCAACTTGACACCCTTTTACCTATGGATGGAACATTCCTCTGAGTATCGTTTACCAGTTTCCGCCACCTTGCATTGAGCATAGGATCGTTCCAATCCCAGGAACTAGTGCATCTGTTTCTTGATACTCGTTCTATCCATTGTACCATAGCATTCTTTTATTCTTTTTCGGGCTTATTATATGAAAAAGACAAAAAAATCAAATATAACAAAAAGAGCGGGAACGGGATGTATCTTCGTTATTTTGATGGCAGTACAGAGTCAGTTTGTCGCCCTTGAACAAAGCACATTTACTTATATATATCTCCTTCATTTGTGATGGTTTTAGTTTTGACCTAGGTTCAGCCTTTACCATGTTTCACTTGTCAGTTCTCCCCCGGTTGGTTATCTCTTCCAATCATATGGAGAGTTTGTTCTGCCTCCTGCATAATAGACTTATACAGTGTCACTTTTTACTGCCATGGTCATCATGAGTCGTGCTTTTGTTCAAGGGAAGTCTAACCAGAGTCGGCCATTCCGCGGTGTCTCTTGACTCATTATTTAGTCGGCCTTCCCGGTCTTGTCAGTATCTTGTTCTATCACATCAGATGTTTTGGTCCTCTGCTCGTGCTGGTTTGAGAAGGTCTCCATTGACTTCTTGCTGGCGGGTTTGTCTCTTATCGACTATGACACATTGCTCTGAGAGCAAACCTAGAGCTGCACCCTAGCCCTATTTCCATCATTGATAGGTGACCTTGTGCTCAGCATTTGATCATCATTATGGGTCTTTGACTGAGTGGTTTCCCCTGTGTTCGACGTCAACACACATTATCACACTTGGGATTCGTGCAGTACCTTGATTTCCATTTGACCCTATCGGTGGATTTCTTGCCTCTGTGTCAGCTTTCATTATTGGTTGGTTCAGAGGGTTTCTTCCGTGCGCTAGCTTCATCTTGTGCATGTCAGAAACGTACTTCGGTTTGGTTCCGTCACTCTACTTCTTCCGATTCCTTCCAAATCTTGGCCTGCGGGTTACACTCGCACTGGACTGATGTGGGATGCCTTAATTCCTTCCTTCCAGCAGATCTCTTCCCATCGACTCCGACTCATTGCTCTGGGAATAGGGTCTAGAGTCTTTTTGTCAGTACCTTAGGTTTTGCAGTCATCAGTGGCAGAATCTTCGCTATCGACAGTAGGGATTCATCATTGCCTCCTGATTGGTAGATTATTTCAAGTGTTCAACTTTAACTCATTCAGTCACACTTGTTAGATTGTACTAGGGCACCTTGACACTCATTTTCATTATTTGTGGGTTGTCTCGCATTGGTTAACAGTATTCATCATTGACCGGTAATCCAACGATTTCTCACATGGTTTACTTCAGCTCATTTATTCCCATTGTGTAGAATTGTGTTGTCGAGATCGGTGAAGACCTCGAGTTGCATCAGCATCTTTCGGTTCACTTTTGATAGTCCATCCAGTTTCTTCCAGTGATACCGTTCACCCTTATATGTTGCAGTTCAATACAGTAGCATTTTATATGTTGGCTCCCGAGTTGCGTGATTGTATCATGAATTCCACCCCTTATGATTTGGTACTTGGAGATTCAGTTACTTATATGATCAGACATCGAGTCGTAGCATCATTGATCAGCTTTCTATATGTGATACTTGGACATTGATTCAGACTTATACTTCCGGGCCATGCTCAAATGATAAATTGTGTACTTTCAGTTCAGCTATACTTGTATACATTTTGGATCTATTCTGTACTTTCCATATGATGTATTTTTGACTGAGCATGGGTATTCCCGCCTCAGCATGAGTTGACTCTATATTTTATTTCATCGGTTTTTGGCAGGCTAAAATCTGGTGAAGTCCTCTCTTGTCCTTGCGAAGTTATTTCTATGTGCATAATACATTTCGGCCATCATGTACCCCTTCTGACCTCATATTTTAGGGGGCATCTTTTATAGCATTATTTTTCACCCTCTGGTGATTCATAATTGTCTTTATGGCTTTGGGCACCCATTCCTACAGACTTGAACAAAATTCACTTAAAAATAGTGTTAAAATTCCCATACGCGGTTATGCCCAGACTTTTCCGCGTGTATACGCGAGTCCATATGTACTTTTCCGTGTATTGCATTAAAATCATTAAAAATATATATAAAAATCCCTATTTTCGGGCTGGGTTGATGGTTACTCCAGTAGTTCAACCACCCCAGCACGTGGCCAACTATTTCCAACTAATTGAAACTACTTTGAGGGAGTATAAAAGCCCCTCATGTGCATGGCCTAAGGGAGAGAGAAATTTTATAGACATTATACTCTGTTGGAATCCCAGTTCAAGTCTGATTCCCTGTGCCTCCTGCACTTTCCTAGATTTATACATGAAACCCTTGTTCCCTGGAGATGTTCATCCATTTATATGCCATCTCGAGTGCACAAGTCTGGAAAGTATCTTAGCGAGGCAAGGACGGGACGAATCCAAACGACGGTCTGCTCGAAGATCATGCTAGGATTCAGGTGATCTCTCCACTTTTACTACTGTACATGCTGTTCGTGATAATGAAGAACCATCTTGTTCCTAAACTCATGTGTTAATGTTTACTTATATGTGTGTAAAGATTATAATTTAAGAATTTATTATGGTTTATATAATATTTCACATGGATTTCACTAACGTTTAGGAGAAATATATGCTGTACAACTAGGTTTCCGTGCACATTATTTCTTGTTTTCGAGGTTGAAGGCGGAACAAGAGTCGCTGGGGTTTTGGACCCCGCGGGGTCTACATCGAACGTAGGACTACGGGTGAGTTCTGCTATCATTGTTAACTATTTTTTTTGCATTCGAGTATGGTTGTGTGTGAGTCCTTCTGAATAGCATGCCCTGCTCTATGGAGGTTTAGACCCAACAAACCTTTAGGGTGATTTTCCCTGAAACAACAGGGATGACCACAGACGAAAAAAAATCATTCGGCATTCAGAATTCAAAGTGGAACCGAAAGGGTCTTGGGATGCCATTTGAATATGGAAAGTGACCCAACAACTATCCCGACAGAGCAAAACCTGAATTAGAGTGAATCGCAGCACGCACCTATCATCCCGATGATTTTGTATAATTGTGAATAAGTTATCTGGCCATATCTTGTCCGGGGTAACAGCTTAAAGGAGGGAGAAAACAAGCGTTATGCATGGGTCTCGGAAACAGGGTGGGACAGGGTTTAACTTGGGAATGAAAGACTAGGGAATCAGAGATAAAACCATGATAGCCTTAATTTGCATAAACCAGGTCCATATCGGGACAAGAAACACCATGAATGTGAAAAGGAGGAATGATACATACCCTGAAAAAATTGCGAAGTTGACAGGTTGAGTTGTGCTCCTCCTCTTCTTATCCCAAGCATTTACATGCACAGATCATTGCATGAACAATTGGAGAGAGAGAGGGTGCTTACTTACCTTAATCAAAGCCTTCCTTCGATGCTCTAACATAAAAACCTAGCAGGACTGCGATAAAATCATGCCGATCCAAGTGATCGCACACTTCATTGATCTGTTGGGTCGATGCTCCATTATGGTTCTTAATTTCCCAGAGGATGAATAGCCACCAAATTTTCACGAGCTGTCCTGCCTCACAGTTGTTCACCCCGATCGGGGGTAGAGAAAAAATATGTTGCTGTAAATTGTTATTTAATTTATTTTTCACTAATGTCTACTTTTATGTATAGTGAAACAGTGTTGAAGAATATAGCTACAAACCATGAGTGAAGGGGATGAGATATATGTGGATCTAGGTGGTGAAGATAATATAGCAGATCCAAATGCTCCATTGAAGGCTATGATGCATTGAATGTAAAGAAAAATGATGTAACTGAAAACCCACAATGGAAGGCTATATTTCGCTAGTGAAGGGCAAAAAAGGTTAGTCAGAGAATTGACCTCCCAGAAGAGTCATGAAGGTGAATGTTCGGGAAGAAAGAGAAAGGAAACTGTAAATCACTCAAAATATTTTGAGGAATATGAAGCCTCTGGACATCAGTCTAGGAGGAATAAGGAATTACAGGGTGAATTTTGAAATATCAAGCCTCCCTCCTATGATGGAGAGAAGGAGGAAGATGCAGAATATTGACTTCTAAATATGACAAAGTACTTTTAGGTTTATGAATATGAAATTAACTTGAAATTAAGGATGGCTAACTATCAATTACAAGGAAAGGCTACCTTGTGGTGGGAACAATCCAAGATGTTTGATGTGATATATGAGAAAATTTTTGCTTGGGAGGATTTCCAAATAATATTTAAACATATATATTTGAATGAACGCTATTATAATGATAAAGCCAAATATTTTCATGAGCTTAAGTTGGCACAGCTTACCATTGATGAGTTTCTAACCAAATTCACCAACCCGCTTCACTATGTACCTTATATAAGGCAAGATAAGGCATAGGTACAACATTTTTTAAACTTCCTACCTACTATATAGAAGGATAAGATAGAGTCTGATAATCCCAACACCATGGATGAAGTGGTGCACAAGGCGAGATTTTGTTACGAACTGTTCAGGGGAAGAACTTAACAGGCAAAGAATTGGAAGAACAAATAAAAGGGTGACTCTAGTGGGAAAATAACAAAACCAACATACTTTAAGAACTTTGGAATAAATCACCATAGGAAGAAGTTTACAAATACTAGAAAGAATCACCCAGCCCAGTCACAAATAGGGTCTAAACAAATTGATGGAAATAGTAAGAGAGAAGGAACCTTTAAAATGAGGGAACCTTTAAAGTGCTAGGGTTGTGGAGAACGTCATTACTAAGAGATTGTCCACACAGAAATATTCAGAACATAAAAGTACTAATAGAGGAAACTACTGTAAATGATGTGGCAAGAAACATCCACAAAATTAGTGCTTCCCTAGAAGATCATCAAATTGACACCAGTCCACTATAATCGAAATAGAAGGTATGATTTCTGAACAACCTATTTTTGTTTTCATAGATCCACGTGCATATTTAAGCTATATAAGTCCTCATATGGTAAAAAAAAGAAAATTAAAGTCAGATAAATTTCATTAGTCATGGTTAGTTTAGTTATCTACCGAGACAAAAAGGAAAGTGACTCGTAAATTACCCCAGAGAGCTATAAATCTGAATGGGTACAAAACTGAGCTAAATTTAATCATTTTACCTTTAGGCTCCTATGATGTGTTGGTAGGAATGGACTGGTTAGAAAAACAGAAGTCTATGTTGATTTGTTTAGAAAAACATTACACTATATAGATGGCGAGGGAAAACCTTTAATAGTGAAAGGAAAACCCAAACCCATATATGTGAGACAAATTTCAGCACTTTAATTGAAAAGAACTGCCAAAAAAAGTTTTCAACTGTATTCTGTGCATGTGGATGAATTGGGACAACAACTTGAAGAGGATCTTCCAGAAAAATTACCAGTCATCAAAGACTTCAAGGATGTGCTTCCGGATGAAATTCCTCATCTTCCCCCTAAAAGATAAATTCTTGATTAGTATCATAAAAGACCCTATTCAGGACATCCAGGATACCAAAAATTAATTTCAACTTTAAGAAAGAACCTGTTATGGCCTGTTATGAAAAACGATGTGGAAAACTACTTATCTAGATGTTTAGAATTTCAATAGGTGAAGGTAGAATATCAACATCCAGCTAGACTGATGAATCCCTTACCAATTCCAGAATGGAAGTGGCAGATAGTTTCCATGGATTTTATTACTAGTTTACCAAGAACTAAATACCAACATGACTCTATGATGGTAGTAGTTGATACTTTGACTAAAGCTTCACATTTTCTACTAGTACAATCTACCTTTGGCATAGCTCAAGAAGCTAATGTATTTATGAAAGAGATTGTAAAATTGAATGGTATTCCTAAGATGATCATATCAGACAGAGATGCAAAGTTTACTGCAACTTTTTGGAGGATTGTGTTTGGGGAAATGGGTAATAAATTGAAATTTAGTACTAAATACCATCCCCAAACGGATGGCCAAACTTAAAGAACAAACCAGATTTAAGAAGACATGTTGAGAATGTATGTAATGGACATATCAACAAAGTGGGAAGACTTCCTACATTCAGCAGAGTTTGACTAAAAAAATATCTACCAAGCCTCAATCAATATGAGTAATTTGAAGCATTATATGGCAGAGAGTTAAATACACCTCTAACTTGGAGTCAACTAGAGTATAAATTAATACTTGGAGCAGATGATTTGCAGAAAATGGAAAGAACTGAAAGCAAAATTCAACAAAAAATCAAAAGAGCACAAGACATGCAGAAAATTTATGCTGATAAAAAGTCAATTCATAGAGCATTCAATGTGGCTGATCATGTTTACCTAACGACTAAACTGAAGAAAATTGCTTTGTACATTGGTAGCTATGCAAAAATAGAACCACAGTACTATGGACCTTTTGAAGTACTGGAAAGGGTTGGAGAAGTTGCGTACAAGTTGGCTTTACCTAGTCACATCAAAGTTCACGATGTTTTTCATGTTTCATTAATAAAAAAATATGTTCATGATCCTACTCATGTTATTGATTGGAATGTGATATAGGTGGAATGAGAAGGATAATTTCTTCTAGAGCAACTTCAAATCTTGGCAGGAGAAGAAATTGAGCTTTGAAACAAGACAATAGCCAAGGTGAAAGTGCAATGGAGGCACTTTGCACCCGAAGAGGCTACTTGGGAGAGAGAGGAAGATATAAAAGAAAAATACCCATCACTGCTTGAAAAGTGATTTTTATTTTTGTTTTTACAACACCGAGTATGGTGTTTTGTTTTTAGAGGGGGAATATGTAATATCCCCAACTTCTATGCTTTTATTAGAAATTTGAACAAGTCCAAAATTGTATAGTGCGCCCCCATGGAAAATAGTTGTGTGGATTTATTTTATTATTTCAAGATAATAAAATAAAATGGAAATTAATTGTGCAAAGACTAAATTATGATTAGAGATCTGGAAACCAAATGCATGAGGATGGATCAGGTTTATAAGACTTTCCCAGTTCCCCAAAAATCATTGGAGGAAATAAATTAAATATTTAAAATTATATTTGAGATAAAAATCTAAAAATCTACCCCAGTAAAGAGGAAATGACTGGGAAGAGGTGGAATAAAGCTAGAAAGAGGAAAATATAGCTTTAAAGTACATTTGTGGAAGAAACAAAAGGAAAGCCTAGGCACACAGGAAAGCAGCATCACAATTTAACTGGACGCAGTTAAGGGGAACAGACTGAGGGGAAGGAAAGCTTAAGTATGTAGATCCAAGATAGACAAGAGGTTGTCTATTACTGGAGGATTTGATCTCTGCTCGAGGAGAGCTGTGAAGAAAGAGCTCAAAGATTGTGTAATTCCTCTCAGTTTGCATTTTTTTTTTCTTTTCTTTTTTAAATATAGTGATGACACTAATTTATCCATCTTAATAACATACTTGTTTTTATCATGGCCATTATACATAACTCCTCTATTCTGAAAAAAATTCCGTTTACTCCTTTTTATAATAAATGTAAATAATTTCCCTGAATTGAATAGTTCCCATATGATTGTTAAATAAAAGAAAAATCCACTTTGATTTAATTTATTTATTATTCCAGTTATACCATACAAAGGGACCTAGTTCTATATAACAACTTCCCACTTTTATTTTGATATCTAAAGCTGGTTACGTGTCATAACCAATTATAATTTTTTTCGTGAGGTATAACATGTTAGAAAGGTGAGCTACTCATCATTTGATAACCATCTAATATTATGGTTACAATACCCTTTTAATCACCTTATTTACAAGTATACGTCATAATGTAATTTCATTACCTACATTGCTATGAAATCTCGACCCTACTCACTTTAACTATATCAATTACTAATTATGCTTTAATTTTATATATATTAATGCATAAATAGAATACAATCACCATCTTTGACTATGAGTCACAATATACCATTCCTTTAAATTTTTGTCACATTTATAAACAATATATTATAGGTATATATGGTATCTTTAGATCCACCACACCTTGATTAAGACTTGTGACACAAATTAACTTATAGTGATGTCCCATTCTACTTTCTCATACATCCATGCATACCTTGACGTTTTCAACTTCGCTAAGTTATATATTGTTCATTTGATAAATAAACATCCCTTCTCAAAATGGTAAAGGTGTAACAATAACTCGGTGCAACCATTATTACATCCTATTAATAATGAGTATATTAATACCACTTACTCCCTTTTTACTTGGTATTATTACTCATATTATGTTAATTATTAATACCTACAATTATACATTTATCACATATGACTTGTATACACTTGTCTCTTAAATCCTTCTAGGACTAAGATCTGAACACAATTATGGTCCACGTCAAAAGTCACCACTAATACCTTTACATTATGCATTGAATTTCATTTCTTTTCCATTTCTTAGGATAGACATTATACTTTTCTTCCTTACAGTTACCATATTTTCTAGCCCTCAACCAAGTTCCATATACTAATTATTTGCCACTAGGAAAAAGGTGAATTATTATATATATTTCACCCTCACAAGACATAACCATAATTTTTATTACCTTTTGATCGCAACATATATAATATTTTTATTTTGTATTACTCTACCCAACCTACACTCGTTCTAGTGTTAATCCATTCAGACTCAACTATATTCCTTTCTTTTCATTTATAGCACTCTTTAGTTCCCATTTTATAAATTAATATGACATATTATATGTTTTGATACAATCACCATTATACCAAGAATTAAAGAGTAGTGTAATGCCACTCCGGTGTATTCTTTACATCATTTTACCTACTTGTTTTTCATATATATACCTTAATTAATTAAAAGGAATTTCCGTTGGAATACTACACCCATGTTAGTTGATTTTTCATTGACCTTGGGAACTATTACTAAATCTAAGTAAGAGCGGACACCTAGCCTACAATTTATGCAATCCTGCTACACATCATAATTAATCCAATTGTCTTGCATACTTTATACGCTTAATGATTTTGTGGAGTTCTGACATAAGTGCTAAACGTCTATGTCAACCTATAGGTATACCAAACCCAATTTTGTTCATTTCTCGAAACCATCATCCATAAATTTTTCATACCTCGTCACATTGCATGTTTCCCTCCATTTCTTGATGTGGCGATCTGAGACACCATATCTAATCTAATGACACATGTATGGTGAGGATTTAAGATTAGATTAGGGTTTTTTGGTGTTTAAAAGTTCACTTCTATAGTAATCGTCATTCTCATTTTACTTCAAGTCAAGTGTTGGTCGTGGACAACAGACTTGTCTCTCTATGTGAAAAGAGAACCCTCGTAACTTATCTAAACCAAACGATAAGATAGAATTTCACCATTTCGATCGTGTCTCGTTGCTACTCGGTAAAGTATTCGTCATTGTTCTGCGGGCTTGATTAATTTCATTCTAAATTTGTTTTTTTCTATCTTAGTTTGCCATCATTTCCTAATTTGTATACTCTTTTTTGTGTTGTATACATTAGATCTTCATGGCCGCAGAGCATCCAATAATGTAACCAATGTAACGCTATTTCCTTCTGAGCTACTCCATGGTTTCATACAATGGTTCAGAAATTCCCACTGGTGAGATGTTTGACGTTTCATCTATTTTCTGAAACTTTCAATTTATCGTTTATTCAACTTTTGGGTTTTTAAACTTGTCGTATTGTTGTACAGCTCTTATGGAAAAGCTTAGATTCATGGTAATATTGATTGGGTAAGTTTTGATTTTTCTCTTGTAAACCACTATGCTCATTTTTGGGAATGTCCAAATTTAATTAAGATCGTTGCATTCCTAAAATGAAATAGTTTTCTATCTCATTCACTGTTAATCCACTAGTTCTCATATATTATTAGTACACCGGTTAAACAAGTGTACTATTGAGGTTTTCATAGAAATCCTCTAACTATCTTAATTTCGAACAAGATCCAGTTTGAATTTATGGTTATGTAATATTCCTGATTAGCCCAAGCTAATATGAATATTCAATTTTTTTTTGCTTCCTATTTTCATGAATAAAATTGTAAAGGAGGATCAATAAAACTCTTAAATCAAAAAAGTAAATCAATTCCCCATGTGAACAAGGCTAAATCTGGGCTGCCCTAATAAAACACCCTTATGTGTGAAAGGGATTAAGACATTTGACTCGGTCAGCAAGACCAAATCCACAGTGTTGTCCAGATGCAATGAACCTCCTAGATGCACAACGTAGTTCTAGTTGGAGGCTACACATGTGAAAAGAGCTAAATCTTTGAGATGGTTTAGGGTTTTTCAGGACTTTCATCTTATAAAAGGAAGAGGGGACAATAGGAGAAGGTTTTTCATGGTATGAAATTTTATGAATATATTTTTTGTTTATGCATATATCATTTTCTTGTTGGTTAGCTGAGATTAATGTTGTTTAACACTGGGTGTTCCTGATCGGGAATCCCACCTCCTTCTTTGAGTAGCTCTTGAGTGAGTCTTGCATTTCTTGTCCACTATCAGGCATTCGGCGAAGCTCTTCTTCAAACTACAACTCGATTCCCATTGAGGTTTTGGTTGTATTTGTAAGCTACAACAAGTGGAGCCTAGATCTGCTCAGATCTAGGCCATTCTAGTGCCTCTCTTTCGTGGGAAAGTCTTCTATTCCATTGACAAGAGTGTATTGGCTGATTGAAGCTACAGATCTACACCTTGGCATTAGGCCAAACTATTCTTAAAGCCTACAACACAATCTATCTTCCTATACTGTGTTATTTGCAAAGAAGAAGTTGCAAGGAGTTTTGGTACACTTTTGGGAGAGAGATCTCTAGCGTTGGGAATCTTTACTTCACTGTGGTGATCTATGGATTACAGATCTATTACATGTTATATTCAGATCTGATCTGAATACTTTTATACTTACTGTAGAATTTCTGAATCATTCTACAGATATGCTGCATAAGATCTCAACTCTACTCCATGTACTACATGTTTTGCTGAAAATCCCAATGGGAATTTGTAGAGGAGCCTTTATAGTGTAAATATTTTATATAGATCTAATTTTTTGTACAAAGATCTGCTCTATGTTTGAAGTGTAACATAATACTATTTTAGCCAATAAAAATAACGTTGTCAAGCTAGTTCAGTCATTTCCTATGGTTGCAACACCTCATTCTTGAGGATTTCTTCATGTAAATTCCTATATTTCCTATACTATAAAGTCTGGGCTTTAATACAACTTTGATTTCTTGTTATAAATGAACATATTAAGCCTCCATATTGGTCTCTTGCTAATTTTTAGCCAAACTATGTTATTTATAAAGCAGTATTGTTTAATCTTGTAGCAGTCCCATTCTTGGGCATTTTTCAGCTGGAATAGGCGTGGGAGACCTATTTACCTCACCTACAAAGATTTGTTTTTTAGCCCCTCTTGGATTCAGGTCTTATATTTTTAGATCTAAGGGATCCAAGGGTTGGTTTGCAATCATGTGGCATATATTCCTGAAAAATGTGTTGTTCAAGCATCCCTACTAAGCAACCCATTTTGGGGATATTACAATGGTATCAAAGAAAATTTCTTGACACAGCTTGTGCTTTCTTTGAAAGAACCAATATTTATTTTCATGAAAAGAAGATACTGAAGAGAAACATGGATTACACTGAAGACAAATAAGACAAGGGTCCAAACCCTTTATCTAGATGATTGAAAGGGAAAGAGTTCTCAAAAAATCTATTCCAAACTATGCATGAGCTGAAGAATTAAATCAGGGGAATGAGGAATGAAAGACAAGAAAATATTTTGGAGAGGTTTTCACATGAAGGAAACCCCACTACTTCATATGATATGTGTGAGCATTCAGCCACACAATATGATCTACAACGTTGTATCATGCCTACATTCCCTGAAAGAGGAGAAGAAGAAGGAGAGACACCAAAAGAGGAGACACTTGATCACTATATCCAAGAATATGAATCTCAATATAAAAGATTAAAAGAGAATATAAGCTTCCCAAAGCTTTTTCAACTAAAAGAAGAGAGAAGATCTAGTAGAAACATGAGAAGAAGAGGGTGCGTGCAGCACACCTTAGGTAGAACTTTCCTATCTACATTTGATGGATCACCTGAGGACTCAACCAAGTCTTGGGTAAAGAAGCTGGTCACATTTTTTCAGCTGCATCAAGTTTCAGAAGAAGAAGCCATAAGAGTAGCAGCGCTGCACCTCGAAGGTAAATATTATGCCTGGTGGTTATCTGAATCTTCTTCATTAAGAAATGTAAACATCTTTACTTATGCAAAGTTCACTAGGATGTTAGTGAAAAGATTTGATTTCAAGCCATCTAAAATCTCTTTGGGTGAGTAAACTAAGCCCAAGAATTTATAACCTTTGCATGAGATGGGAATATCCATGAGGATAACTCCATTTCATAATTTTGTTGAAAGGGTTCAAGATCTGCTACATGATTTACTAAGGGAAAAGACCCCACTTTAGCAAGCATATTCTTCTTGGAAGGAAGAAAAACAACCAAAACGTTCCTGCAGTGCTGTGATAGTAGCAGGAGATCTATTTTTGTTGCAAAATGGATAAGAATCCTTTGCTTCTACTAATATGGTTCTTGTATCTTTGCAAGGAAGCCCCAAGGATCTTACACATGAAGAGAAGGAGAAACAAATTTATATGATGATAGACCATGAGACAAAACAATGGATGGAATGTGTTCCAACATTGCATCCAATTTTAGGAACAAAAACTATGATAGATTAGTCCTTTGTGATCAAGACTCTTGACACCAAGGAGATTATTGGTGTTCATGAGTTAATTTCATCTAAAGGGAGCACCTTAGACTATGAGATCTTGCAGAAGGTGGGTGACGAAGAAGAAAATGGGGAAGTTCCTCCAATGCCCCCTTATCATGATACTTCCACACAGAAATCAGAGATGGATTTGTGCAGTGGAGGCTGTCATAATATGTTCCCATATTTTTCTCACATGGAAATGAGCCATGAGACATCATTATCTTGTGGTATACATCCTATACCACCTGATTCATATTTTATGAGAGATGTTTCATGCATTTTTGCTCCTTTCATAGATCCAAGGAGGAAGGGAGCACTAGAAGACCATGCTACAACACTAAGAGTATGGGGAAGGTACAAGGAGAGGGAAAGTATTTTTCCCTTAACATCATTATCCATCCTCTCATCTCATACTGCGCTGAGAAAATATGCTACAAGAATGAAGGATGACACCATCATGAAGCAAGGAAGGCAATCCTTGAATCAGAAGACAAATTTGTTTGCAAGATCCTCCTCCATACATGATGAGAGATGGTGGTCACACATGTCTGCTTTGAAAAAAAAGGGAGGTTTTGGATAGATGATATCCTTCCATGGGAGAGTAACTTCAAAGAACTTCCACTTCCTTTTGAGCATGTGCATGTGTAAGGAGGGTAGCAAGGAAGGAATGGAAACCTTCCTTCTTATACCTTTGGCATGGGAGATGTTAAGGAGGAGAAAAATGGGAGGCTTGGATTTCCAACATACACCTTTGACATGGGAGATGTCAAGGAGAAGAATAACAACATGGAAGACACTTCAGATGACATGTTATCAGTGATGTCACTGTTGGGCACATTAGATCCATATTGGAAATCCCAACTGCTGGTGGAATATTCCAAGGATCTTCATACTTACATGATTCTTGATGACTTGCTACATGATGAGGGCTATACAATCCTAGATGGAGTCATCTATAACATAGTATGATATTCTTGTCTAGAGACTCTGAGCTCAAGGAGAATTTAATACAAAGAGATTATGAAGAGTTCTATTTCAACCACACCTACTCTATGAATCTCAACAACATCATCTTCAGGAGCTACTATTGCGAGGGCTTTGAAAGAGAACTATTTCAGCATTGTCAAATATGCATGGACCTTGTGGATTTGGAGCAGAAACATGACTCTAAGAAATAGTTAAATCAGCCCTCTCTTTCTCTCTTTGAGAGAGGGAATAGACTTGTGCATGATTCCATTGATAGGAGGGGGATTGTTGGTGAAGAACATGATGTTATTACACATGTTTTATATTCTGATTTATTTCATTATTACACCATTTTTTTGTAGGTCATGACTCCAAGGAGGAGTAATATATCTTGTAAGCCTCATGGCCAATATTGGGCCCCAAAATTTTCTGAATTGGACCAGTCCCTTGGAAGAAAAATGGAGATTTTTCATCATGATGGGTGCTTCCCTAAGGTACCAAATATATCTCACAATTTCAGCGATGGTGAGATATTATGGGCAGCAAGTATGTGGTGGGAAAACTACTTTCCATATCTAGATCTGATGCAGGCAGGAGATGCTCTACGCTAGTTCCACATGTGGGACTATGACCCACCTCCATATGCAGAAATTTCTATTTGTAGGTACATTTTTTTGATTCCCTGTATCGATAATGTACTTTTACTTTTCATAAGGATGTATGGAGGAAGGAGGGAAGGAGTTCATGAGCCATATGGAATGGCTACTCCCCATGTACTTTATGTCTCATATTTCAGGGAGAACATTGGGAAAACCATGTTTTTTTCCTATGACATATTGTCTTCTTATGAGATGAACTATTTGTATCCCATGAGAACTTTGGTGGAGAAAGTCATGGATGGTTGGTTTGGTGAACACTTGGCATGAGGAGGAATATTAACTCATGTTTGTGTCACTAATTGAGGAGGAGATGAGTTGCAAAACTCACTTTATCAGTTGCTTGAGGACAAAAAACATTTTGGAGTGGAGGACTGTAACGTTCCTAATTAGCCCAAGCTTATAGGAATATTCAACTTTGTTTTGCTTCCTATTTTCATGAATAAAATTGTAAATGATGATCAATAAAACTCCTAAATCAACAAAATAAATCAATGCCCCATGTGAATAAGGCTAAACCTGGGTTGCCTTAATAAAACACCTTGATGTGTGAAAGAGATTGAGACATTTGACTGGGTCAACAGGACCAAATCCATAGAGTTGTCAAAATGCAATGAACCTGCGAGATGCACAACACAGTTCTAGTTGGAGGCTACACATGGGAAAATAGCTAAATCTTTGAGATGCTTTAGGATTTTGCAAGACTTTCATCTTATAAAAGGAACAGGGGACAAGAAGACAAGGTTTTTCATGGTATGACATTTTATGAATATCTTGTCTAAATGTTGTTTAGCTGAGAATAGTTTTGTTTAGCATTGGGTGTTCCTGATTAGGAATCCCACCTCCTTCTTTGAGTAGACCTTGAGGGAGTCTTGCATTTCTTGTCCACTATCAGGAATTTGGCCAAGCTATTCTTCCAACTAAAACACAAATCCCATTGAGGGTTTTTTTTTCTTTGTAAGCTACAGCAAGTGGAGGCTTCATCTACTTAGATCTAGGCCATTCTAGTGCCTCTTTTCGGTGGGAGAGTATTCTACTCCATTGACAGGAGTGTATTAGCTGATTGGAGCTTCAGATCTACACATTGGCATCATGCTAAACTGTTCTTAAGGCCTACAACATAGTCTATCTTCCTATACCGCGTTATTTGCAAAGAATAAGTTACAGGGAGTTTTGGCACACTTTTGGGAGAGAGATCTCTAGCGTTGGGAATCTTCCCTTCATGGTGGTGATCTCTGGATTAAAGATCTAATCCATGTTATATTCAAATCTGATTTGATTTCTTTTGTATTTTCTTCAGAATTTCTGAAGCATTCTCCAGATCTGCTGCATAAGATCTTAGATCTACTCCATGTACTAGTTGTTTTGCTGAAAACCGCAAGGGGCATTTGCAGAGGAGCCTTTCTAGTGTACAGATCTGATATATATCTAACCTTTTGTACACATATCTACTCTAGATCTGAAGTGTAACATACTATTGTTTCAGCCAATAAAAATAACTTTGTCAAGCTTGTTCAGTCATTTCCTATGGTTGCATCACCTCATTCTTGAGGATTTCTTCATGTAAATTCTTCTATTTCCTATACTGTAAAGTATGGGATTCAATACAACTCTGATTTGTTGTTATAAATGAATATATTGAGCCTACATATTGGTCTCTTGCTACTATTTAGCCAAAATTCTTTATTCCTGAAGCAATATTGTTTAATCTTGTAGCAGTCCCATTCTTGGGCATTTTTTAGCTTTACTAGCTATGGGAGACCTGTTTACCTCACGTAGGAATATTTGTTTCTGATCCCCTCTTGGATTTAGGTCTTAGATTGTCAGATCTAAGGGATCCAAGGGTTGGTTTCCAATACTGTAGCATACATTCCTGAAAAATGCATTTTTCAGGCATGCGTTGCTAAGCATACCATTTTGGGGATATTACAGGTTAATTTTGTTCGCTACTTCTCTTTCCATTTTACCTTTTTGGATTTAATCCTCCGAGGATTCAATTATGACTGTGTTGTTCTTTTAAAAGCGGATGGATGTCCACTACCATTCATCCCATTCTTGCGTACTTCGTCTTAACCAAATCTCGTAAACAGAAAATGTAAAATGTGAACTCGTACTAATAATATTATTTATTTCATCATATGCATCACTCCACTCTGAGTTTCTATTTGTTATTTTAATGGTTTATTTATTCTTATAGAAATCTCACACTACATCGATTTATTATTGTTATCATAAGCATTATTTTCATTATAGTTTATGTCGATAGATATCTCGGTCTCTGACAACGAGATCTGAAAGTCGAAATTTGTCACATCTTAATTCAACTTATAACATTCCTCAATTCATCTCGGATCTTAAATCCTCATAATATCTGTGAAATTACTGCATTCTTAAATTCCCATATTTAATTTGGGACTTTCCACATTGACATCCATATCTCTTGGTTTTTAATAGATAAGGTTCTCAGTTCCTATTTTTCATAAGGTACTTTCCTCCATAATCTTCTACTATTTTAGCCATTCTTTTTACTTATATATATATATATATATATATATGATGTTTATATATTGGAGTGTACTTAGCATACAGTGAATTTCTATGTGGTTGCAGGTAACCTTTTATACCTTTTACACTGCTTCAGTTCATACTTCAACCCATACCTAGGTCTACTACTTTTGTTTTGTTTCAGGTTGGTTCAAATTGAAGTTGAATTTTTGGCATAAATATCAATACATGATAGATTACTGATATTCCTATGTTTATGTTTGTCTGGGATGTAGTTTCCTTAATTTATACGGTAAACAATTTGCATTGGTAGATAGGATTGTATATTTTTTTGTATTTTATAGTTAAGCTTTAAGGACTGTAATACTATAAATGTATTTATGCTTTCCCTAGAAAGAGAAATTAAAAATTCTAAATATGTCTTTAATTGCATCAATATGATCGTGGCATATAGATTTATTCCTTTTATTTTAATGTCTAATATGATATTATATATATATTGACACCTTGTCGGTTTTGCGGATTTGAATACATGCTTTATTTTTCTTTCTACTTATACCATAACACACATTTCATTTCCAAATGTGATGTAGAAACTGTATAAATATGTGAAATGTTAATGAATCTTTTGTTCATCATTTTCTAAGGATTATTATCTTACTTCATGTTTCAATTTCTGCATAAAACTATATGATAGAGTTCTTATAATATGTAATGCGATGTCCTTTCACTATTCATGTATAAATAACTTTTGCTGAGACTTAATTCAGTATCAAATATATGAATATTTTCTCTTTACCAATAAACTTTCATTTTCTGCTAGTAGCATAAGTATACAATTCAAGAATATGCCTGTCTACCTTAATTTCAATTCTAATTTATTTTCCTCTAGTTAGTAAAGAAAGGTTTGACAGTATAGTATAGCATATCTATTGCTATAAAGTATATACTTATTTCATGGGTGTATATTAATTCCTCATTCATAATTTATTTCTTTATGAACTATACAGTTTGATATAAAAATGCTAAACCAACTAAAATATTGAAAGGGCAGTTTCTTGTGAGGTACTTAACCTCAAATCTAGACCCATGAGTGGGTTTTACACATTCTGAGAGTTGTTCCTATAAAGAATATGTCTATGCAACAACAAAGATTTTGATATTTCTTCTATAGTGATTTCTGTTAAATGTACAGACCAGCAAAAGATAACTCTAGCTCCTAAATTTTCCAATTTCTACACACAAATTTAAACTTGTAATTTTCATATTAAAATGATTAATTTATCACTTCCAATAGTTCATTGGAGTATTAAAATTTATGTCCAATAATTGTTTTGAATTAAATGTGCATAACACTTAGGTTTGACTAGTTGCCTCCCAACCTTAAAGCCCTTTACCCACAACTCACCCCCAAGCAGAGATCTTTTCTTCCAATGATAGACAACCTCTTGTCTCTCAGGAATATGCTTATATAAGTGTGCTTTCCCCGGCCTATTTCCCTTAACTACATTCATTTAATTCAGGATGTTGTATTCTATTTTCCTAGCCTTTCCCTTTGTTTCTTCCACAAAGGTACTTTTAAAGATAGCTTTCCTGGTTTTACAGCTTTATTCCATCTCATCCCAGTAATTTCCTCTTCACTGAGGTACTTTTCAAATTTTTATCTCCAATATAATTTTCGTATTTACTTTTATTCCTTCCAAGGATTTTGGAAGTCTGGGAAAGTCTTACAACCCTATCCTTCCTCATGGATTTGGTTTCTAGATCTCTAATCATAATCTAGTCATTGCACATTAATTTATATTTTATTTTATTAATTTTATTTAATAGAATATATCCACCATCAATATATTATTTGGGGTCAACTCTAACCCTTAAAGTCTTTAGCTGCCTATTTTAAATGCAGCATTTTAGGGACATTACATATTCACCCCCTAAAACTAAACACCATCCTCGGTGTTATAATTTTCGATGTTTATTGCTCAAATCGGGATGAAGATTCCTTCTTCATATTTTATTCTTGCTCCCAGTAGTTTCTTCAAAGTATAAGAACATTCCTTTGGTTATACTCTACTCACCGATACACTCTAGAGTTTAATTTTCTTCCTGTTTCATTATAAGAAGTATATCTGGAAGAATCTTTTATTCTTGTTTCCGCCTGTCCACAGTTCAGATGAATTCATCTGAGTAGTATCATATATATATATTGATTATAAATAATCACAACAACATTAAAAACTTTTGCATTTTCAATAAATTCACTTGTTAGAAAAACCCTTCAATGTTCATAGTATTATAGTGCAATTTTAGCACAACTACTTCTCATTCCATGTTTTTCGGTGAGACTTCCTCCTCATACAAACATGATATAGTTTGACATTCTTGGTGATTTCTCTACACGTATTTTCACCTTTGACTCCTTTGGTCGGGTGTAAAATTCTTGTTACACCTTTTGCTTCAAAAAAAAGACCAAATATATTTTCATTATAATTTCAAGAATTTGAAAAACCACTTTTTATCATATGAAAATGTTTCTCTTACCTTTTCCCAGTTCATACATGCACTTCATGTACCTTCTAACTGATTGATTTTTTTCGATCAATTTATATAGTGATAATCATGCTCAGTAATAAGGTATATAACTCAATTTTCAATTTACAGTTTCGGTCTTACACACATTAAACACTTTTCATTAACATTGTTTTCTAAATCAACCCATTGGTAAGCCAACCCTTTTCAGTTTCTTTACTCTATCAACTTCTTATTTCTATTCTAAAATAAGCATAGGATCCAGATTTTTGTCTGATAACTAGGTTTCATTATCTCTTAGCAACATTTTCCACACAGGGTTTTTCATTACTCTTTCCTCCTATCAGGTCAATATGTCCTGTTTTAAATCTTGAATTTAATTTGAGTCATTAGTATGTCATAACTAGGAACACCTTATGGAAATTTTCTACCATTTATGCTATACTAGGGTCACATTATTAATGTACCCTCTATATTTGAAATTATCAATTATTCCTGATTGGAAATATTTCTCAATGTTATTCACAATTTTAGGGACATTCCTCCTTTTTAAAATATCCCAAAATCTCCATTTATTTTCTTTGTTCGAGTTTTGAAGTTTCTTCTAAACTTATTAAAGAAATGCAAAAATCTAGTTTGCTTCACCTTTTCCTTATTTGTGAAGAATTTCTACTTCAATTTTAGGGTTTCTCAACCAAAATCCCTTCTCACTTTTCCTGAAGCATACATTTCAGTAGAAATATTAATACTAACTCAATATAATTATGCTTATGTCTATTCTTTTTTTCCACTAATACATTATAACCTCTACTACTTTTGTACAATCCTTAGTATCACATACCTTTCAAATATTAAACAGGACTAGGTGAAGTCTTTTACCTGTTCAAGATATATTGACCATTTTTCAGTCTATGCATTTTTCTCTCCTTATGGTTGTAGAGATATTTTTGTATAAGTTGATTTTAAAGGGAGAAATATGAGGATTGTAACTCAATTCATGCTCTCTTGAGCTTTTCCTCCATCCACTACTGCTCCTCTAGACTTTGACAGAATTGGAAAACAATTCTACATTTTTCATTATGTTATGGTTTACTTGACTAATAAAATAGGACCAATCAAATCCTGTAGAATTTCAAATTCCTAATATTTTTTGTATCTTGTTATTTATTTAGTTTTTTTTCTTCAGAAATCTATACTTACTTTGGAGGTTCCACCTTTCCTTTTGATCAACATGACCAGTACTCCCAACAGGGATCTAATTGGTCTTGCGTAGTTTCTATTCAGTACTTGTTATTGATTTAGTTTTAACTCTCACAAATTTTAATGTAACACATGGTTTAATCTTCATTTAATATTCAACTTCCCTATTTTGAGGAATTTATCTGCAATTTAATTGAGAAATATCTCCTTACTGTTACTCTTGACTGGAATTTTTTCTACCAATTTATATTTCAGTTTGCTATCTTCATTCCATAGCATATAATTTTCAACCCTTTTCTAGCTGAATTTTTTAATATCATTAGTTTTCCATCACTACATATACCCTGAAATTGATAATGAAACTTTTACCTCTAACTAAAGTTCATTACACTTGATTAAATTTCCACAATCTTTGGAAACCTCATATGTCAATTCTATACAAAACTTCACCTTGTTGGAATCTTCATGTCTTTTTCCAAACCACGTCTTGGTTCATTAACTAGAACAAAACAAGTTGTTTATCGTGCATATTTGTAATTTCTTTTCAATTTCCTCTATCCTATTTTATCTTACCATAGATTTCACATTCTCACTGATAGAATATCTAAAATGTGTAGTTAGGTATAGCTTTCTTGAGTAATTTGTTTTCTATAAAGGAAACTTTTATCCACAATATATGTTTCATTATTCCATTTTTGGAACTTCAAGGGGGATTTTTTTATTAAATTATGGTTCTTCCACCCCACACCTCTCATCATTATTTCTTTGTTAATCATAGTTATTATATTTTGCAATTATTAGCCTTCAATATCTCTGATTTTACAAAATGCACCAGACATAATTCCTCATCAATCTCCCTATAGCTTATCTATTGGTTTAAAATCACACATGACCCATTGTCACTTGTTTTCATCCTTTCACATTTTAAAATTCCTTATTTATCCTAGACTGTTGTCTAGAGATATCATCTTCCTCAAAATTCTTATGAGTAATTTACAATTCATTTTTCTCATTGCATTCGATACATCATAGCCATCAATGGAATATTTGAATTTGTTGTGTTTTTCTCCACACCCCAATCCACATATAGCGCATCCTCTTTTCTCCTTTTTTGCAACTATATGATTCAATACTACTACACTATTTATGAATTTAACCATTAGTGAAAATTAAATTCAACAAAATATATATAAACAAAAAGTCTCTCGTGTGAGCAACATTTTGCCCAGTGTTTTAACATAGGTTTCGATACCATTTGTAATGCCTCTTAATTTGCAATTTTTTTTTTTTAAATATAGCGATGACACTAATTTATACCCCATAATAACATACTTGTTTTTATCATCCATTCACTCCTTTCTATAATATACTTAAATAATTGTGCTCAATTGAACAGTTCCATATAATTGTTAAATAAAAACAAAATCCACTCTGATTTAATTAATTTAATATTCTAATTATACCATCGAAAGGCACCTAGTTCTATATACCGACTTTCCACTTTTATTTTGATATCTAAAGTTGATAAAATTGGTTACCTATCATAACCAATTATAATTTCTGTCATGAGGTATAACATGTTAGAAAAGTAAGCTACTCATCATTTTATAACCACCTAATATTATGGTTACAATACCCTTTTAATCACCTTATTTACAAGTGTAGGTCATAATGTGATTTCATGGCTTACATTGCTATGAAATGTCAAGCCTACCCACTTTAACTATATCATTTATTAATTCGGCTTTCCTTCTATATATATTGATACACAAATCGAACTTCGTATGTCTCTTACCAATACAATCACCGTCTTTGACTATCAGTGACAATATACCATTCCTTTAAATTTTTGTCACCTTTATGACCAATATATTATACGTATATAATTATGGTACATTTAAATCCACCACACCTTTATTGAGACTTGTGACGCATCTTAACTTATAATGACGTCCCATTCTACTTTTTCGTACATCATACCTTAACATTTTCAACTTAACTAAGTTATATATTGTTCATTTGATAATTAATACATCCCTTCTCAAAATGTTAAAGGTGTAACAATAACTCAGTGCAACCATTATTAAATTCTGTTAATAATGAGGATATTAATACTTATTGACACTTACTCCTTTTTTACTTGGTATTATTATTCATATCATGTTAATTATTAATACCTACAATTGTACCTTTATCACATATGACTTGTATACACTTGTCTCTTAAACCCTTCTAGGACTAAGATCTAACACAATTATGGTCCACGTCAGAAGTCACCACTGAAACCTTTACGTTCTGCACTGAATTTCATTTCTTTTCCATTTATTAGGATAGACATTATACTCTTCTTCCTTAAAGTTACCATATTTTCTAGCCCTCAACCAAGTTGCATATATTAATTATTTGCCACTAGTCAAAAGGTCAATTATTATATATATTTCATCCTCAAAAGACATAACCATACTTTTTATTACCTTTTGGTCGCAACATATTTAATATTTTTATTTTGTATTACTCTACCCAACCTACACTCGTTCTACTGTTAATCCATTAACACTCGGCTATATTCTTTTCTTTACATTTATAGCCCTCTCTAGCTCCCATGTTATAAATTAATATGACATATTATATTTTTTGATACAATCACCATTATACTAAGAATTAAATCGTAGTGCTATGCCACTCCGGTGTATCTTTACGTCGTTTTACCTACTTGGTTTTCACGTATATACCTTAATTAAGTCAAAGGAATTTCCATTGGAATACTACACCTATGTTAGTTGACGTTTCATTAACCTTCGGAACCGTTACTGAATCTGAGCATGACCGGACACCTATCCTACCATTTACGCAATGGTGCTACGCATCATAATTATCCAATTGACACATCATGCATACTTAATAAGCTCAATGGTTTTGTGGAGGTCTGACATAAACGCTAAACGTCTATGTCAAGGTATAGGTACGCCAAACGCAAGTGTCTTCATTTCAGTTTTCGAAACCCTCAGCCATAATTTTTTCGTACCTTGTCGTATGGCATGTTTCCCTCCATTTCTCGATGTGGCGATCAGAGACCTCATGTCCAATCTGGCGACACATGTATGGTGAGGATATAAGATTAGATTAGGGTTTTCTAGGGTTTAAAAGTTCACTTCTACAATAATCGTCATTCTCATTTGCCTTCAAGTGTTGGTCATGGACAACAGACTTCTCTCTCTACGTAAAAAGAGATCCCTCGTAACTTATCTAAACCAAAAGACCAGATAGTGTTTCACCATTTCGGTCGTGTCTCATTGCTACTCGGTAAAGTATTTGTCTTTGTTTTGCAAGCTTGATTGATTTCATTCTAAATTTAATTTTTTTTCTATCTTAGTTTGCCATCATTTTGTAATTTCTATGCTCTATTTTGTGTTATATATATTAGATCTTCATGGCCACAGAGCCTCCATTACCATAAACAGTGTAACGCTATTTCCTTCCGAGCTACTCCATGGTTCCGTTATGTATTTAGAATCTACAGCGGCTCAGAAATTCCCAGTGGTAAGATGTCTGACGTTTCATATATTTTCTGAAAGTTTCGTTTATTCATATTTTGGGTTTTTAAACTACTTGTATTTATGTACAAATGCTTATGGAAAAGCTCGGATTCACAGTAATATCGACTGGGTAAGTTACGGTTTTTCTCTTGTAAACGACTATGCTCATTTTTGGGAAATACAAATTTAATTAAGCTCGTTGCATTCTTGAAATGCAGTAGTTTGCTATCCGACTCACTGTTAATTCACCAGTTCTCAGAGATTATTAGTACACCGTTTAAACAAGTGTACTGTTGAGGTTTTTATAAAAATCCTCTTACCATCTTAATTTAGAACAAGATCCAGTTTGAATTTATGGTTAATTTCGTTCGCTACTTCTCTTTCCATTTTAAGTTTTTGGATTTAATCCTCCGAGGTTTCATTTCTGACCGTGTTGTGCTTTTAAAAGCGGATGGACATCCACTACCCTTCATCCCATTCTTGCCTCCTTCATCTTAACCAAATCTCGTAAATAGAAAATGTAAAATGTGAACTCATACTGATACTCTTATTTATTTCATTGTATGCATCCCTGCACTCTGAGTTTCTATTTGGTATTTTAATGGTTTATTTTTTTTTACAGAAAGCTCATGCTACATCGATTTATTTTTGTTATCATAACCACTGTTATGATTGTAATTTTTGTCGATAGATATCTCGGTGTCTGACAACGAGATCTGAAAGTCGAAATTTGTCTCATCTTAATTCAACTGATAGCATTGCTTAATTTCTCTGGGATCTTGAATCCTGATAAAATTTGTTAGATTACTCCATTCTTAAATTCCCATTTTTAATTTCGGACTTTCCAAATTGACATATATATCTCTTGGTTTTTAACAGATAATGTTGTGAGTTCCTATTTTTCATAAGGTACTTTCATCCTTAATCTCCTACTATTTTAGCCATTCTTTTTACTTTTATATATATATATATATATATATATATATATAATCTTTATATATAGAAGTGTACTAAGCATACAGTGAATTTCTATGTGATTGCAGGTAACCTTTTATACCTCTATCTGAATTGGCTACACTGCTTCAACCCATAATATGGTTTACTACCTTTTGTTTTGTTTCAGGTTGGTTCCCATTCAAGTTGAATGTTCGGCATAAATGTCAATACATGACAGATTATTGATATTCCTCGGTTTATGTGTGTATCGGATGTACTTTACTTAATTTATACAGTAAATAATCTGCATTGTTAGATAGGAATGTATACTTTTGTATTTCATAGTTGAACTTAAAGAACTGTAATACTATACATGTATTGATGCTTTCCCAGAAAGAGAAATTAAAAATTCTCTATATGTATTTAACTGCATGATCGTGGCATACATATTTCTTCGTTTTAGTTTAATGTCTAATTAATATATATATATATATATACTCTTTGTCATTTTTTCAGATTTAAATACATGTTTTATTTTTCTTTCTACTTATGTCGTAGTACAGAGTTCATTTCCAAATTTGATGTAGAAACTGTTTAAATATATGAAATGTTAATGAATCGTGTGTTCATCATTTTCTAAGGATTATTATGTTACTTCATGTTTCAATTTCTGCATTAAACTATATGGCAGAGTTTTTATAATCTTTATTGTGATGTTCTTTCACTATTCATGTGTAGAAATTTCTGAATCTTAATTCTTATGCAGAAATTATTTTTGTTAATCCGTTTAAGCTTCTTCTAATTATACAAGTTATCAACTGAATAAATTCAAGTTAACATCAAAGAAAAACACATAATAGATCTCTACCAATTCAGATCTAGAATAAGCATATGCACATATAGGAAAAATGACACAATTGTTTCTCTACAAATTGTCCCCACAAAAACCTAATGTGGGAAAACCGATCTCTGGTTGCTTGAGTGCTCTATTATTAAGAATATTTTTGAATACACAACTCTCGATTCCAGATTTGGAAAACCCTACAGAGAAAAATTTAGATCTGCATCACTGGGCAGATCTAAGACCAACAATACTGACTTATCCACACTCTCAAATGGGATTTACAGAACTCAAACAGATTTAGGGCTAGAAACCCCAGATCTACACGTGTAAGACATTGCGTCAACCTCTAAAGGCCTCCAAATGTTCAGCGTTGTCACTGGAAGGGACTGCGTTACCCCAAACTACGTGACATAGTCACTATGCTACCCCTAAGGGTCTCTACGTAACCCCTAAAGAGTTTCTTAAAAATCACGATGCCCTTAATGTTGCTGCTACTGTTGCGGTTGTTGGTTTCGTCTACTACTGTTGATGCTACCATCTGCTGCTGATGTTGTTGCCATCTGCTCTTGCTCTCGTATGATGTTGCTGCTAGTGTAGTTTGTTGTTGCTGTCATCTGTTGCTCTTGCTGATGCCTCTACGTCGTCTTTCATGATATCTTCTCTACTTCTTCTGTATTTTGGATCCTGGGATCAGATCATCCCCTTGGTTTAAATTCCCCTCCCTGCAACTGAAACACTTGAGAATTCTTAACAACTCCACCCTAGAATCTCACCTTAGCTCTAGTGCTCTGCCTTTGTGTGTCTTACAAATGACCCCAAGCCTTTCCTTTATAATTTTCTCATTGACAAATCAACAACCAAGATTAAATCTTTAATCAATGGCTAAGACTAAAAGAAAGATTGATCTGTGTGACTTAAGACAATCTCATCACATATTTATTTAAATTCACTTTGATTATTTTACTTTTGTAAGTTTTATGTTAGGAAATATATTTAAATAATCAATTAATTTAATATATCCTAAACCAAATGAAAATTCCCAAATCCATTTCTAGGAATTGCAGATTAGGTGAACTCTAGTTCTTCCCCAAAATTTGGGGCCTAGAGCACAACTGAAGCGACCCCAAATACACAAGATATCAACACTTCCTCTTACCATGAAGGGTGTTCTTTAACAATACATCACACTTATGCATTAGAATATTTTGGGCACTCGTTTTGTGCTACTGAAGCTTGGCCTCCTCCCACTCAACTTTGCACTACTACTGCCATTCTGTACTGCTACCCATAACTTTTCCACTGCCACGGAAACCACTGTACTGCAGCTCCCTCTCAATATGTTGCATTTGTGCTACTCATAGCACTGCCACTGCTGATCTGTTGCACTACAACATCAGTTGTTGAGAGAAATAACATAATCTCGTGCCCAATATTTGAGAGACAAGTCAGATGGGATGCATCCTCATTACTAAAGCTCCATAGGCTACATATATGTGCTGGAATCTGAAGAACGATGCACAACTACATCTCTTCTTGCGTAATTAGACTCCCTCTGCACTACTGAACTCACATCAGCTATTTGTGCTGAAATCTATCATGCTACTGCTGCACTGTGTTGTCCCTCTCGAGCTCTCTACGATGCTGCAGCTCTACACTGCATTGCTGAAGTCACATCAGCCTCTGCGCTACTACTACTATGCTCTGTGCTGCTCCTCTCAGCCTCGAGATCTGTCTCTGCTTATGCATCATTTCTGATCTATGCACCCACTACTCCACTTGTCCCAATACTATCTTAAGGCTGTTGTAGCTCGCTTGTGATCTAAGAGATCATCTTCTCAAGGATCCCGCCTTACTTCCATGTAGCTCCTATACATGTCCATGTCACCCCACCTCTATGGTTCATGAGCACTCATGGCCACATCATCCTCAGACCCAACATCTACCACCCCTGCTTTGGAAGAAGATGCTTCCTTGTCCTTCTTATTTTCTGAACAATGGTTGGAAAAATGTCCCATTTCACCACACTAGAAATGCTTGATCTTAGAAAGATCCTTCTTCTTCTTCGGTTGCTTCTTCGATGCCAAGGCTGCATCTTCCTCCTCTTCCTTCTTAACCTTGCTCAACGCAAGGCTATGCTGCTTCTTGGTCAACCTTCGTAGTTCTTCTTGCCGCAAAATCGACCACAACCTGTCCCAATCTTGGATGTCTAGTTTTCCCAAGATACTTTGGACAAAGGTTTCCCACTCATCCGTGACAACCTTTTGGGTAGTCCTGACTATCACTACATCATCTACAGTTGCACCTCTTGCAATCAGTTGATCCCTGAACGACTACAGTCTGAAGAGGAAGTGCTCGATGTCTTCTCCCTTGGTCATCATGAATGACCTCATTTGGGACTCCAACAACATCTTTCTTTGGAATGATTTTCCCACATATATGGAATTCAAGGCCTTCCACATCTCATTAGTTGTCCTCCTCTAAGCTATGTGTGGCACAATATGATCCTTGATATTGTCCATTATCAGTCGCTTGGCATGCCCAACAACTTATCTATGCTTGTGTAGGAGATCTGCATTTGTCGTTGTGGCTAAGGTCTTCTATGCATGGTCTCTTAGACCGTATGCCTCAATGACCGAGCTTTCAATATTGAAAAGTTTGAGAGGTCCCCAAGCCTATCCTGATCACGTAGTCCATGAGGAGCCATCTTCTCACAATGTGTTGGAGCTCCTCTTATTTATGCTAGAGATCTGGATCTAGGGTCCTTTCCAAAGTTGACACCCTCTACTCCCTCTGACACTTGATCTCCCCCCCTTGGAAATTTACCAAATAAATTATGATTCATCTTCTTCTTTGATTCTCTGATCAAACTACAAGTTTCCTTTGGCAAGAAACTCTCTGAGAAACTGATCTCTTCCCAAACTTTGTCACTTGTGCTAAGGCTAAAAATTTGAAAACTTCAGAAGTTTCACCACACCATCTCTTCTGAATTTCTGCAAATTTTCTGCAGACTTTTTTGGAACTGACAAATTCAGATCTGAATCACACTGGCTAGCTTCAAAACTAACCAACATTATTTTTAAGTTTCCTCTACGTAGTAATTGTGTGGGCTTTCTAGGACATGGCAATGGACAATGTCACCCTTCCCTCTACATGAATATCCTCTGAAAAAATGTGTTTTCCCTTGAGATCTTTTTTTCTGCTGCCTTTCCAGATGCTTTCTATAGCTAGATCCTTCATATGCTTCAGTTGGTGACCCTTCTAGATCTGCAATTGCTCTGATACGATGTAGAAATTTTTTAATCTTAATTCTTATGCATAAATTATTTATGTTAATCCGGTTAAGCTTCTCGTACTTATGCAAGTTATCAACTAAATAAATTAAAGTTAACATCAAAACAAAACACATAACAGATCTCTACCAATTCATATCTAGAATAAGCACATGCACACATAGACAAAGTGACACAATTATTTCTGGACAAACCGTCCCCGAAAAAACCCAATGTGGGAAAATCAGTCTATATCTACTGGAGGGATCTATTATTAAGAACATTTCTAAATACAAAACTCTGGGTTCCATATCTGGAAAACCCCACAGAGAAAAATCTGTATATGCAACACCTGGATTATCTAAGACCAACAATATTGACTGATCAACACCCTCAAATTGGATTTACATGAATCAGCTAGATCTAGGCCTAGAAACTCTGGATCTACCCCTGAAAGACACTGCGTCAACCTTTGAAGGCCTCCAAATGCTCAACGTTGTCACTGGAAGCGATTGCATTACCCCAAACTGGGTGATGCAGTCACTACGCTGCCCCTATGGGTCTCTGCGTCACCCCTGAAGGGTTTCCTGAAAATCACGTTGCCCTTGTTGCTGCTCTTGCTGCTATTGCTACTGTCGTCTACTACTTTTGTTGCTGCCGTCTACTACTGTTGTTGTTTGCTACTATTGCTATTGCCTTCCTCTGTGTTTTATTTATTGATCTCTTCTTTGTTTTTTGTGTATTCTAGATCACAGGATCCGATCATCCTCTTGGTCTAAATTCCCCTCTCTGCAACTAAAACACTGAGAATTCTTAGCAACCCCGCCATAGAATCTCAGCTTAGCCTCAGTGCTCTGCCTATGTGTGTCTTACAAAAGACCGTAAGCTTTTCCTATATACTTTTCTCGTTGACAAATCAATGGCCAAGATTAAATCTTTAATCAATGGCTAAGATTAAAGGAAAGCTTGATCCGTGTGACTTAAGACAATTTCATCACATGTTTAATTAAATTCACTTTAATTGTTATATTTTCCTAAGTTTTGACTTAGGAAATACATTAAAATAATTAATTAATTTAATATCTCCTAAACCAGATGAAATTTCCCAAATCCATTTATGTGTCTTGTAGATGAAGTGAACTTTAGTCCTTCCTCAAAATTTGGGACCTAGTGCACAACAATTGCTACCCCAAATACACAAAATCTCAACATCATGTATAAATAACTTCTACTCAGACTTAATTCAGTATCCAATATATTAATATTTTCTCTTTACTAAGATACTTTTGTTTTTTTTTGTTAGAATAAATATACAATTCAAGAATATGCATGTCTACCTTAATTCCCAAATCCATTTATGTGTCTTGTAGATGAAGTCAACTCTAGTCCTTCCTCAAAATTTGGGACCTAGTACACAACAATTGCTACCCCAAATACACAAAATCTCAACATCATGTATAAATAACTTCTACTCAAACTTAATTTAGTATCCAATATATTAATATTTTCTCTTTACTAAGATACTTTTGTTTTTTTTTATTAGAATAAATATACAATTCAAGAATATGCATGTCTACCTTAATTTCATTTATGATTTATTTTCCTCTAGTTAGTACAGAAATGTTTTACTTTACCGTACAACATATCTATGGCTATAAAGTATATACTTATTTCATGTCTGTATATTAATTTGTCATTCAAAATTTATTTCTTTATGAACTATATAGTTTGATAGCAAAATGCTAAACCAACTAGAATATGGAAAGGTCAGTTTCGTGTGAGGTAGCTAACCTCATATTTAGACCCATCACTAGGTTTTAGACATTCTTAGAGTTGATCCTCTAAATAATATGTCTGTGCAACAATATAGATTTTACTATTTTATCTATAGTGATTTCTACTAAATGTACATACCAGCAAAGGAAAATATAACTCCCAAATTTTCCAATTCTAAACATAGATTTAAACTCAAAAATTTCATATTAACATGCTTACTTTATCACTTCTAATAGTTCATCACGGTATTAAAATTTAAGTCCAATAACCATTCAAAATTAAATGTGCATAACACTTAAGTTTGACTAGTTGCCTCCAAACCTTAGAGCTCTTTCTTCACAGCTCACCACTGAATAGAGATCTTTTCTTCCAGTGATAGACAACCTCTTGTCTATCCAGAATATGCTTATATAAGTGTTTTTTCCCCAACCTGTTTCCCTCAAGTGTGTCAAGTTAATTCAAGATGTTGTATTCATGTTTGTCTAGGCTTTCCCTATATTTCTTCCACAAAGGTACTTTTAAAACTAGCTTTTCTATTTTTCCAGCTTTATTCCACCTCATCCCAGTAATTTCCTCTTTGCTGAGGTACTTTTTAGATTTTTATCTCCAATCTAATTTTTGTATTTACTTTTATTCCTTCCAAGGATTTTTGGAAGTTTAGGAAAGTCTTACAACATTATCCTTCCTCGTTGATTTGGTTTCCAGATCTCGAATCATAATCTAGTCATTGCACATTAATTTTTATTTTATTTTATTAATTTAATTTAATAAAATATATCCACCATAAATATATTCTTTGGGGTCCACTTTTACACTTAAAGACTCTAACTACCTATTTTACAATGCAACATTTTACGGACATTACATGTTGGGTGGAATCTAGTTTACCTTAAGTGGTATGCACCATTTAATTTGATTTTTAAATTATACTTTAGTTATGTTATGAGCTTGCTGAGGAGGTAAAGTAGTATAGATATATATGCAATTATTGTTAGTATGAATCTTAATTCCTAGTGTACGAAAAAAATACCACTTTAGCTGTGCATAACAAACAACCCTAACATCAAATATGGCTGCCAATATCCTCAGATATGTAGTTAGGTGATCAAGATAATGCTGCAAAAATCTAGATCTATGCATAAAAAAACATTAAGTAGTATAAAAATAAGATTTACTCCATGCATCCAATAGACAAGAGAAGAATATGTTCAATGAATTTTTTATTAATGGCACCTCAGAGGAAAACACAAAAGGATGTTATTAGTTCTCCTCAATGGGATGGGTTCTTGTAAGTCGTTGGCACTTCAGATCTAAAATTCCTCTCTCTTGATGGTATAGAAAACCCAAAAAAAAATGGTAGCAAAAATATGACTATGATGGTGGATCAAAGTCAGACCAAAAGTATAGATCGAGAGTGATCTTTAGGCAAAAAAAAGTGGTAAATGAATGGGAAAACCCTTATATTTATAATAAAATATTGAGTTAGTCTAGATATTGGTGCATAATTGAAATATTATTAACTGAATCAAGATCCAACTGATATGATAATAATGGATATCAATGTGTTTATATCTATCATGAAATACCGGATTAACTGAGAGTTTAATGCAACTCTAATTATCACAATAAATCACAGTAGGATCTAAGTGTGAACCGAACAACCTGACCAGGATCTTCCTCATCCATATAGCCTCGCATGCAGCCAAACTCGCTTCCATATACTTGGCCTCTGCTGAACTGAGTGCCACGGATATCTGCTTCCTGTTGTACCAAGAAACTGTTGTCGACCCGATACTGAAAATCCTTCCAGATGTGCTCCTCTGAGATATCTCAATACATGATTTCTTGCCTTCCAGTAGAGCTTGGTAGGCTTAACCATAGCTTCTGAAAGCTGGTTCACAGCATAGCATATGTCGGGTCATTTATTGACCAGATACATAAGCGACCACACCAACTGTCGATAAACAGTGGCATCCACTACCTCCGCCAAAGTAGCATCCTCCTTCCTCCATCCACCAGGAAGATGAGTATCAACAGGCTTGCAGCCATGCATGTTGAACTTCTCCAGTATCTCCCTGGCATACTTGCCTTGAGAAACAAACAGTCCATCACTACGCTGCCAAATTTCCAATCTCAGGAAATAATGAAGGAGGCCCAAGTCCTTCATCTCAAACTCTTTTGCAAGATTAGCCTTGCATGAAAGTATCAACTATTCATCACCAGTCAATATCAAATCATCTACATAAAGTATAATGATCAACAACTTACCCTCCACCACTATCTGGTATAGGTTCGGATCCGCTTCACTCTTGGAGAATCCAAGTCCGGTAAAATAACTGTCGATTCATGTGTACCAAGCACGAGGTGCTTGTTTCAACCCATACAACGCTCTTTTGAGCCTGCACACATGTGAGTCGCTGCTAAAGATATTGAAACCTTTGGGCTGCTCTATGTACACCTCCTCCTCAATCATTCTATTGAGGAACGCAGTCTTCACATCCATCTGATGAATGTGCCACCCCATCTACGCTGAGAGAGCTAGGATGCTCCGTATGGAATAATACCTTGCGACAGGTGCAAAGGTCTCCTCATAATCGAACCCCTAAATCTGTGAGAAGCCTCAGGCAACAAATCTTGCCTTTTACTTCTCCACACTCCCGTCAGCTGCCTGCTTCACTTTGTAGATCCATCTCAAACCCACCACTGATTTCCCTTCCGGCCTTGGGAAAATATCCAATGCACTGTTTCTGACAATTTAATCATACTCTTCCACCATGGCATCTAAACATGCAGGATCCTCCAAAGCTTCCTCAAAAGAGGATGGCTCTGTCATGATACATTGACTCATGAGATCCATGTATCTAGTGTACCAATCAGGTGACTGTCTCTATCTGCGCTGTGATGTAGGTGCTCCTAAAATCCTCTCTGCATCTTGAGCCAATCACTCAGCTTCTGTAGTGCGCTTCCGCCCTTTGATGGTTGGCGCTGCATGAGTGGTCTCTTCCACTCTGTTAGTTCCCAAATCCACCTCAGGCTGAAATAAGGCAGAGGAGGGACAACACCAAACCACGCTCAGCCTCGTAGCTAGCCCTACGAGGACAGGAAAGGGCTCTCTTCGGGTCAATCTCAATAAAAATATTCAAATGGGCTTGAGATGACTAAAAAAACAACTGATATTAGGCTAGATAAAAAAATAGGAGGATTTCATTTTGATTTTAGGGGTTTTTGTTGGAAAAAGGGAAAAACAATTTTGGTCTTGGGGATGAGGCCAAATTTTTGCAGAGTTCAAGTTGGGGCGAGGTAGGCTGCGGCTTTGATGTCTTAGATCAAATGAATGGATTGAAAAGACTGTTAAGGAGCTGAAGAGGGCAAGAGAGTGCAAGGATCCTCTTCAAACTGAAGAAAAACATATAAAACTAACCAAAATTCTAAGACAGAGCACCAGCAAATCAATGAATTCTACCTCAATTACTCATTTGTTTAATTCAGAAGCATAGAGAAGGGAAATGGCATACATATAACATTAATGAAACTTACAATAACATGAGAAAAACACCATCAAAACTCAGAAGCCACAAGGATCCCAACAAGTGCTACAAAACTCTGGTCTTTCCTTTGCCAAAAACTGAAAATGGATATACAATGAGGTGCCAAACTTTTCCCAAGTATCCAACCTGTCCAACCCTGAAAATTATTCAGAAAATATATAATATAGACCATCCTAACTCCTTCCCATGCCTCTACGGGTCGAGCTAATGCTTCTAGGAGTTGTTTCAACCAATTCTAAACATGGAGCTAAAATCTAGGCAGCTAAACAACTTGCCTCTATATGCTAGGAAACTGATCCATTCACTTAATTTTCACTTTTTAGTGAATGAATCCTCTAGAACAAGTAAAAAAATGCCAAATTTACATCATAGTCATCAAATTACATCATGGTAGGTCAATCATCACATGAAAAAGTAAAACTAGTCAAAACTGGGTGAATTTCTGAGCTGAAGAGTGAAAGTGAGGCAAAATTTCTCTATGCGCCGCGCTCAGAAACTCAATGCGTCGCGCCACTTTGGAGATATTTTTGGGGACCTAACCGAAGTCCAAATTGATCTCATGATAGCTCGTTGGAAATCCCTGGATTTCTGCTATCCAACCCAGGTCAAATGTTTTAATTTGGATGCCATTTGCCCCTCCAAAACTGCAATCTCCCAAGACTGGTTCCTATTGGTGCAAAAAGTGGCAGAAAGGCCATTTTTGGAGTGTTTTTGGCCCTTTAAGCAGCCCAGAATTTGATGAAATACTTCGGCCATTCCTGAACATATATAATATATCATGAAAAACCCAAAAATGCAAATTTTTCCTTTAGAAGATTTCCCAATCATAAGCGCGCGTCGAGTGGCGCGATGCATCGGGCGGAAAAACCTGTTTTGTAACCAAAAATTTCAAAAATGAAAAAATCTTCTCCAAATTTGCTGAAATTTGGATTGAAGGTCTCCCATCATGTCACATGGTTAGCCAAAGAAGCTTCGGCCAAGATTCAGAGTGGATCCGGCCTTTTTCGACGTTTCAGTGCTTTTCTCAACCTCGCCTTCAGGATCTTCATCCTGGCTCTGCAAACGTGTGTGCGGGCCCAATAGTGGTTCTTCATGTGTCTGAGCATGTCTTTGTCCCTATTGGCCTTCGCCAAAAACTTCTCAAGATGCCTGTTGACTCTCTCAAGCCAAATCTGTCACTCAAAAGGTGTCATGTCACCTGGTTTCTTTCGGGGCAATTCCCGATCTTCACGGATCCTCTGCAACTCCGTGAGTGTGTGCTGGTCCTCCAGTTGTTTATTCCGCTGCTCCAAATAATTTATAGCCCACTGAGATCTTTGAAGCTTCACAGTCAATGTGTTAATCTCAGCCTTTTGTTCCTGGATGGTCTCTCTCATCTTTGAGCCAGGAGAACTCAAATCAACATCGATGAGTGTAAAATTAGTGTCTTGGCCTCCTCAAGGGCCCTCATCATGCATAGGCCTCTTGCCTCTGTCCTATACCTATGCTGATGTCGAAGGTGAGACCCCTTCCACACCATGTGGAGATAATACTCGCGCTTCTGATGAAGATAACGAAACCCCTTCCACCCCTGGTGGAGATAGTACTCATCGTGATGCTGCAAATAAGGCTCTGTGGCCTCTCTGATATGTCACACACACTGGAGCACTGATAGGCTCAGTCTCAGGAACCACAAACTGATATGAAGGCTCTGCCTCGTCATGAAAAATCTCAGGAGGAGGCTGGGGGGCTGCAAAGAAGTCCCGGGAAATGAACTCATCCCATGTGATGCCCTGCAAACGAAGCTGATGTACCACAATGATTTTGATGAGCGCGTAATGATAAATGTTGTTGTGTTGCTACTTTGAAGTCTTCTTCTGCATAAGGGTTGTCATCCGCTCTATATTCTGACACATGAAGTATGGAATATTCATCATTCTCACTCCCGTGAAATGCATCAAAATTCTGATATGATATGCATAAAGGCGCGAGAATCTACCCTCACAACTGAAATATCAGATGATGAGTTTCATCAATGGTGCATAAGACTCCTACAGAAACTGGAATGGAAATACTCTGCTCAACTGCCTCAAATATTCAGGCCTGATGTAAGGTTCATAATATGCTCTATCCAGCGATTGTCTCTTATTCCACTCCTCACCAATGTTCGGTATCCCAGTCACCTCAGAAATAGTCTCTGGTGTCAAAGTGAAGTTCACTCCAGCAAGGTTTACATGACCATTACGCAAATGGAGGAAAAATAAGAGAACCAACACCTGATGGTGCTAAATCTGAGATATCATCTCGCAATACTGAAAACATGAATGTTGCTGAAATCATGTCATTGCAGGTGGGTAGGCTTGCAATTGAACCAAATAAGTGGGCACCTCCCTGACATGGCTACCACTTTTATGAGACATCCTTGGTACATTCAGCTCTGCGGTTGAATCACTGTCCTGCTCATATCCCTGCTCATATGATGAATTTGTCTCTGACATGGTGCTGAAAACAAGGTATTTGACAAGTAGGTGGTGATATATGTATGGTGAAAACAAGAGTTTGTCCTTCAGAACCAAATATGAAAAATATGTAATGAGAGGCTGTGAGGAAATATACATTGGGATAATGGACTGTCAAGTGAAATTGGAATGAAAGGACAGTCACTAGACAACTTTTAGGGAATTCGGGATTGGGAGGTTTTATAAGTGATATAGGAATAGGTGATAGTAATGGGGGGTAGTTTAGGAACAAGAGTCAATGAAATGAGAACATATAAGTGAAATCAAAGACATAAAGGCAGCCCTTGAATGTTATGGAGATTAGGTTTATTGAATGGATGGTAAGTAATAGGGTTTGAGGATTTAGAACATAGGAACAAAGGGTATAAAGGATATGGGACAGTGGAAATGGGGAAGGGACTGTGGTATAATAACAATGATAATAGCAGTGAGAACAATGATATGAGTGATAAGAGCACAAATAAAAATGGAGTGAGAGTGTTTTGGCAAGTTCAAGTTTTGACACCCAATTTCAAACTTCAATCACCTCTCTTCAAACCCTAGGGAGAAAATTTCAATATGGGTATAGGGTTATATTATTACCATTTAAACTCTTGAATTCCTCCTCTTCAACATGCAGCAAACACACCCAAAAATAAATGAACAGGCTTTGTCAACTTACTTGGAGGCAAATGAATCGAATTGAAATGACTTTTGATGAAGGAAGGCAAGTTTCGGCCTTTGGGGCTCTGTGCGCCGCGTGCAAGCCTAATGTGCCATGCGCAATGGGTGTGACACACCCTTCGAAATTCACACTGTATGTCTCGGCTCTATGCGCCGTGTCATGCCTCTGCGCCGCACCTGTGCCCAATGCGTCGAGTGCAACTTAACACACACAGTTAGCCTTTCTCAAAACATAGTTTGGTCTTCAACTTTCAAATTCGACTTCTCTTGGAGATTTTCTCAATAACACTTGTTGCAAATGAATTAATAGCTTTGAAAAATATCGTGAAAAGAGATGGTTTTGATTTTTACTTCTTCAAAACCCATTTTGTAATGTTTTTTACCTTTGGCACTTTTTCATTTAATACAACTTTGTCCTAGTTTCCTCATTGATTTTTTGTGTTTAAATGATGAAATTGGTTGATTTTTGCAGGGCTGGTGGCATTGATCCTTGGAAAAGGAGGACCAGAGTTTGCATGGTGAAGAACTTCATGGTGAAAAAGATACATATTATTAAAAAAACAAATTCGACAATTTCTTATTCAAAACAGAGTTTTGAACAAGAAATGTCCTTGAGCATGTTTGATAATAAAAATTTTAAACGGAAAACTTATGGAAAACCTCCTCATGGCCTGCGAGCATTGTTTAACATGTTAGAAGACTAAACTCTAGACTCAAAAACTAAAAGACTCTTTTTGACCAAAATAACCATTTATGACTGTAAATGACATGAACTGAACTTTGATGAATTTTGAGGAATTTTTACCAACCCAACAGGTAAAAACATGAGGGAAAATGAGAGGACCAAACCCTTCCGTCTGTCAATGGCATGCCCCTAACGGAATGCAGATGAATGAGTGGAATGAGACACCTAAACAATGGAATGCAATAAGAGAAATGATCTTTGAAAGAGTGCTGTAAAGACCGACTCTAACATTGGCTACAATGGGGATGGTAGCTCCTTGGAGGTGCCAAGAACTACAGATCTTTGGAAAGCAGACCAGTGCCTTATCCATTGAGCAATGGAATCAAAAAATCAAACTGAAATGCATGACTAAAAACTGATGACTTGACGACACAAATTGACACTCACTCAACTAAAAACTGACTCAATACTTAAACACAACTGACAAACTAGAAAATATTCTCAATGTAGAGCTTATTCAATACAACCTACTGTAATTGTTGCATTCATCACCTGATCAAGTGAAATGGAACAACCAATGCAACCATGTAAGTATTGCAGCTGCTGTTTGGATTCTCTGGAAGTGCTCATTTATGGACAACAAGAGAGAACTACTGAAAGGAAACTCCCATGAAAACTTGTGAATGGATCCGTTGAATACTATGGATTCTCTATCCGCCTCCAAAAACAATGCATAAGGATCTTGAAATTCATGCTGCATAAGGATCTCAAAATGCACACTGGGACTTAGCTCATCCAATGGATTACTTCTCTTCTCCTCATACCATGAATGCAAACTTTGATTTGAGCTTTGTGATGAGCTTTGTGACGAGACTCTTGGTAAAAATGACAAAGAGACTAGCTACGGAATCAATTCTATATCAGCACACGTTTCAACCTTACATAAAGTCAATGGAGAAAGACTTTTACTGCAAACATCATCCAACACATCAGCAATAGGATCATCAAAAACTTGAGAAGACTGCTGTGATGTATCCATTGAAACTGTATGACATCCTGCTGACTGTTCATCTTTTTCTTTAGAGATATTATGAACATTCTGCTTTATAAACTGAAATGATTCGAAACAAAAGGGTACAGAAACCTCTTGCAACATCAAATCATGTATTTCAGCTTCCACACCTTCATATGTAATCTGACCTTCAATTGCATTTGATGGCTGCAAATCTGATGCTACAGGCTACTCATTTAAAGATTTACTATGCAATTTACCCTTCAAAAACTGAAATGATTCAAAATAGAATGGTACGGAGTCACCTTGTATCATTTGATCATATGTGCCAGTTTCCATGTCCTCATCTGCAACTTGACAATCAATGGATTTCGGGGACTGCAAATCTGAATATGAGAAGTCTTGAACAAATTTTTCATTGCGCTCAAGATGGTCCAGATCAAGACTTGTTGGCAACTGATTTCTGATTGCATGGAAGTTATCTCTCATGAACTGAAACGAATCAAAACAAAAAGGAAAAGATCCTTCACTTACTTCAAAATTTTCTGCACTTTCCTCATCATTTTCATAGCTGATATGCATCGGTTGATCACTGTACACAAGTTGCTGAAAGTGAACTTCCTCCTTCCACAAACTAGCTACTAATTTGTCTACAAGATTAGCTTCTGTTTGGAGAACATAATCATCATCATACTGATCAAACTGAGGTAAATCATCAAGCATACATATCATATCAACAACTCTCTCTTCTTCACAATGATCTATAAAACAATCACTATGACAACCGGAATAAGAAACAAAATGTTTTGGACCAGCAACTTGTTCTTCTTCAATCAGCAAGCCATCGGCTTGAACATTATACTCATTCCTTCTGGTTTTCTTTTGCATCATCTCTTCTACTGCACTTACCAACATGTCAAGCTTTACCTCTAGAGATGTCGATTTCTCTAAATCTATGTTTTTCATCTCTTCTTCCTTCAACCTTGCTCTTCTGATCAGCAAATGAGCCTCTACATTTACTGCAGTGTTCTGTATCTCTACAAGTGTTGCATTATTCCTTTCTCTCAATTGAAACTCCATTTCCGGATCAAAGGCACCCGGGTAGTGCAAGAGAGTAGATCTAGGAGAAGGTCTTATATCAGCTGGCATTGAATAATAAACTTGGTAAAATCTGGCAGAAAACTGTTGTACTGTCTCCCCTGGCAGTCTTTTTAGCTGGTTATCCTCTTCTATAATAAGGAAAGGATTCTGTCCGATCATGAAAATGTCAAGGAAAACTTCGACGAACTGCTGGAAATCAGAGATGCTCGCATCAGGCAGGGCTTTGAACCAACTCTTCACTTTGGCTTGCAAAGAAAGAGAAAAAAGCCTAATACTAACATCTTCGTCATCAACTTCAAAAAGGTCTAGAAAAGTCTCAACATTCTGCACATGTTTCTCAGCGTTGACGTTGTTACATTCACCGTCAAATCTTGGTAGATATAGGTCAGAATTTTTAGGGAAATCATGAAGAACAGAAGGTAAAACAAGAGTTTTATACCTATCTGGGACTACAAAAGGTGTAGGATTATATACAAGAGCTACGGGATCAGTTTTTTTCTCTTTAAGCTCATCACTCTGAAGAGAGTCATCAGAAGATGTGGGAAAAGTAAGGAGACCAGGATCAAAGGGAAACTCAGTATTTACACTCTTTGAATAGGTCGAGTGAAGATTTTGAAAAACTTTCAGGATAGCTTCAAGAACAGTAAAGAAGTAATTTACAAGAAAGCATAATAGAACCTAAATACCATTCCATTTTCAATACCTGAACTTAGTGTAAGATCCTTCCATTTTCTCAGAAAAAGAGTTAGTCCTCCAGTGGAGTCTCTACATTGAGTTGGAGTCACCAGGTGAATGATTTCAGCCTTCTCATGTCTGATCGTTGTCCACCATCAACAATCAGATCTGACTTGATACATGTACTGGGGCAAGAAAATCTACAAGTCAAGTGTCACGTTCACAAGCTAAACCAGAGATTGACTGAAGCAGCGTTTATCTACTTCCGCTAATGCAAACCAAAAGCGTTTCGAAGGCTACCTGGCATAACTTTAGGCTCCCTCTGTAGCTTATGAAACAAGAAACACCAACAAGAAAACCATATTCTTCCCTAGTATTGTTGCCACTATGTTAGTTCCCAAATCCACCTCAGGCTAAAATAAGGCAGAGGAAGGACAACACCAAACCACGCTCAGCCTCATAGCTAGCCCTACGAGGACAGGAGAGGGCCCTCTTCAGGTCAATCTCAATAAAAATATTCAAAGGGGCTTGAGATGACTAAAATAAAAATTGATATTAGGCTAGATAAACAAATAGGAGGATTTGATTTTGATTTTTAGGGGTTTTTGTTGGAAAAAGGGAAAAACAATTTTGGGCTTGGGGATGACGCCAAATTCTTGCAAAGTTCAAGTTGGGGCGAGGTAGGCTGCGGCTTTGATGTCTTAGATCAAATGAATGGATTGAAAAGACTGCTGGGGAGCTGAAGAGGGCAAGAAAGTGTAAGGATCCGCTTCAAACTGAAGAAAAACATATAAAACTAAACGAAATTCTAAGGCAGAGCACCACCAAATCAATGAATTCTACCTCAATTACTCATTTGTTTAATTCAGAAGCATAGAGAAGGGAAATGGCATACATATAACATCAATGAAACTTACAATAACATGAGAAGAACATCATCAAAACTCAGAAGCCACAAGGATCCCAACAAGTGCTGCAAAACTCTGGTCTTTCCTTTGCCAAAAACTGAAAATGGATATACAATGAGGTGCCAAACTTTTCCCAAGTATCCAACCTGTCCAACCTCGAAAATGAATTAGAAAATATATAATAAGGACTATCCTAACCCGTTCCCATGCCTCTAGGGGTCAAGCTCATGCTTCTAGGAGCTGTTTCAACCAATTCTAAATATGGAGCTAAAATCTAGGCAGCGAAACAACTTGCCTCTATATGCTAGGAAACTGATCCATTCACTTAATTTTCACTTTTTAGTGAATGAATCCTCTAGAACAAGTAAAAAGATGCCAAATTTACATCATAGTCATCAAATTACATCATGGTAGGTCAATCATCACATGAAAAAGTAAAACTAGTCAAAACTGGGCGAATTTCTGAGCTAAAGAGTGAAAATGAGGCAAAATTTCTCTATGCGCCGCGCTCAGAAACTCAATGCGTCACACCAATTTGGAGCTGTTTTTGTGGCACTTCTCGAAGTCCAAATGGAGCTCATGATAGCTCGTTGGAAATCCCTAGATGTCTGTTATCGAACCCAAGTGGAATTTTTCAATTTGGATGTCATTTGCCCCTCCAAAACTGCAATCTCCCAAGACTGGTTCCTGCTGGTGCAAAAAGTGGCAGAAAGGCCATTTTTGGAGTGGTTTTGGCCCTTTAGGCAGCCCAGAATTTGATGAAATACTTCGGCCATTCCTAAACATACATAATATATCATGAAAAACCCAAAAATGAAAAATTTTCCGCCAGAAGATGTCCCAATAATAAGAGCGCGTCGGGTGGCGCGACGCGTCGGGCGGAAAAACCTGTTTTGCAACCAAAAATTTCAAAAATGACAATATCTTCTCCAAATTTGCTGAAATTTGGAGTGAAGGTCTCCCATCATGTCTCATGCTCAGCCAAGGAAGCTTCAGCCAAGATTCGGACTGGATCCGGCCTTTTCTGACGTTTCAGTGCTTTTCTCAACCTCGCCTTCAGGATCTTCATCCTGGCTCTGCAAATGTGTGTGTGGGCCCAATAGTGGTTCTTCATGTGTCTAAGAATGTATTTTTCCCTATTGGCCTTCGCCAACAACTTCTCAAGATTCCTGTTGACTCTCTCAAGCCAAATCTGTTGCTCAAAAGGTGTCATGTCACCTGGTCTCTTTCGGGCCAATTCCTGATCTTCACAGATCCTCTGCAACTCCGTGAGTGTGTGCTGGTCCTCCAGTTGTTTATTCCGCTGCTCAAAATAATTTATAACCCACTGAGCTCTCTACAACTTCACAGTCAATGTGTCAATCTCAGCCTTTTGTTCCGGATGGTCTCTCTCATCTTTGAGCCAAGAGAACTCAAATCCACATCGATGAGTGTAAAATCAGTGTCTTGGCCTCCTGAAGGGCCCTCATCATGCATAGGCCTCTGGCCTCTGTCCTGTACCTATGCTGATGTCGAAGGTGAGACCCCTTCCAGACCATGTGGAGATAATACTCGCGCTTCTGATGAAGACAACGAGACCCCTTCCACCCCTGGTGGAGATAGTACTCGTCGTGCTACTGCAAATAAGGCTCTGCCTCATCATGAACAATCTCGGGAGGAGGCTGGGGGGCTGCAAAGAAGTCCCGAGAAATGAACTCATCCGATGTGATGCCTTGCAAACCAAGATGATGTACCACAATGATTTTGATGAGCGCGTAGTGATAAATGCTGCTGTGTTGCTGCTCCAGAGTCTTCTTCTGCACAAGGGTATTCATCCGCTCCATATTCTGACACATGAAGTATGGAATATTCATCATTCACACTCTCATGAAATGCATCAAAAGTCTTATATGATATGCATAAAGGCGCGAGAATCTACCCTCACAACTGAAATATCGGATGATGAGTTTCATCAATGGTGCATAAGACTCCTGTAGAAATCGGAATGGAAATACTCTGCTAAACTGCCTCAAATATCTAGGCCTGATGTAAGGATCATAATATGCTCTATCCAGCTGTTGTCTCTTATTCCACTCCTCACCAATGTTCGGTATCCTAGTCTCCTCAGAAATATTCTCTGGTGTCAAAGTGAAGTTCACTCCAGCAAGGTTTACATGACCATTACGCAAATGGAGGAAAAATAAGCGAACCAACTCTGGATGGTGCTGAATCTGAGATATCATCTCACAATACTGAAAACGTGAATGTTGTTGAAAGCATGTCATTGCAATCGGGCAGGCCTGCAATTGAAGCAAAGAAGTGGGCTCCTCCCTGACTTGCCTGCCACTTTTATGAGACCTCCTCGATACATTCAACTCTGCGGTTGAATCACTTTCCTGCTCATATTCCTGCTCATATGATGAATTTGTCTCTGACATGGTGCTGAAAACAGGGTGTTTGACAAGTAGGTGGTGATATATGTATGGTGAAAACAAGAGTTTGTCCTTCAGAACTAAATGCGCCAAATATGTAATGAGAGGTTTTGAGGAAATATACAGTGGGATAATGGACTGTCAAGTGAAATTGGAATGAAAGGACAGTCACTAGACAACTTTGAGGGAATTTGGGATTGGGAGGTTTTATAAGTGATATAGGAATAGGTGATAGTAATGGGGGGTAGTTTAGGAACAAGAGTCAATGAAATGAGAACATATAAGTGAAATCAAAGACATAAAGGTAGCCCTTGAATTTTATGGAGATTAGGTTTAGTCAATGGATGGTAAGTAATAGGGTTTGAGGATTTAGAACATAGGAACAAAGGGTATAAGGGATATGGGACAGCGGAAATGGGGAAGGGACTGTGGTATAATAACAATGATAATAGCAGTGAGAACAATGATATGAGTGATAAGAGCACAAATAAAAATGGAGTGAGAGTGTTTTGGCAAGTTCAAGTTTTGACACCCAATTTCAAACTTCAATCACCTCTCTTCAAACCCTAGGGAGCAAATTTCAATATGGGTATAGGGTTATATTTTTACCATTTAAACTCTTTAATTCCTCCTCTTCAACGTGCAGCAAACACACCCAAAAATCAATGAACAGGCTTTTTCAACTTACTTGGAGGCAAATGAACCGAATTGAAATGAGTTTTGATGAAGGAAGGCAAGTTTCAGCCTTTGGGGCTCTGTGCGCCGTGCGCAAGCCCAATGCGCCGTGCGCAATGGGTGTGCCATGCCCTTGGAAATTCACACTGTATGTCTCGGCTCTACGCGCCGCGTCGCGCCTATGCGCCGTGCCTGTGCCCAATGATGCGCCGTGCCTGTGCCCAATGCGATGCGCGCAACTTAACACACACAGTCAGCCTTTCTCAAAACACAGTTTGGTCTTCAACTTTCAAATTCGACTTCTCTTGGAGATTTTCTCAATAACACTTGTTGCAAATGAATTAATAGCTTTGAAAAATATCTTGAAAAGAGATGGTTTTGATTTTTACTTCTTCAAAACCCATTTTGTAATGTTTTTTACCTTTGGCACTTTTTCATTTAATACAACTTTGTCCTGGTTTCCTCATTGATTTTCTGAGTTTAAATGATGAAATTGGTTGATTTTTGCAGGGCTGGTGGCATTGATCCTTGGCAAAGGAGGACCAGAGTTTGTATGGTGAAGAACTTCATGGTGAAAAAAATAAATATTATTACAAAAACAAATTCGACAATTTCTTATTCAAAACAGAGTTTTGAACAAGAAATGTCCTCGAGCATGTTTGATAATAAAAATTTTGAACTGAAAACTTATGGAAGACCTCGTCATGGCCTGCGGGAATTGTTTAACATGTCAGAATACTAAACCCTAGACTCAAAAACTAAAAGAACTTTTTTGACCAAAATAACCATTTATGACTGTAAATGACATGAACTGAAATTTGATGAATTTTGAGGAATTTTGACCAACCCAGCAGGTACAAACATGAGGAAAAATGAGAGGACCAAACCCTTCCGTCAGTCAATGGCATGCCCCTAACGGAATGCAGGTCAATGAGCGGAATGAGACACCTAAACAATGAAATGCAATAAGATAAATGATCTCTGACAGAGGGCTGTAAAGACTGACTCTAACACACTCCATGAACCTCCTCTTGTGGTTGATCCACATCCAGAGACTCATCCTTAGGAACTAATAGCTCCTCATCTACATGCAAGTGTGGATACCTCTCAAGCGAACACTTCATGGCTTTCTCCTCATGAAATTTGATATCCCGTCGCACAACAGTCTTGCGACTGTCTGTAAAATACACACGATAGTTGTGGGGTGTATTAGTGTACCCCACAAATATCCCAACCTCTGAAGTTGGATCCAGCTTCTTCCTGGCATCCTTCGTCACATGAATGTAAAGAAGTGAACCAAAAATCCTCAAATGAGAAATATCAGGCCTCTTACCAGAAAATTCCTCCTCGGGTGTACTCATGCCAAGTATCCTGTGAGGACAACGGTTCTGCACATATACTGCAGTATTGCATGCCTCAGCCCACAAGTGTATTGGAAGGCCCTGAACATGCAACAGCACCCATGCAGCACCCACGATCATTTTTTTCTTCCACTCAACAACCCCATTATGATGTGGGTTATGAGGTGCTATGAGCTCTCTTCGAATTCCTTCTGCGCTGCAAAATTCCTTGAATTCACCAGAGATGAATTCACCACCATTGTCGCTCCTAAGAGCCTTCACCTGCTTCCCCGATTCTTTCTCAACCAGTGCCTTGAACTCACAGAACTTTGAGTATGTCTCGCTCTTCTTCTGCATAAAGAAGATCTAGCACTTCCGAGAAAAATCATCAAAAAATATCACATAGTACCTGTGCTTTGCTGTCAAAGCTACTGAGAAAGGTCCACACACGTCTGTGTGAATTCTCTCAAGGATTGTCGTGGCGCAACTATCCTTCTCGTGAAAGGTGGATTTCAGAAATTTTCCTAAGGTACACCCCTTGCACTGATCTGACTGTGCAAGAGTACCCTTAAGAAGCCCAGTAGAAATCTGCTGCAGTATCTTCAAAGCTCCATGGTGAAGGTGGCCCAATCTCCGGTGCCACAACTCGCCATCATCCCGGCTCACCACTCCTTCTGCCTTGCCTACCATTTATGCGCAGCCTTCTACCTAAAATTGATAAAGGTTCTTCACTTGAACACCTATCCTCAGGGTCTCACCACTTGCCTTAGTATGCAGGAAATCTTTTCCCTCGCTAAAGACAACATCATATCCCTTGTCTTCTAACATCGCCACAAAGATAAGATTCTTCTTCAATCCTAGAACATGCATCACTTCCTTCAATATGAAGAGTTTACCAGACTCCCTCTTAAAGGAAATGGTACTGATACTGGTCGCACTGTATCTACCATCATCGCCCATCTCGATGTGCACTCCAAGATCTTTCTCATCCAGATCAGTAAACAAATCTCGATATCTTGTCATGTGAAAATACGCACCACTGTCAATAACCCACACTGAACCCATCACACTTCAAACCAAGCATGCGATCAGTGAAAAATCCAGCTCAAACTATGAGGCTAAGGCCTCTCTAGTTGCATATCCAACAACCTGCTTGTTTTTCATCTTCTGTAGACCACTAGTGGCGTAATGTCCATGTTGGTGACAGTGAAAGCACTTCACCTTGCACATGTCTTGCTTCTTCCCTTTCGCACCAGATTGAGAAGCATGATTCTTGCTCTTCCCCTTCTTTGCTTTGGCAGCCAAAGCGCAATTCTCTTCATTAGATTTCTTTTATGAAGATCTTTCCCTGGTACTTCGCCTTATCTCCTCTTGCACAAGATCCAACCAAAGTTGCTCCCATCTTGGAAATTTCTCCCGACCATTGACAGAGTCCTGATAGGAATGCCAACTCTTCGGAAGCCCAAGGAGAGCCAAGCTCACCAAGTCATCGTCATCAACAGTAACCCCCACACTTCCCAACTCATCCCTGCATTGGATGAACTTCGTGAGGTACTTGGGCATACTGCCACCTTTCTCCATTTTTATGTTTCTGATTTTATCCTTGAGCACCAACTTCCTCTGGTCGCTCTTGCTTTAAAATAAATTTTCAAAGATTTCCACATCAAGAATGGAGAAGCCTTACCACGAAGGCTGGACACTATGTGATCCTTTACACCTTCCAAGAGAATTCTTCGACACTTTGCTGTCTTCTTTTGCCATGCGTCAAATGTGGCGGCATCGCCAGAAGCAGGTTTTGGAATTTCTGCATCAATGAACTCCTTCAACCCATTGTCATCCAGAACCGCCTCCATCCTATCCTTCCATGCAATATAATTAGAGCTGCCCTTAATGGAATCCTCTAATCGCAATTTGTTGAAAGACATCTCAACTTCAACACCAAGAAAACACTACTGCAAATTCGAATTCCACGAGCACAAAACTCAACTGCTTCAATGTTTTGCAATTTCTCCAATGATCAATATCGCTTTGATACCATGTAGAAATTTGAATAACTGATATATTATTCACCAAGATTCTCCTGATCACACACTATTTTATCTTCATGCACAATACAGAATATCTTCTACCATTGATCATTACATGCGAAAATAAAATCAATTGCATGCGCAAATTAAAACCATAAACAATCACACATATGAACACAGTATTTCATGGGAAAGATTAAATCTGAAAACCCCCAGCTATCTATATATTATATGTCATATATATCATGTAACAATCATTGTACAAATCCCTTCACAAGCTCTCAGCACAACCTCCAATTGCTACACACTAATTAAGCTAGATCTAGCAAAACACATGCTCCAATCTCTGCCACCTGATAGCCAACCTCTATTGTGTAATCAATGCTGTAGGATGGCTCATTAAATAACATAAACAACCTGTATTGTACTGCATAATCCTCATGGGCTCCTCCAATCACTGGTTGTTGCAAATATGCAACAGTATAGTCACAACTAATAGTTAACCTGCTCTTTCACCTATTTCTGCACTGGTCTCCACTAAAATTGTCCATGCACTGAAGTTAACTGATGTATTCTTTAGTTGATTAATGATTTTATAATTATTGAATTAATTAATAATTAATTCACACCACTTTTCACTAGTGTATTAATCAGTTGGACTAAATACAACTAGTTCAAGCATGTTTAGATTAGTTAAACTGAACACAACTCCATTAACTCCTCAATCAACTCCACCAAACTCTATCACATGAGTTCTAACTGAAGTCTCCATGCAATAGCTCCACTTAACCCCTAGGAATAGTGTAATTCCTTTTGTCAGATCCTGTGCCACATCGGTGCACTTAACTGAAGTGCTCCAACAGAATAAGATAATGTTTGTAGTCCAAATATTATTAAGAGCTAATAATATTCGACATATCTATTTTTAGACTGGCAATCTAAGAATATATTCTGCCCAGTATGTCTAAAGATAGAAGTCCATCTATCTTCTCCAACTTTACCAACCATCAAAAACTAGCATCCTGCAACTAATAGAATATGATCGACATGTCTAAAAATAGACTTGCGCCAAAAATAGCTTGCGGGCCCACTTAGTGAAGGCGACTCTTTTCACTAAGCTCATCATCTTGTTGCAATCGCAACAAATATAGCAATGAATATTAATTAAACTATTGTTTAACTAATTAATCCTTGACGAAAATCAAACAAATATAGATTTATTTAATATTTCCTCATGGGGTTTCCTATTTAGACCATAACCACCTTAATAAAGGTGGTTTACTAAGTTATTTTCATAGTAAAAGAAATTTTACTTAGGGTAAAATTGGTCTTATATCGTGTACTTGGGTCCATCTAAAAATAATCGGTTAGATGACCAAAAATTGGTGTAACATATTTCCCCCCAGCGTGCGAGCATTAGGAGCTAATTGTATGACCGAAGTACGTTGTAAGAACTCAATCACTAGACACCGAAGGGGAAGTCAAAGAGAGAAAGATAAGGTATACTAAAGTGATGAGAGGACTAGACCCTGAGGAGGCGAGACTTACAAGTGTGACAAGTCTCTTTTATGAGTGAGTACATGTGTTATAGATGGCGGGGGAGGCATACCTATTCCCGCTGAGACAAAGTACAAAGAATAATGCGTCTGTAAACAAAGGACTGAACAAAATAGTACATGCTGGCATAAACATGAGCCAGATAAAAAACATGATAATGAATCCCAAATACATACTCTACTGGAGATAATAGCCAGGACTTGTACAATAATGTCTGAGTACATGAGATACAAAATTCAACCCAGATGCCCCTATAAACAGGAAAGGGATCTGGAAATCTTACGGATATATGCAATCAAAGAGGCACTACAAACGGCTGAGGCTGAAAACATCAAATCTATGGAGCTGCATCAAAGGATGAAATGAAGAGGTCATTCGCGGATGTGGGAGGCTACCTATAGGGCCACCCCCTCATGAGGATTGAGACATCTCACACACACCCGGGAATCACTGGTCCAATCTCCTATATCACTGAACCATCGAGTATATGGATCTCGATCATGATGAAAGGAGTTGGAGCTGAGAAACAATCAATTCAAAGGGCTATAAGGAGTCCCTTTTCCTGATCCAAGGCACCGAACAAGAGTGGAAGCTGGAAGCAAGGTACACTGCCCTCTAGACCTATCTTCTGGAATAAATGATCTGATGTTGACAAAAGGAGGTCTGCCATAGGTGAGGCAATAAAGGGTCCTCAATACGGCACAAGAGAAAATAGTAGAGCAACTGACAGATGGACACCAGGGGTGATGAAATGGGGGGGACTGATTAGCAGACAAATGACTTCCCTTTTTAGAGCATAAAGCGCCTGGATGACCTGGTAGCAAGTGACAGAATATCATGAGGGATAGGGGACAATGGGACAGGAGGCCATAATGTGCGACATGAGAGAGGTACCAAGAAATGAAGGATGGAGGACTATAGCGGGATACAAAGGGACTCTGGATAGACTCCATGAATGAGATGATGACTCAACTCGAATGTTGTAAACAAGGGCGACTCGATGGTGGTGCCACATAGTACAGGTCCAATGGGGAACTATAAAAACGTGAGTACAAGATGGTAACTTACGACAAAGATCAATATGATTGTGGAACAGTATGGAGGTGAAGTGGTGCCCCCAATACGAGTGTTGCAAGTGGAGAAATTTTATTTTTAGGAGGGTTGAAGTGATGCTTCTTGAATAAAATGTGTCCTGGTGAAGTATCAAATCACTAAAAAATAAAAGATACCCATTTGAGGGCTTGGTGAGAGATTTCCAATGGTACAGATAGTTCGTCGAATTGAGCTACGGTTTTGCCACATAAGGCGAAAGAAAAAATCAGGGGTTTCTCCTTTAATTAGGCATTTTCCTCCAAATTCACTCATTTTCATGTGGAGCTATGGTGAATGTAGAAATGGGAGAAAGCCCTAAATCTATTGATGATCATCGTGGATGAACTAACCGTTAGAATCGAGATCTGTTAGTTGTAGGTAAGAGGCGTAATGATACTCTTTCATTTCAGTGGATTGAAAGTTCAGTTTAGGTCTCCAGGGCTGAGAAATAGACCCCTGTTCCTCTTCAATGCTGGGCCGCACTTTTTGGGGAAAAACGTGCAACATGGGTAGCAGGTTTTGTGAAAAAAACTGCGACCTATCCCAGGTTTGGGCCTGAAAAGTGAAACCTATCAGGGAGGGGTTGTTCTATGCTATGTTTTGGCTGAGCACTGGGTTTTAATGTTGAGATACGATATTTCCTATCTGTACATTGACAAGTATGATGATTTTGTGAAGATATGGAAGAATTACAGATCAACAGGAGAGAGAGAGAGACCTGGGCACATTACAGTCGAAGATCCAGGAGGATCATGGTGTCCGTAGTGCATTGGCCAGGTTTGGGGTTTCAAAGCTTGTGGAGAACCCTCTAATGAGAGCTGGAGAGCCCTTGTTGGCCTAGATTGTCATCTATTGGGATCCAGACCATGAGGTCTTTATAGTGCAAGGGCATTGGATCGAGTTGACGGTCTAGGATATATATTTCCTGAATGGTCTTCCCCCACTTGGGATGGTTGCGAATACACACCCAGTGCTACCACGAGGGTGTAACATCATGGAGTTTTTAGAGTGCCATTCTCGAGCAGGTCTCCAAGTGAAAGGGACTCGGATACCCATTGGGGATTTATAGAGGTTAGAGACCCATGTTGTGACCGCAGCGGTGCTGCGGATCCTGGGCAACCAAGCACTCCGCCACATCACTGGAGGGTAGATGATGCTTGTGGAGAGTGTGTTTCGTGGGACCAATTATGGGTGGGCCCAGATGATGTTGTCATTGTTGAAACAATAGTTTTCGCTATGCAGGCGACAAGTGAACCATGATTGTGCATATGGAACAATTTTGTGCTTGCTCTTCCTTGAGAAGATCCCGACACTTCAACCTCATATACAGCTCTAGGATGGGGGCCCGAGAGAGCCCAGGATGCACTAGTGGGGGAAAATATTGTGTAGAGGAGGAGGTGGGGTAGTCGAACGAGTGTTCTGACCCAAGTTCTTTGGGCATTGGGATCAGATGCCATTGTACATAGACGACTATCCCTATAGTGGGATGAGTTACTTTGGGGACTTGGATCTTCCACTGCCTTGTGGTCGAGTATTGTGGCCCGATGGTAGGTGGAAAATTGCTAATCTTTTTATGTGCATTGTGAAGTTTTAGAATATTTTATATGTACTGATTCTTCCACTTTCCATATGCAGATACAACACTGGTAAAATAGGCCATATATATGGGATGGTATGCAGTATCAAGAGCTATAGGACCTAGTGGATCGAGGGCGCAGAAAAATGAGGATGCAAAAGCCCTCCTGGTACACATCTGTCGTAGATGTGAGAGGCTTCTAACCAATGTTTCAAAGTGTGGCTGGCAAGACATAGAGGACCAGTACATAAAGCCATGTATTGCTCTACCCTTAGAGTGGTGAGGGGTCATGCGACACATGGCGATGGCCAGACAGGGGATGCATGATCTATGATTTGTAGGAGCAGATCCATTGGCTGGGGATCCTCCAGATAGTGATTAGTGTGTAGGGGCAGGTGGTGCCCCCAGTTTTGAGTTTTTGTAAAATGCTATGGGCATGCCATATGTATCATAGTTGATGGACTCTAAAACATTTTATATGACATATTATGGATATGCATCATTTTGATATTTTTATGTTATTGTCTTGTGTTAAATGCATGTGCTAAATGTCAATATAGAATATGGTTTGCAATGATATCTACATAGTGATTTTGTGCTCCAGGTACATGACTAGATGTAATGATTTCAAATTCATGCATCAAAAGATTCACTCTTAAATATCTTCTAAAAAGGATAGTATTATGCACACGATAGACACCATTCAGTTGCATGACAAGAAGCAGGGAATATAAACGAACATGAAGGTGGAGGATGCGATGTGAAAGGGCATCGGCTAATAAACTTCGCACTACATCATATTCGACCTAGTTATTGGTAGTAGTACCAATGCATACACCGTTTGAGAGAACAAGTGAGTGTAGGGGGGTAAATATGGCCCAACCTACCAAGGCTAGATTCTGGGAGTAGCAAATTGCACCATCAGCAAAACCGATATAAGGTGTGGATGGGAGGTCCATATAAAAGGTTCCACAACAAAATAAATGGGGGGATGATGAACAATGCTGGTAACCTGAGCGCAAAGTAGATATTGAACGCACTCCACGGGAGGGACTCATCTGGGTAGGATGTCTACTACTCACATGGTGACGGTGAGGTGGATTTTGGGAGCTACCGGAGGTGTAGGTTGTGCTGAGGCCAGAAAAGTCACCATACGCATGGATGGTGCCATCCCATTTACAGGAGGGAAAGATGAAGCTAGGGGTGGACATGGATTCCATGGTGTCATCATCACAATAGAATATGGAGTGACTAGAGGAAGGGAGACCACATGATGCGGCGAAGCTACCTGACTCATCATTATGAGAAGAAAGTTTCACATGTGCATCGTCATGGGGGATGACGTAGGAAAAAGCAGATAAGGCATCTACTGATGTTGAGACCAGGGTGATCACTGAAGGGAGGTCAAGCAAAACAACAGTGGAAGATTCAGAGGGAGCTTCCACCGAGGGTCTCCTGGATGATGATAGGTAGAGGACGGTGGCCGTCAGCTCCGTCATCTCAACATCAGGAGGGGGAATGTCAATGGAAGTGGGTAAATCCTCAGTCTGGCCTACAGCATAATGCGGAAGTACGAGAGAGGCAGATTGGTTCTATTCAATCTTGTACTCCCAAACTACCTCTAAAGAGATGGGGTAATGCATAAGGCGGGGACAATGGTGGGAATAATGGCCATGGAGATCACACAGAGTACAAGGTTGGTTGGTGTGAATATTTTTAGTATTCTTGGTTGTAGTCGAGGAAGAAACAGAGGTTTCAGGGACTGTAGATTCAAGGAACAAAACTTTAACCATGGGCTTGATATGGGGCATTTTAGGACAGTTATGGGTTGCATGGTCAACAACATCCCACAAAGCATAGGGCTTTACGTGCAGTGGAGGTGCATGGTCTGTCGGGGTAGCCTTTTCCTTAGAGGCCCTCTTACGAGATTTTTCCTTCTTACCCGAAGCAGTTGCAATAGGAGGTGGTTCTTGTTGAGGAGGTTGAGGCACTGTTGCAACGGAAGAAGTCATGGGGACTGGTTGAACCAGGGTCAAAGAAAGATAAGGTGTGGGTTGGGCAGGCGAGGTAGAGGCTGGAGGATCAAGGTACCAGACAGGAATCCCAAGGGTTAGGTTAGGAAGAGAGAGGGTGGCCATGAAAGGTGTTGTGTACACTCTTGGGGGAAGAGCTAGGAAAAATATCTGACCAGAGGGGTAATGGCCAGGTGAGATGACTCCTAAATGGTTAAGGCCTGGAGGAATGGTTCCAGGAGGGTAAAAAGGCTCATGGATACTAGCTGAAGGGCCAGGAAGAGGAGGTCCAAAAGGATGAAGAAAAGGGCTAGGATTAGGTTGCGGAGGGTGAGGAGGCTATTGAATAGCCGAGGTGGGCTGCTTGAGGGCAGCCTGAGACGATTGCATCATGCAAAAATTCGATGAGATGGGATCAAAGATAGGAGGAGGAAGACCAGGGAATGTACCAAGCAATGAGGAATCTTTGTAGACTCTGGGTGAGACACTGGTCAAAGGATCAACGATTTTCTTATTGGCCACCGAATCGATGGTGGAGTCAGGGGAGGTCTGAGACTTCGGTTCGTAATATTTCAACTCGTCAATGGTGACTATCTTTTTGTTATGAGGGAAGGACATCTAGTAGTGAATGATATATGGGAGAGAAATCATTGCATAGGTGTATATATAACCCAATAGAATGTTGTAATCTAAGGGGGAATCTATGACTTCTATGTCAACGCAAACAGTCTTTCGCACAAGAGTAATAGGACAATTGCAGAATAAACCAATGGGCTAGGAGGCGTGGCCATCCCATGATCAGAGAGTGATCATGGAAGGAGCCAAATCAGGTGATCTACGTTGCTTGCAAACCGAAGTGGACATCACAAAGGTGGATGCCCCCTCATCAATGATGCACGGGGAAACGTTGGCGTTCTGGATCTTGACTGGGATTTGGAAGATGACATAAGCAGGGAGAGGAGGATGTTCTGACCGGTCAACATCAAACAAAATCAATCAATCCTCGGAAGGATCTACAATGCCAATGGCAGATAGTAGAGATTTTCATTCTGAACGGCACGACTGGAGGAGTTCCAACGTCTCAAATGGCAGCAAGGGATTGTGCCAAATCATCTACTATGCTATACGAATGGGCAGCTTTGCCAGAAGTAGAATTTTTGCATAGTGGTCACTTAGGGATGTAAATTTATGTAGATGTTCTATGCTTGATGCAACTTTACTTTTCACTATATAAATCAAGTAAAATGTTGATAGAACATACCAGTGGATCTATAGAAGACAACCTAGAAACAGAAAAATGTGGTGGTGCATTATGGCGGTCAATAGGATGCTTCAACCAGCAAAGTCTCCTTGGTCAGCCAACCCAACATGTGTCACAACAGCCCTCAAAATAGCCACATGGTCAACTAAAAGTCAACCCCATAAAATTCAAAGCACGACAGCAGCAAGAAAGTCAACAAAGCTCAGTCTTCGGTCAACCTTTTGACCTCTGTTCTTGTGCCAATATGTACGGCCTTCCAAAATCAAAGCCTCCACCAATTTTCAGCCTATTTGGACCATGCATTAACCAAATTAAATGCTAGTCAAATTGCGTGGAAACCCTTGCTGCAGTAAATTCGTCCAAACCCTAGCTGCAGTAAATTCATCCGTCTTCCCATGTGTGAACAGAAACTGCTTCCAAGGAGCTTGTACTAAATCAGAGGAGGATATGATGTGTGAGGATGACATGAGTGAAAAAGTCCTCCAACATTGACTCTATTTATATCAATCACTGAGGTGTGTGACACATCTTCTGGGGGTGTAAAACCTTAAGGCCGACCTACACATATTTGAAATTATTAAGAACAAATTCAAAATAAATGATCTTCTCATCAGATTAAGATCAATTTTAGATCGATATTACACCTCTACGAAAGTGAAACCGAATAAAAATATTGGTATCTTCATCTCAGAATCACAACATGGAGTTTGAACCTAGTTGTCCAATTTTAACACTCCCTCTCAACTAGGGAGAACTCCATCCACCTGTGCAATCAAACATCATGCGTCATCCCACAATAACTTGCTTTGCTGGCCTCTTTATTTCAGAACAGAAATGGGTCAGTCACAAAGACACCATTCCCTAGCCGATAGATTCAGCCCAGAGATCTAAAACCTCTATCGGACTCACAAAGAGTCTCATACCAACCCGAAGTTGGTTTACCTGACCTGAAGTCAGTAGGAGGTCTGAAACCTTTCTTGGACTCAAGAAAGTCATATATACTAACCCGAAGTTAGTATCACTAACCTGAAGTCAGTTGGAAGTCTGAAACCTCACTTGGACTCAAGAGAGTCATATATACTAACTCGAAGTTAGTCTCACTGACCTGAAGTCAGTTGGAGGTCCAAAACCTCACATGGACTCAAAAAGTCACATACCAACCCGAAGTTGGTTTATCTGACCTGAAGTCAGTAGGAGGTCTGAAACCTCACTAGACTTGATCCCAGATCAAGTGGTTGGACACGTGTCATCCTAGATAGAGACTACGACAATCTCTGATGAATCCATCAGTCTTTGCTACTAGTCTCTAGCTTTTCCCACTTCAATGGCGAAATGGGAGGTACTTCCCATGAGTCTGAAACTCAAATGGGTAGGAGGCATACGGGGCACAAACCATGAGAGGTGAACCAACTCAATCATCATGGAGGGGCCTAAGGACACCAACAAGGTTCGACAAACCTAGAACTTTGGTTGCTTATAGCTCCGATAAGTTATCCCCAAAGCCCCCGAGAGCTCCCAGAGCTCATTGTCCAACAGAACCCTCAGAATAGGGTGATTCGATGATTCCAAGATTCTCACGGAAGGTTAGGAACATAACCTTCCCCAAGGGAATTGTGAGAATATTCGCAACCTACTCATCAGTTCCTACGATCGAGCCTTACGGCGCCTCGCTGTACCATATCCCAGATAAATTTGTACCGGCCATCAACATGCTTGGATCAATCATGGAACATGGGATTATATGAAAATTGAATCCCCCTACAATTATCACAAACGATAATGGTGGCATCTATCACATGCTTGAATATCTCATTGAAGAGCTTTCGCAATGAAGTGACTTCACAACAGGCCATACATGTTACAATGTATTCGGCCTTAGCGGTGCTTGAGGCTACCGACTTCAATTTCCTGCCCGAAGCAAATCTATGTGTGAAGTAGCATCCAAATGTGCTCTTGTCATCCACCACACTGCCAGCCCAATCGGTATCAGTATAACCAAGGAGTGTCATGCTCCTAGCAGTGTATCTCAACCTAAGGTCTATCATGCCACAAAGATATCTCAAGAGTTTATTGGCACCAACCCAGTGAGTTCTATGATCAACCATGTGTTGATTCAAAGTGTTCACTGCAAAACATATGTTCCGATGGGTGTTCACTAAGAACTTTAGGCCCCCCACGAGTTGACGAAACTCAGAAGGATTTGTCAATACGGGCCCAACAGCACTGCCACTCAACTTCTTGAAGTTTAGCTCCATCGGTGTCAACACATACTTGTATTCCACCATACTAAATCTTTCTAGAAGCTTCATAATGTGTTTTCCTTGATAAAGGAAAATCTTGCCAGGTCTCTACTAGACCTCCAGGCCTAGGAAGTAGTGCATCAATCCTAGGTCTTTCATCTCAAACTCAGTAGTGAGCTCCCTCTTGCACTGATGAATGAGAGGGTCAGCACCTATCAGGAAGAGGCCGTCCACATACAACACTAGAATGAGAGGCTTCTCTCTATGAACATTGAAGTAAAGGTTTAGATCAAAATTACTACGAGTGAAGCCTAACTTCATCAGGTAGTTATCTATCCTCTTGTACCAAGCTCTGGGTGCTTCCTTCAACCCATAGAGGGATTTCGTCAACCTGTAGACATGGGTGTCCTGATCCTGGGCTTTGAACACCAGAGTTTGCTCCACATACACCTATTCCTTTATCGCACCATGCAAAAGTGCGTTCTTCACATTCATCTGATGAAGACTCCATCCTTGGGTAGCAGCAAGGGCTATGATAGATTGGATGGTGCTCACAGGCACAAATATGTCATCATAGTCTATGCCTTCTTTTTTAGAGGAGCCATGAGAAACGAATCTTGCCTTGAACGTTTTAGCACTTTCATCAGATTCATGCTTGATCTTATAGATCCATTTTGAGGTGACAACTACTTTGACCTCTAGTCTAGGAACCACATCCTAGAAATCATTCTTCATTATGGACTCATACCCTTCGTGCATAGCATCCTTCCAGACTTGATGCTTTACGGCTTTCTCAAAAAGATCCAGACTTAGATTGTACAATAGTACTCATGGCTAATAGATACCCTTGGTATCTACTTGGCGTCATGGTTTCACGAAATGGCCCCCTAGGGGCCATATGTCCCTCAGAATCCTTGAGAGTGTCCCTGATCCATGATGGTCTCTTTCCCAGTGAAGGAGGTGGATCAATTGGGTCCATTGGTCCTTCAACATCAGGCATCGTCTCATCCTTCGGTTCCTCTTGATTTTCAGGCCTTGTTTCATGATCTTCCTCATATCTCAGAAGATTGAATACTTTCCTCAGGGAATCATCTTCATCAAAGGTGACATCATGGCATAAATCCACTTCCATTTGACTAAGCACATAGAATCTATAGGCCTTCGAAGTTTTGTTGTTGCCAACAAACATTGTGGTTTCCCTCTTGATGCTAGCTCCTCTGCAAAAGTTCTTGAACTCATTTGTCTCATATTCAGTGCCATTATCGGTCTGTCAGATAGCATCTCATGCCATTGCTCCTAGTCGACTTTCTCCAACCTGGTAGAGTGTATCAATTCTAGACCTAAACGTGATACCTTCCTTGAATATCTTATTCCACATGCGAACCTTTACATTAGCGAATCCCACATTTAAACCTTTGTCTTCCATGGGTGATATAGACATGAGGTTATTCTTCAAATTAGGTACATAGAGTACATCCTGCAAGTGGAGGACTTGAAGTTGAGACAAGTGGAGGGTCACAATCCCTGTCCCTTTCACGGGATATGTGGCATTATCTCCAAGGATAATTTCCAGATTAGTATCCTTCTCAACCATATCAGAGAGTGATTCATTGAACCCAGTGATGTGCCTTGAGGCACCACTATCTATCAACCAGACATCCATAGTGTCAAGTGGAGATGCAACAGAGAGGGCACATACAAGAATGTATTCATTTCTTTTATCAACAACATGTGATTCCTCATACCTGGAATTTCTTGACCTTTTGAAAGTTTGATCATTTCTGTCGGAGGGAGCTTTCCTCTTTCCCCGAAACCGGTTATTCCTTTGATTTTCATCCCTTCATTTTTTGTTGTTATCATCATCATCAAGAGAATCCTTCCTGAAAGGGAATTCTCTAGCATAGTGACCTGGCCTATGACAAGTGAAACACTTGCCCTTCTTTCCTTGGGTGCCTTCTTTTTCTTTGCACTTTGTACCACCAATGTTCTTATTTCTAGAATGAGTAGCGTATGCAACATTTCCTTCATTTCCATACTCCTTCATTCTTGATTCTTCTAATACGCATCTTGATAGTACTTCGTCAAAGTCAGGTATCATATTATTATTTAGAATGGTAATGTTGAATACATGCCATTCGAATGAGAGCCCTCCAAGTGCAGTGAGTACCATATGTTGATCAGCTATTATCTCCCCAATAACCAGTATATTGTTCCTGATCTCGGTCAACTTCAAAAAGTATGATTCGACAGACTCATCCCTGCCCTTCTTCAGATTCTTCAATTGAATAATCGTACTTGATTTTAATTTTTGGCCTGGAACATGAGGACCAACTTATCATACATCTCTTTGGATGTTCCCAACTCAGATATGTAGGCCACCAAACTTTTATTAATGGATTCCCTGATTATAATCTTTGCTTTGATCTCCCCCTTCTTGTACTTTTTTTTGGCAGCAACAGTAGTAGTGGATGGAGGTTATTTTATTTTACCCTGCACATAGTCCATGACATCATGGTCTTCCAATTTGAGATCCAATATCATCTTCCAAGCATGGAAGTCATCCTTCCCAGTCAATTTGTCATCCTCCTTGAAGCCATAGTTTGTGGAACGCATTTTCCTCTTCGGTGATTGCAACAAATAGGGCTTGTCTTCACCTCACCTCTGATACCATGTAAATTAATGTAGATGTTCTATGCTTGATTCAACTTTACTTTTCACTACAACAATCACATAAAAAATCAAGTAAAATGTTGATAGAACATACTTGTGGATCTACAGAAGACAAACCAAAAACAGAAAAATGTGGTGGTGCATTATGGTGGTCAATAGAATGCTTCAACCGGCAAAGTCTCCTTGGTTATCCAACCCAGCATGTGTCACAACAACTTTCAAAATTGCCACATGGTCAACACAAAGTCAACCCAAGAAAATTCAGCGCGGGACAACAGCAATAAAGTCAACATAGCTTGGTCTTGGGTCAAAATTTTGACCTCGGTTTTGGTGCCAATATGTACGACCTTCTAAAATCGAAGTCTCCACCAATTTTCAACCTATTTGGACCATGCATTGACCAAAGTAAATTCTAGTCAAATTGCGTGGAAACCCTTGCTGCAGTAAATTCGTCCAAAACCTAGCTACAGTAAATTCATCGTTCTTCCCATGTGTGAACAGAAACTACTTCCAAGGAGCTCGTACTAAATTAGAGGAGGAGATGATGTGTGAGGATGACACTAGTGAGAAAGTCCTCTAATGTTGACTCTATTTATATCAATCACTGAGGTGTGTGACACATCTTTTGGGGGTGTAAACCTTAAGGCCAACCTGCACATATTTGAAATTATTAAAAATAAATTCAAAATAAATGTTCTTCTCATAAAATTAAGATAAATTTTAGATCTATCTTACACCTCTCTGAAAGAGGAACTGAATACAAATATTGGTATCTTCATCTTAGCATCACAACATGGAGTTTGAACTTAGTTGTCCAATTTTAATGGATATTGGTATGAACCTCTACCTTAGGCCGAGGGATCTGCAAGGGACCATTAGGTGTCAAAAGAGGCTCTGTAGAGACTGAAGGAGGTAGCTCGGGGATAGACATAGCAGGATGCTTCTTGTACTGATGGGACTGAGTCTGAAGATTGATGTTTATGGTTAGAGGTTGATCAGAGTTCATCATGAGAATCTGGTAATTGGAGGTAACAGATTGAAGAGGTTGAGTGGCCACTTGACCTTCATGTGGTTGGGTAGCCAGAAATCCTTGCTGAGGGAAAGAATTAGTAAGAACAATCAGCTGAATAGGAACAACATTGGGAGGGACGGAAAGGGAGGCTTGCTATCCTCGCAATGTTGCTTGAGACTCCCACATCTACTCCATATGTGGTAACAGAGTACAATCATGTATGTAATGGCCATAAACACCACAACAAGAACAAGGCTTGTTCATGCGAAAAGGTCTGTCCTGCTTGGGCTGAGTGCCCTGTTGCTAGTTCGTAGTGTTAGGAGCATTACCTTGGTTAGGTCCAGGATTACCGGAGGCTGATTGATTTTGAGTGCCTTTCCTCTTATTTTTGGAAGGAGGAGGATTAGTCGCGCCCTGTTGTGCATACACCTACTCTTGAGGGGGTGGTGGCTGCTGTTGCGGGGGTTGAGAAGGCAAGGGAGGTGTAGGTGTTAATGCTGGAGGAATTGGAGCACCAGGCCATGGCTATGTATAATAAGGAGGTTGGGTAACAATGTGGTAAATAAGAGGTTGGGCAAAAGGAGGAGGCATGATGTATCATGGATATGTGCTACCGGGAGGGGGGAAAGTGCAGTAGGTGTTGGCCCCCCCTGAGGAGAGAAGATGGAGACTACAAGTTTAATGCCCTTGATGAGAGACATTGGAGTGATGCAAATCTTTGCAGGAATTTGAAGGTCTATATATCTGATTTTTTATATGACAAAATATTAGTTTATTATACAATCTATGTAAAGTGGACTGATTTATCAGTTTTTCCTTTTAACTTGTTAATGATATATAACTGAATGGTATTTTCAATAGCGTTAGTCTGATTAGTTACTTAATTTAGTAAGTAACTCAGAATTTTGCATCTATAAGTGCTCTTATCAAATTAGTTACTTAGTCAAATAAATAACTTCAACATTTGCATCTACAGTTTTCCAATGCCAATTACAATAGTATGGAAGCCATGATAGTAGTATACTTAATATTAACTCAACATGTCAGTTGTAACAATTGAATCTGGGACCTAGGTGGGTAAGCATAATCGATCCTTCCAATCACAAGAGATAAATCCAATTCCAATTGAATCTTTGATATTTTAGTTTGTCCACTATCATTTCACTGAGCTGTACAATGCATCTTTCTTCTCTCAGTCCATAAATCCATATCCAATTAGCTTTTGGCTTTTTGAAATTGCTCAAATGATAATACATGCTATATATTGCATCTAAGCTTGCAAAAATCCATATCCAATTCATCTTTTGTCTCTTAAGATTGCCGAAGTGATACCACATCATAGAGAACAGAGTGCATATATCTTCTCTATATGCAACAATCCATATCCAATTCATTTTTCTCCTTGAAGTTACCTAGGTTATAAATGCATCAAATACTGAGAAAGTCTACATATTTAACCTTTGTCTAAATCTTTGGTGCATACTAAAGTAGGGCTAAAATTGCTTTGTGCTAAGTATATATATTTTTACATAGATAAGCTAAATACATCGTGGTGGGGTATCGGATATTTTTTTAAGGGGTATATGTATAAAATTTGGGTGTTTCTCAAATATTGTGGAGTTAAAAGCAGTATTCTGAGCCTTGAAGTGATATGTGGTATTCCTTGAAGTACAAGCAGCCCACAATGCAGTGGAAGCATGCGCTTAGACCAAGACCATTGAGAAGGTTGTGTTCACTTCTTCTATGGCTACAGCTATTTGCAGAGCAGATGGAGACTGCAAGGTTAATGCCCTTGATGAGAGGCATTGGAGTGATTCAAATATTTACAGGAAATTGAAGGTATGTATATCTGATTTTTTATATGATAAAATATTAGTTTTTTATACTATCTAAGTAAAGTGGACTGATTTATCAATTTTCCTTTTAACTTGTTAATGACATCTAACTGAATGGTATGTTCGACAACGTTAGTCTGATTAGTTAATTAATTTATTAAGTAACTCAGAAGTTTTCATATACAAGTGCTTTGATCAGATTAGTTACTTAATCTAATAAATAAATTCAACGTTTGCATCTACAGTTTTCCAAGGCCAATTACAATAGTATGGAAGCCATGATAGTAGTATACTTAATATTAACTCAACATGTCATTTGTAACAGTTGAATACGGGTCCTAGGTGGGTAAGCATAATCACTCCTTCCAATCACAAGAGATAAATCCAATTCCAATTCACTCTTTGATATTTTAGTTTGTCACTATCATTTTACTAAGCTGTACAATCCATCTTGCTTCTATCAGTCCAGAAATCCATATCCAATTAGCTTTTGGCTTTTCGAAATTTCTCAAATGATAATACATGCTACATATTGCAGCTAACCCTGCAAAAATCCATATCCAATTGATATTTTGTCTCTTAATATTGCCGAAGTGATACCACATCATAGAGAACAAAGTGGATATATCTTCTCTATATGCAACAATCCATTTCCAATTCACTTTTGTCCTTGAAGTTTCGCAGGTTATAAAGGCATCAAATACTGAGAAATTCTACATATGTAATGGTGCAGCTCAACTTGCCTAACACCTACACTATACATATAAAAATGCATTTATATACATTTTCCCCAAATATATTCCTTTTCAAAGTTTAAATGAAACTCTTTTATTTCATAAAGTTAAAATCCATTCACGTGGAAGTTGTTCTCCTTTTCTATATGATGGTTATAGTCCATAGGAAATACTCACCTTATAGCATAATCAAATATAAATACATTTGATTTATTAAAACTCATATAACATACCTCTGATAGAATTAATTACCATTTTTTGACTTTGAATAAAGTACTTCTGCTGACGAAAGTATATTCGGGCCCACATTAAACTTCAATGTGCCTTTACTCCATTGATTCATTTCATTTCTCGATTCGACGGCTACCCTTTATCCAAATTTTAAATAGCATGAGGATTAAGGTTTTACAACCATGTTGTTTCAACGTAACTTTACACCTTCGATCTTTTCAAGCACATCTATCCATGTCCATCCAACGGAAATTGGATACTCCACATGAAATGCATATGATCCAATAGCCATCGCATTGGTAATTTCACAATGTTTAATGTTTCAAATCTACGTGAAATGTGTAGTTTTGTGATGCCACACATCACTCGCTGGGGTGTATCATGCTCACTCAACAAAATATTGCTTACCTCTTATTTTCCACACGAAAACGATGTGTGGTTTAATAAAACCGTCTTCACTATTCACCTTAGCCATAAGCCCACAGTTTCACTTCTTGTTCACTAAGTCTTGCTCAGAACCCTATCGAATCCATTCTATGTCAATCAAAATACCTCTATTTAGAACAAGTCTCAATACCAGACAAAATTTCCTTCTTTAAATAAGTCGATCATAATGAAATTCAAAGACTTATTCATTGTAATGAACCTCAAGATATTTACGATTACACTCAATTCAAAATGCATAAATAAAAGCACAGTGCCAACAGATGTAAACTTGATTTTGAAAGGGGTTTTCAATAAAATGTAGCACTTTAGAACACAGGTTTTCTGAACATAATTAAATCAATTATTCATTCAAATTTAAACACATGTTCTCACCCTCCATGACTAGTTTATATCAGTCCTTGATTTTTTTTAAAAACCACTCAACTACCTGACCTGGGTGGGTAAGAATAATCGCTCCTTCCAATCACAAGAGATAAATCCAATTCCAATTGACTCTTTCATATTTTAGTTTTGTCCACTATCATTTTACTGAGCTATACAATGCATCTTCCTTCTCTCAGTCCATAAATCCATATCCAATTAGCTTTTGGCTTTTTGAAACTGCTCAAACGATAATACATGATACATATTACAACTAACCATGAAAAAATCCATATCCTATTGATATTTTGTCTCTTAATATTGCCAAAGTGATACCACATCATAGAGAACAGAGTGCATATATCTTCTCTATATGAAACAATCCATATCCAATTCATTTTTGTCCTTGAAGTTTCCCAGGTTATAGATGCATCAAATATTGAGAAATTCTACATATGTAATGATGCAGCTAAATATGCTTAACACCTACACTATGCTTATAAAAATGTATCTATATACATTTTCCCCAAGTATCTTCCCTTTCCCAGTTTAAATGACACCCTTTTGTTTCATCAAAGTTAAAATCCATTCACGCGGAACTTGTTCTCATTTTCTATCTAATTGTTATAATCCATAGGAAATACTCACCTTATAGAAAAATCAAATATAAATACATTTGATTTATTAAGACCAATATAACATACCTCCGCTAGAATTAATTACCATTTTTTGACTTTGAAAAAATACTTCTGTTGACAAAATTATATTCGGGCCCACATTAAACTTCAATGTGCCTTTCCTCCATTGATTAATTTTTCTTATCGATCCGACGGTTACCCTTTCATCTGGCCTTTAAATAGCATGAGGATTAAGGTTTTAACACCATGTTGTTTCAATGTAACTTTACACCTTCAATCTTTTCAAGCACATCTGTCCATGTCCTTCCAACAACAATCGCATACTCGACATGAAATGCATATGATCCAACAACCATCACATTGGTAATTTTGCGATGTTTAACATTTCAAATCTACGTGAAATGCATGGTTTTGTGATGCCACTCGTCACTCGCTAGGGTGTATTGCGATGGGTCAACAAAATACTGCTTACCTCTAATTTTCCACGTGAAAACCATATGTGGTTTTACAAAACCGTCTTCACTATTCACCTGAGCAATAAGCCCACGGTTTCACTTTTTTTCACTTTGTCTTGCTTAGAACCCTATGGAATACATTCTATGTCAATCAAAATACCTCTATTTAGAACAAGGCTCAATACCGCACCAAATTTCCTTCTTTAAATAAGTAGATCATAACGAAATTGAAAGACTTAATCACTGTAATGAACCTCAAGATATTTACAATTACACCAAATTCAAAATGCAGAAATAAAAGCACAGTGCCAGCATATGTAAACTTGATTTTAAAAGGGGTTTTCAACAAAATGTAGCACTTTAGAACACGGTTTTTCCCAACATAATTAAATAAATTATTCATTCAAATGAAATCACAGGTTCTCGCCCTCCATGACCGGTTTATATTAGTCCTTGATTTTTTTAAAAAAACCACTCAATTACCTGACCTCGGTGGGTAAGCATAATCGCTCCTTCGAATCACAAGAGATAAATCCAATTCCAGTTTACTATTTCATATTTTAGTTTTTCCACTATGATTTGACTGAGCTGTAGATTGCATCTTGCTTCTCTCAGTCCGTAAATCCATATCCAAATATATTTTGGCTTTTTGAAATTGCTCAAATCATAATACATGCTACATATTGCATCTAACTCTGCAACAATCCATATCCAATTGATCTTTTGCCTCTTAATATTGTTGAAGCGATACCACATCATAGAGAATAGAGTGCATATATCTTCTCTATATGAAACAATCCATATCCAATTCATTTTTGTCCTTGAAGTTGCCCAGATTATAAATGCATCAAATAGTGAGAAAGTCTACATATGTAATGATGTAGCTCAAGCTGCTTAACACCTACATTATGCATATAAAAATGCATCTATATACATTTTCCCCAAATTTCTTCCCTTTCCAAGTTTAAATGAAACCGTTTTATTTCATCAAAGTTAAAATCCATTCACGTAGAAGTTGTTCTCATTTTCTATCTGATGGTTGTAATCCATAGGAAATACTCAGCTTATAGCAGAATCAAATATAAATACATTTGATTTATTAAAACCCATATAACATACCTCCAATAGAATTAATTACCATTTTTCGACTTTGAGTAAAATATTTCTGCTGACGAAAGTATATTCGGGCCCACATTAAACTTCAATGTGCCTTTACCCCATTGATTCATTTCACTTATCAATTCGAAAACTACCCTTTTATCTGGATTTTAAATAGCATGAGGATTAAGGTTTTAACACCATGTTGTTTCGACGTAACTTTACACCTTTGATCTTTTCAAGCACATTTTTCCATGTCTATCCAATGACAATTGCATACACCACATGAAATGCATATGATCCAACGACCATCGCATTCGTAATTTTGTGATGTTTAACATTTCAAATCTATGCGAAATGCATGGTTTTGTGATGCCACAAAGCACTCGCTGGGGTGTATCACGCTCGCTCAACAAAATACATCTCACCTCTTATTTTCCACGTCAGAACCACGTGTGGTTTATAAAACCGTCTTTAATATTCACCTGAGCCATAAGCCCACGGTTTCACTTTCTGTTCACTGAGTCTTGCTCAGAACCTTGCGGAATCCATTCTATGTCAATCAAAATACCTCTGTTTAGAACAAGGCTCAATACCGCATCAAATTTCCTTCTTTAAATAAGTAGATCATAATGAAATTGAAAGAATTATTCACTGTAATGAACCTCCAGATATTTACGATTACACTCAATTCAAAATGCAGAAATAAAAGCGTAGTGTCGCCATATGTAAACTTGATTTTCAAAGCGGTTTTCAATAAAATGTAGCACTTCAGAACATTGTTTTTCCCAACAAAATTAAATCAATTATTCATTCGAAAGAAATCATAGGTTCTCGCCCTACATGACCAGTTTATATCAGTCCTTTATTTTTTTTAAAAACCACTCAATTACCTAACCTGGGTGGGCAACCATAATCGCTCCTTCCAATCACAAGAGATAAATCCAAATCTAAATGACTCTTTCATATTTTAGTTTGTCCACTATCATTTTACTGAGTTGTACAATGCATCTTTCTTCTCTCAATCCATAAATCCATATCCAGTTAGCTTTTGGCTTTTGGAAATTGCTCAAATGACAATACATGCTACATATTGTGGCTAACCCTACAACAATCCATATCTAATTGATCTTTTTTCTCTTAATATTGCTCAAGTGATACCACATCATAAAGAACGGAGTGCATATATATTCTCTATATGCAACAATCCATATCCAATTCATTTTTGTCCTTGAAGTTTCCCAGGTTATAAATGCATCAAATACTGGGAAAGCCTACATATGTAACCTTTTTTTAAATCTTTGCTGCATATTGAAGCAGGGCTAAAATGACTTTCTGATAAGTATATATATTTTTACATAGATAAGCTAAATAGATCGTGGTGGGGTATTGATTAATTTTTTAAGGGTTATATGTATAAAATTTCGGTGTTTCTCAAAGATAGTGGAGTTCAAAGCAATATTTTGAGCCTTGAAGTGATCTGTGGTATTCCTATTCTAATTATGCAATATTTCATGTTCACAATTATGGTACGCGTTAGCCAAGACACTGTCAGAGAGGGCTACATGGGTGTTGGCCATGGACAGAGGGTTGAATATGGTGACAATCAATGCATCTTTTATTGTGGGACCTAGTATCACATACAAAATCTCAGGATCTACCATTGCATATCTTAAAGGTGAGGGTGAGAGATCTACATACCAAATAGACTCTATTCTAGAATGTACAAATATGGTATAGTAATTCCTTCGAAAGGATCTAATCTATTGGTATAGTAATTCCTTAGAGAGGATCTAATCTATGGAAGTGCAAAATATTAGCTAGTTTATTTACAGTTGCTAGTCTTTGTGATGGCAGGGGCTGCAAAAATGTATGAGAAGGGAACTTTAGCTAGTTTGGACATAAAGCTTCTGGCAGATGCTCATATATGTGCTTATGAAGATCCATCTGCCTATGGGAGATATATCCGTTTCAATCAAATAGTCAGTAATGCATAAGATGCTGTCAATTTAGCACAGATTTTGCGACACCTGACACCATTCCTTGACACTTGATACCATTCCCTTATAGGTACAGAGCAATTATTTATTGTTCAGTTACTAAAATCACTGAAGATTTTGTATCTTCAAGATTTAAATTCGGTTGCTTACCTATTGATATTTTATCTTTAGCTATTATGTCAGAATGAAATTAATCATACATAGATACTCATTCACCACACCTGATACCTTTCCCTAATAGGTACAAAGCAATTAATTATTGTTCATTTATTGAAATCACTGAAGATTATGTATCTTCAAGATTTAAATTGGGTTGCTTACCTAATGATATTTTTTCTTTAGCTATTATGTCACAATGAAATTAATCATACATAGATACTCTCCAAAGATAATCATGAATTCATTATTTATTTGATTTTTTTCATAATTTGGTAACAGATTTGAAAACCCAATGGTCTACCAACAACGTTTGAATAATAAGACGCTGACTGGATTAATGGTTGGATATTGAAACTGTGCAACCCTAAGCAACGAAATGTAACGGAAGGGGGGGTTTCCCATGTTACAGCTTAACAACAACCATGAATGAGGGGGAGAAGAAAACTTGGGGAGTTTACATGTTCAAAATATATCCATTTTTGTACATAATGTAATGTAATTTTCACTTCAAGGTTTGGATAGTTGGCAATAAGTTGATTTCCATAACGACCAACATTAAACTTTTAGCCGGTTACTAAGGATCTCTACCATATGCAATTTTTTTCATTAATTTCTGATGTAAAATCAATTTCCTGATTTCTAGCAAGGACTAGTGCAAGTAAGTTGTTGATGGGCTGTTTGGTGTGTGAATAAAAAGTGGGATACCCCACACTTTGGAATTGTTTTATAATTGTTAAAGTTCCTCCTTTTTTTTACCATTATGGGAAGTTGCACTTTATCTTATCATGAGTTGTGTTATGAATGGAATGAGAAGTTACACTTTCTGTTATCCTGAAATGTTTTATGAGTGGACTGCATAATGTTCATTTGATGGTATTTTTATATATTGGGATGCTGAATTCTTTAATTACAAGATAAAAAAATTGAATACTACTTAAATTTTATTTTTAAATTTTTTAGTCAAGCACCATCGCTGGTCAAACTTGTGAGAGCCCACTATTGTGAGAGGCCTGGATTGTGTAATAGTTGTGTAAATACTGGTGCCTATTGGTGATTATATGTGTGGAGGAGAGCTGATCTCCATTGTTGCATTGGACTGGGGAGGGATGAGTTGAGCTTCGTGAATTTATGATACCACCCCCTCGAATTCTCTGATCCATTCCCAGTGCAATGGGCTGAGTTAGTTTGGATGTGCGTAGTGGACAGTGAGGCACAACTGTTGGTTTGGAGGTGTGTTGGGATTTTTGTATTGACTCTGCTCATTAGTTATTGGTGTTTTAAGTTTTTTTCGACTTGTTCTTCTCATTGAAGAAATCGGTAGAGGCATGGGCCTTTTTGTTGGAGGATTGTTGAAACAAAATGATCTGAAAAGATCCCAATTTGTTGAAACTCCTCTCCAACCTCAATATTAGTGCTAGTAGTAGCATGAGAAACAACACTATGCTCAGCAGAACTAGAAGAAAGAATTTTCCAAACTGCACGAGAACTACTTCCCTCACGAGTCACCATGTGCCATGCTTGGTATCGGTGGTTCTCTTCCTTCTACTCCTGGTTCAACTACCATACCTTCATTTGAACCAACACCCCGAACTCCACTAGGCAATGATTGACCATTTTGTACTAGTGATTCACCATTTGTACTGGTGATTCGCCATGATTTTATAAGATAATATAATCTCATGATAGATTCGCCAAAAAATTATATATACACATTATATTATTAATAAAATTGCCTTCCATTTTTCCTATGTATCCTGGGGATTCACCCATTTATTATATATAAAATTAGGGGGGGAGTTAAAATTTTCCCTGTTAATAATGTAGTAATCTAAACCCAAGAAGGTGGGCCTCTCAACAAGTAGTCTGTAGGTGGGAAAAAAACTAGTCAAAAAACACCAAAATAGCCAATAGATCTAAGGTCCGTAGGGAAAGGGATCTAAAGGTCAAAATCTGCTGGAAAGTGGTGCAGAAAACAACAACAAATCAGAGGAACAATTGTTGTAAATGAGGTGGCTAAAGGCTATCTACTGGAGGGAAATAGAGTGAACCCTAGAGGAAAACCGAAACAAAGCTAAATGAGGTGATTTGGATGGATAACAAGCCAATATGAAGCAGATATGAAGGTGAGGTATCAGATCAGAAAAATGGTTGAACACTCTGAAAATTTTAGACAACCTGTAACAACTAAAACTCTTCAACAAGCTGTGGAGGGTACTAAAGCCCTAGGGGGCTAGCTTAACACTTATTTGAGTAAAAAAGAACAAGTACCGGTCCAAAATGGGTGGAGATGGAGTTCAAACAACCCTGAACAAAGGCCCAGACAAACCTAGAAAAATTTCAGAAAAACCCCCACAAAAAATCGGAGTAGTAGTTTCTGACCTATTTTATGTGGAGGTCGCAGTTTTTGGGCTGATTCCCACTTCCTAAAGCTCTATATCACAATTTTTGGGCGAAAAAGTGCATCCTGTACTTCCAGCACTTTCGGCGGCAGATTTCAGAAAAAAAATGTCGTCTCAGTTGTGACTGATGTCTATCACCTGCTCAATAGGTCTGAAAACACACAGAAGTTAGAATTTTTATCATTTTATGGTTTTATAGGTTAAAAACAATATCAAGAAAAGCAAAAACAAGAGGTTGAGGAGAAATCCTAGGGTTTGAAGTAGCTGGATATGCAAGGATAAGAAAAATGACAACGGTCATAATCGTAAACCCCTGTGGAGTTGCAAGTTGTTAGAATTAATATTAATTCCAAGCGTACGAAAGAATACCACTTTAGTTGTGCATAAAAAATAGCCCTAATAGCAAAAATGGCTGCCAACATCCTAATATTTGCAATTAGGTGATCAAGATAAATGCTGCAAAAATCTATATCTATACATCAAAAGACATTAAGCAATAGAAAAACAAGATTTACTCCATTAATCCAATAGAAAATACAAGAATATGTTCAATGAATTTTGTATTAATGGCTCCTAGGAGGAAAACATAGAAGGGTGTTACCAATTCTACTCAATGGGATGGGTTCTTTTAAGTCCTCATCACTTCAGATCTAAAATTCCTATCTCTTGATGGTGTAGAAAACCCAAAAAAAATGGTAGAAAAAATATGAATAGGATAGTGGATCAAAGTTACACCAAAAGTATAGATCTAGAGTGATCTTTAGCCAACAAAAGGTAGTAAATGAATGGGAAAACCCTTCTATTTATAAAAAAATATTGAGCTAGTCTAGATATTTGTTCATAATTAAAATATTATTAACCAAAACAAGATCCAACTTTTGTGGAATATTTTATTATATTTGTTGGAGGGAGAAGGAATTTGACATGGGTGAAATCCCTTTATTTGTAAATAATAAATAAATAAATAAATGATTTATTTATCATTTTAAGGCTGTGGTTGAGTAATAATCAAATAAATAATGATTTATTTAATTATTTATGGGTGATTTAGTTATATTTAAAAAATAATATTATTTAAATAAGGTTTAAATAATTATTCTTTAGAAAATAATGATATAAATAATGATTTATCTTATTAATCTCCTTGTTTTGGGTTAAATATAACCAGAAATATTAATTAAACAATTGTTTAACTAATTATTCCCCGAGGAAAATCAAACAAATATAGATTTATTTAATATTTCCTCATGGGGTGTCCTGTTTAGACCATAAACAACTTGATAAAGGAGGTTTACTAAGTTATTTTCATATTTGAAGCAATTTTACTTAGGGTAAAATTGGTATCATATGGTGTACTTGGGTCCATCGAATAATAATAGGTTAGATGACCAAAAAAAGGTGTAACAATTATGAATCTGAATGTGAGTGTATGTTGTGGGCTTAATGTGACTTAGGAATACATTTGGAAGGTCTGTACATTGAAAATAATTGACTATGATAAAGATAGTTTGTCCTCTGTTGTTGTACATAGATAAATTTGTAGAGAACCAACTCTCAAAATGTATAAACCCAGTATAAGGTTTAGATATGAGGTTAGGTAACTCTCAGGAATTTGTGATCTCGTTAATAAATCTGTTCTAGTATTATGATACCAAGATGTGCATTATATTATGAAACAAATTCTAAGCTGAAATAAGTATATGTGAGAGATAAATGAATATATAGTATATTTAAAAAAATTTATGTTCTTTAGTATCAGTGAGTAAGATAAAGTATTAATTTGGAATTTGTAGACAGGGAAAAGAAGATATATTTTCATAATGCATATAGAAATTTGTGTTAGAAAACTATCATAGCAAAGAGAAAAACAATGCATGTGAAATGATAGTTATGCCAATTTCTATGCTCGAAATTATGAATGCACAAATTTTTTTATGAGTTAAATACATATGGTAAATAAAGGAAATATACATATTTATCATGAATCCAGAACTAGTACTGAAGTTAGAAGTGATACCTAACATTTTCAAGAATTAAAATTAGATTCTGTCCATTATGTTACATTGCTACAATAGTATTTAAAGTCAAAGTCCCTACATGTACAAAGTCCAAATTTATTTTTGAAAATAAATTTATACAAATTTAAATCAATTTTTATTGTAAATAATCTGGCAAGGATCTGGGAGATTATGCAGAGGTTGTATATCAAAAAATTCCAAAATAGCATGCTGGACCAACCTGAGTGGACAAGGATCCATAAATTAGGCTCAACTGTGAATTAATGGAATTTGGTATGTAAGAGAGGTAGGGTATAATGTACCTGCATCAAACAGAGTCCATGAATTAGTTTGAGTCATGGTTATTAGACATAATAACCGATTGAAAAGAACAAAAAAAAAACTCAACACAAGTAGTGCGTATACCTTGGAATTTCAGCAGGAGAGTCCGACTTGCAATCATAACAAGATAAAAAAATTATTAAATTTGTAAAACCTTGTTAGAAATACTTAGTGGAAAATAAAAAATATACTCAGTTTATTGAGTGGTAACAACATAGTGAATACTTTATAAAAATCCCAAATTCCTAGCTATGGAATAAGTCTCGAAAATAAAATAAAATTGTCTAGAGTATAGATGTCTCCTTCAGAGATAATAACAAACACGTTTATAATGAATGTAATGTAAATTGTATATTTATACAGATTATGTAGGAACCCTCTGACATGCTAGAAGAAAAAAGAGACCTCTGAAGTAGGCAGTTGTTGTTCCAAATCATCCACAAATGTGAAGCAAGTATTCATTATAATATGTGAAATAGGTAGCTCCTATTGAGAATAAGAAAAACCTATAATAAACTATGAAATATGGATCTAAGAAAATCTACAACAGAATATATATAGAAATGTAACATGGTTATAAGGGGGCGGAGAGAGAGAAACGTATTTGAAAAAATGTGTATGACGAGAGTCGAAAAATAGTTAGGTCGAAAATTCCAAGCTTAACCTCAGCCCAGTTCTCAAGACTCACCTGCACTGGCAGAAAAATGGAATATGAGAAACCTTTGTTGAATAAAAGCTTCAACTGAATAAATTACCATTGCTAAATAAAAATGAATTTATAAGTCAAATTACAGAAAAACGAGAAAAGATCAATTCCGTTAGAAAAAAAAAAGATAGCACAGTTCACTAGGTAAAACACTGATCGAGAATGATAAATGGAAAAATTAACTCAACTAAGGCCATTCATTAATGAATGAGTGAAGCATTGAGAGTTTTAACCTCCTCTGCAACTCAGAAATCCAAACGAAAACTAAGGTTAGTATATTTCTCCAAACTGTTAGATGAAATAAACACAAAGGGTAGTGAAATGCTAAATTGTTTTACTGAAACATATATTAATTTAACTAAATGGCATAGAAATGTATATACGAGAAAAACGGAGTGGAAATTGAATAAATGATGATAAAATGGGAAACCATACTTATTACCTCTGTGGGATATCCTTGTAGAGGGTGAATTCATTGTTGAACAAAAACACAGAAACAACACTGCTTGACTTTAAGAATTTCACTACAAATTAATAACATTGACCACATAATCAATCTTATGGTAATTCTAGAATTTGAAATAAAAATAGAGACAAGTGTGATTTCAAACTAAGAAGTCAGAAATAAAAACTCGTAAACAAAACTATCACGTTTTATGGAATCTCAAAACCCTAGTTGTGGATAGATCAAAAAACCTCCATGCATTGTTGATCGAACGGTCAAATATACATTCCCATGGATAGATGCGTGGATTCCCAGAGCTATGTAGATGAATACATCAGTTTTAATATGAAATAATTCCAAGAAAAATATGGTGTAGGGGTGGATGCAAATTGGATATGGACCATTTAAATCCATACCTATTCACATTTCTTCCAGAAGGATTTTATGAGTTTTCGGAAGTGACGTGGAGAGTCACAAGAGGAAGTAATGACCATACGACCTGATGCGGTAGATGAAAAATAGAAATCGAGATAATCGTTTCAGAGATCTTTCCTATAAATTCCTGAAGGTTTCAGATCTAACTGATATGTATATCTTTTATAGTGAGAAATAGCGTAAAAAGAAAGACATAGAAGTTCATCATTACAGTTATACGTGGCAGAGTCTTTAAACAATGGTTTCCTAAAATAATTCGAAGTGGTAGGTAAGATATAGGAGATTAGTGTAAGTATTGTACTATAGAACAAACGAATATGTTGGAGGATTCGTTGTTAGAGGTTATCACCATTTAAAACCCAAAATTTTGGATACACAAATAAATGAATTACAGTATGGTCCACGTGAATGTGAGTAAATATATCTATAAGGGTTGAATAATATATTTTTGTGCATTCAGATCCTGACAACGCAGATGTATGTTAAAGTGGTATATTAATACCTTTGTAATTGTAAGAGGGTGAATGAAAATTAATGTCATGGCTCCTTCATCAAAACTAAGTAGATGATGGCATGTAAAAGGAATAAATTAAAAGGGGTTCTAGTTATTAAAGTTGAATGGGAACATTATATTAATAATTGTGAAGTGAAAGAGATTATTAATATACCAGTTCCATGTTAAGCAAGGAAGGAGGAGTCTTTCTTAATGGAAAATATAAATTGGTATTTTACAAATTGCATACTGGCATAATCAGCACATGAGTTAACAGTGACATAGTATACCTAAGTCGATTGTTAGTGACGATAGTATGTTGAAACACGATGAATGTTATTCTATCTGTAAGAATAAGTTAGTGATAGCACTATAATTAAACAACTTTTTTTTGCCTGAAATTGGAGGTGTTACATCCCTTGGGTCCACTTGACCCTTATAACCTTTTACTTTCTAAATTAAAAGAATAAATTTAGGGTTATTAAAGCTTAGGATTTTTCTCTGTGACGGCAAGTGAGGCCTCGGGATAAAAATCTAGTATCTACTTCACTTGGGAATTCTTGAGCTCCATTGGTTTCCTCACCAGCTCTAGACAATCCATAGAGATAACCTGTTGCTAGTACTTCCACATTTCCTTCTGCACATAGCCCCTTCCTACCTTAGGATTTTCCTCTAAATCCTTTGAGGAAGGTAACTGTCATAACTATCTCCAATCTCTTTACCTTAGTTCTTGTAATTATTTACGAATCAATTACTTTCTTCTTTTATTCATGGTAATTATTAAATGAATCTCCTTTATTGAAAAGACAAAGGATTATGTAATGAATTACTATTAATGACTATCCTTATTCATTACACATTCAGAATGTATCATACCAAGTTTGTATACCAATAATTAAATTAAAAACAGGTTGTTACATCTTCCTCTGCTAAAATAGGCACCATCCTCGGTGTTATTTGTTTAAGAAGAACTCTAGATAGGAATTATGCATAACCTGCTTGTCCTCCCAAGTAGCCTCCTCCAGGCCAAAGTGCTTCCACTAAACTTTAACATGGGGGATGACTTGCCTCCTGAGCATTATTGCTCTCTGATCTAGAATATGTTATGGTTCTACCAGGAACTCATCGGCGAGTTCTACTAGCATTCAAAAATGATCTCATTCAGTTCAAATCAAAAATGAAATTCTGATAAAAATGTAATACAATGTTGACTTACATGTATACCCTGCCAATGTATTACATGTTTGGGATCATGTACATAACACTTCAATAGAAATACATGAAATATGTTATGTACTAATATATGGTTGGGTAGAGTTAGTCGATAGGTCACTGGTCCTATCCTTTCCAAAATCTCAAATGGTCTACAACATCTTGGAGTAAATTTTTCATAAGCATTCCATCTTAACGTACTCTTCTTCGGTTTAACCTTCACGTAAACATGGTCCCCTACCAGAATTTCACAGAAAGTTATTTTCCTATCTGCACATAATTTTTTCTTGTCTTGAGCTACTTTGAAGTTCTGTCTAATATTCTTTTTACTTCCCGTTCCATTTTTTCTGGCATGTCCAACCAAAGCATCATATTGTTTTCTAGACTGCTCCAATTTCTAAGAGTCTGGCATTGTCGTCTATACAATTATTCAAAGGGGCTAATCTCAATGGATTCCTTATATATTTTTTTGTAAGAAAACTCAACCAAATGTCGATACTCCTCCCACTCCGTTGGTTGTTTCATTACGTACATGCACATCATGTCTTTCAAAACTTGATAGACCCTTTCTATTTGCCCATATTTTTGTGGATCATAGGAAACACTAAATTGTATTTGTGTCCCTAAGCCACTAAATAGTGGCTTACAGAATGCTGATGTAAATTTTACATCACGATCTGAAATAAAAATTTGGGGAATACCATGCAATCTAAAAATATTTTACATCAATATGTCTGCAATTTTTACTATATTGTAAGTTGACTGGAGAGGAACGAAGTGAGCCACCTTGTTAAGTCTATCAACTACCACCATAATCGGATCATTTTTACTTTTGTTTATGGGAATTACAGTTATGAAATCAAGGGAAATGACTTCCCACTTCCATTCTGATACAGCGCTAGGCTGAAGCTATCTTGTGGGCTGCTGATGCTCAACCTTAATTTTTTGAAACTCCAAGCACTTAGTCAAGTAATCTTTAATATCTTTTTTCATTCGTAATTGTAGTCCACATTTTATGATACCCTCGATGTCCTACATATTAAATTCTGTGATATTAATCCAAAATAATTATTTTCAAATTATTTTGATTAGCGATATATATTATTTTCTGGTAGACTAGAAATTGCTTATCATTCAGTTAATATTCCGATGGTTTCCAGTTTTCTTCATATTCTTTTTCTTGTTTCCATAGGAATTTTTATGAAGGGTCCTTCTGTGCTACTTCATAATTTTTTCTTGAAAGTTGAATTCCATTTGATTAAATTAAATCTCATAGATGACATGCAGCTTCCTTCTTAAGGCATCAGCCACCCGGTTATCTTTACCTTTCACATGTTGAATATCAAAATTGAACTCACTTAGGAATGCATTCCACCTTTCTTGGCGAGAATTCAGATCCGATTGTTTAAAATAGCTAGTTAAATGTCTATAATCAGTTTTTAGCACAAATCCCTTCCCTAAAAGATAATGTCTCCATATCTGTAAGGCATGTATTATTGTAGCTATTTCCAAGTCATAATCTGAATACCTTTGCTCATGATTCTTCAGCTTCCTAGATTCATATGCTATGACTCTTCCTTCTTGGGTCAATACCACCCCAACACCCTCCTTGCATCCACCAATGCATACTTCAAATTCTTTACCTGGATCTTCTACTTTCAGAACAGGGGTAGTAGTTAATTGTTCCTTCAATAACTAAAAACTATCTTGGCATTCCTGAGTCCATTTAAAGACTCGTCCTTTCTGCAGTGAGGTAATGGGAAAGGATATTTTAGATAATCCATTGATAAATCGTCACTAGTAACCAGCCAAACCCATAAATGAAAGTATGTCCACTATGTTCTTTGGGACCTTCCATTCCATTATTTTTTTAATATTGTCTTGGTCCACAAAAATTCCTTCAGTGGAGATTACGTGTCCTAAGTATTTGATATTCTCCTTGTAGAATTCACATTTTATAAACTTAGCATAGAGCTAATGTTATCGTGGCGTTTTCAACACTATACGTAGATGCTCCTTTTTCTCTTCCATATTGTTGGAGTAAATTAGTATATCATCAATACAAATTAGAATGAATTCATCCAAGTATGAGTGAAAATTTCCATGTATTACACTCATAAAGGTTGTGGGTGCATTGGTTAGTCCGAATGGGAACACCACAAACTCATAGTGTCCATACATGTTACAAAATGTTTTCTTGGATATATCTTCATCCTTGATTTGGATCTCGCGGTACCATGACCTTAAATCTATCTTGGAAAACACCGTAGCTCCTTTTATTTGGTCGAACAATTCATCTAGTCATGGTAATGGATACTTCTTTTTAACCATCAGTTTGTTGAGCTGTCGATAGTCCATAGACATTCACATAGTCATGTTCTTCTTTTTTACAAATAGAACTTGTGCTCCCCACGGCAACACACTTAGTCAGATGTACCCTTTATCCATTAACTCTTTTAGCTGCATTTTTAACTCCATTAATTCACGCACACTCATTCTATAGGGAGATCAATATACATGTGCCAGTCCAGGTGTTAATATGGTAAATTGTATATCTCTTTTTGGTGGAAACATTGGAATTTCCTCAAGAAATGTATCTCAAAAATTCGACACTACAGGAATGTTTTCCACCATGAAATTCTTGTCCTTGGAATTGGGGAATCCTACCTGAATTTCATAGAGATGAAACCCAGTTCTCATGCATTTTCTTAGTTTAGATGTTGTAATAGGTCGTAACTTTAGGGGATTTTTAATACCCTGCAGTTCTTGACGCGTCCCATCACTTTATTTAAAATAAATAACCTTATATTTGCAGTCTATTAATGACCAACGCATCTCTAGTAAATCTATCCCCAATAAAATATAATATGATCCCAAGGGTAGAATATTGAGTTCTCACTTCACATTTTGATACTTTGGGATTGACTCGCCTTCTTGCCCATGTAGCTAGTTGTACTAACAAAGGAGTTTTAAATTTCAGATTTTGAAGTTTATAATTTTCAACTACAAGAGGGTGGATATCACTCAAACTGAGTCCAGGGTCAAACAAAATAGAAACAATTTGGGTTTGTAGCTTACCTTCCAACTCTATCATATATGGCTAAAATTCTGCTTGCCGATCCTCTAGAGCTGCATTGATTCTGGGAATGTTTCGAGCTACATCCCCAGAGTTGATGCTACTTGCAGATTTTATTCCACCTCATTTCTTCCTCGATGAGGACAATTTTTGAAATAATGTGCCTCCCCACACCTGAGCACTGTAATGGGTGTTTCTCGAATTGTACATTGTCGGTTCTGCTAGAAGCTTTCGTATGTCGTTCCTCACCTTCCCATTTGGTCTTTGGTTAACTCTTTCCATTCGATTTACTTATTGGATTTCTTGCAGCATTCTTATAATTCACATATTTATTATTTCTACTATTGGTAAAACTTTTCTGTCCTTTTTAGGGTGGCCAACTTTTCCCAGTTTATCCCTTAACCTTGGATTGCTGACAGCACATATGTTCTTTCCTTATCGATTCATCCATGTTTTTTGGGTTAACAAACTCAATTATCTCTTTCATGTGTAATGGCAGGTTGCTCAAAAAACATTGTACTTTTTTCTTCTCATCACGCAAATAAGGCACATATATTGCTAATGAAGTGATTTTTGTAATGAATTCATCCATAGACACTTGACCCAAATATATATCATGAAAGTATCATGCTTTTTCATCACAGAATCGTTCCTTCAGATACTTATCTTTGAAATATTTCTGAAATTCATCCCAAGTTATGTTTTGACCTTCAACCCCACGATGTTCTTAACTTCTTCCAACCACAATGTAGCTTTTCCCATAGTTGGTAAATAGATAAATGAGATTTGAGCTTGTTGTTGTATTCATACACCTGAAAATATTTTTTCGTTTTTATTATCCAGTCTTCAGCCATGTCTTCAGCCTCTCTTTCGAAGGTAGGAGGCTTGATCTTCTAGAATTTTCCCTATAATTCCACTCTTTGTTTATTTCGTTCTTGTTGTTCTAAATTATTTCCATATTCCGCTTCATTGTAGGTTTGAATTTTATTACTCTGGTGCATTCGATTGCCTTCGAGATTATCATGCATTAGTTTTTGATGTTCTGCTTCTCCATGAGTGTCCCTCTAAGGACTAGGTTGTGTAGTGGGATGATTCGGTTTATCTGAAAGGATTTTTAGTATCCATTCCTGCTCTCTCATTAACCTTTCATTATCACTATGAAACCTAACCATCTCTGTCTAGAATTTTTGTGCAATATCAAGTAATCTATTTGTCTAATGTTGCTTCTCTTCTAACATTTTGCTTGTTTCTTGGTTCTGGTCTACGCTTAACTGTACCCACATCTCGAGGTTGACCTTAGGATTGTTCATAGGATGGGTTCCCCCTATATTTATGGGCTTATGATGACTAGATTCTCTCCTCATGGTGGCTTAAGGCTAATCCTTTTTTGTATTATTCACAATTTCCAACATCAAACTTGTTGAGAAAAAAATACCACCCAAGTTATGGTGTTGGCCCATATGACCAGAATGTGTAACCACATTTTCATACCACTTATAACAACCATAAAACTTTAATAAATAAAAATTACATACTACTATGTTCATTAATATTCTAACTATGAAAAATACAAATTTCTTACCATCTACTTTCCATTCATCAAAAAATACTTTAAGCATTCATCCTGCGATAACATTTTCATACAAATTTCTTGCAATATATATATATATATATATATATATATATATATATATATATATATATATCTGTGTGTGTGTGTGTGTGTGTGTACTCAGTATATCAATTGTTGTATATTATCCTAAGTAATACATCATATGTGAATTCAGGTAATTCTTACCATTTACCACGTGTTCACACAATATCCATATTAGCGATATTCTAAAGTTTATAAAGGTTTTTCATTTGGATTTTTTTTTTCATTCAAGCTTGGCCCAACCCACTGGGATTCCCCTCCATCAATTGATAAGATTTGTCCCTATATATGTACATCGATATGTAATTAACTTTACATAGATGATGATTATCTCTTAAATCTTTTATAACATCGATTATCATCTCATTTATTCGATTTCTTAGACTATTGTTATGAGAGTGGTCATTACATTGAATAATGGCATGTCCTCCCTCACCTCAATACCACCACCTATACACCTCCACAGCTTCCATCTGTCCTTATTCCATCCTCGTGGTGTAACCTTGTGTGTTGAAATAGTATCAACTGAGATTGATAGTACACATGACAAGAAGGGTAGTTAGGGTAACAAACCCTCCCTATCCTTGTGTTGGAACCTCATTTGCTTCGTCGAAGAGCTCCGAGCTTCGGATATGCAACCGGTGCTATTATTCTCTGCATGTTCTTCCCTGGGTGTTTTTGGCATGATGCTACAACTTCTAGAGTTTTCGTTCGATGTTGGCTTACCTTCTCTCAGAGAGAATTTCCAAATGACTTCCTCAATAATGTTTTATTATTTCTTCCACTTAGATTTTTTTTGGTTTTCATTTATTTGTTATGTGAAAGTATTAACATGACCTCCTCTATCTCATAGAGGTCTTGGGTCATGAGTGTGTTTATCAAGAGTGCTCGGTTGGCCGCGAATTTGTTTCAATCATACAACTTCATCTTCAAATCAAGTAATTTTTAGGCTGCCTGGAATCATAGTTTCGAGGTTCACCTTTCATTTTCTAGTTCTTAGGTTTTAACTACTCTTTTGTTCCATCCTACATGTCTTAGGACTGTAGGACTTTTTTCTCGCTTAGTCAACTGCAAAAATATCTTGGCGGCCCTTCAAATTTTACTGGTAAGTCAAGTCATATTCCGACGTTTGATTATGTATGGTTTAGTTGGTAATTTATTGAAATCATAGATGCCACCACCCTTTTGTCTCCTGCAGGGACATAGGGTTCTAACAAGATGAAGGCATTCCATCTCTCGGCTGTGAATATCGGAGTGCTTTTCTTTGTTTAATGCTTCGGAAGAAATTTATTCTAGGGCAGAACCCTCTTCTTGATTTTTTTTTTAGATATTAGGGTGATAAGTTAAAGAGAGATAATTACTTTCTTTAAAAATTGCAATGTAACTATATTTTTTCACATTAGAAGTCCCTCAGTTCTACGTTCGGCTTTTCGATTGTAACACCCCTAGTTCTACGCTTTTTAATTAACATGTAAATAAGTCCAAAAATGAAGTGGACCCCAAATGGAGAACTAGAGCATGGATTAATTTTTAATTAATGAAAAATAAATGGAATATTTATGTGTGCACTATGACCAGATGATATTGGAGATCATAAGCCTGATCCATGAGGATATGGATAAGGTTAAGACTTTCCCAAAACCTTTCAAAAATCCTTGAAAGGAATAATGCTAAATTATATTTAAGAGGAGAAATATAAAATTCCCCAATGAAGAGGAAAGTAATTGGGAAGAGGTGGAAAATTTTGGAAAAGTAAAGAAAGCAACTTTAAAGTACCTCATTAAGGGAAGCCTAGGCAACACAAGAAGAAAGCATCGTGAAATTCTAGACGCGGAATTTAGAAACAGGTTTGGGGAAAGCATAGCTTAAGTAAGGTGCTCCAGAACAGACGAAGCGTAGTCTATCCTTGGAGGATCTCAGCTCGGGGGTGAGTTCTGGAGATAGAAGAACTCTAAGGTTGGGAGGATTGGTCATAAAAATAAGTGGAATGTGCACCTAACAAATACATTGCTGTTACAGATTTGTATTATGAAATATTAAATTTTCATTAGGCTTGAAAGTATTAAATTCTTACATTGTAAATATGTAATTTCTTACATTTAACAGATTTTATCAAAAGAAACATTTCTCTAAATTCTCTATAGTTTTAGGAAATAGAGTCTACTCGGAAAAATCAACCAGAATCTCTAAACCTGATATTTGTTTAAATTTTGGAGATATATCTTACTCCCATAGACAATTAAATTATATAACTTTAATCTGCTTTTGTAGTATAAAGTTATAGGTGCATGAGAAAAAAATAGATTTCATAAACTACTAACTATAATTAGAATTTAATAGGTATGAAATATTAAATTTTGTATAAACACTTCAAGAAAACATTAGATTTCAGAAATATAAGCTGTATCTCTCTTCCTAAAGAAGTATTTTATATCTAAGTAAACAAAAGTTTTATTCCGGGATGGAGTACAATTCTGTTGAGCATTTATATTAGCACAAGAAAATTTTCTGCTATAAATCCATGATACTCTCTATATGGAAAATTTAAGCGAATGAAAAATCTAAGAGTATACATGTCTTCATAATTTAAATAAACTATTAGAAAAGAAATTTATTAGAAAATATATATTTAGCTTGATTTGAATTCAGAAAATTAATTCTGAAAAAGGAATGTAGACTTATGGGGTTCTAGTTAAAAGATAAATCCAGTAAGTTAAGTCAAATTCCCTTGCTTCACAAGTTAATACATAATAAAATTTGAAAGCATAAATTTTGGGAAAGATATATAAGAACCCCTCTAATTTAATATATATATGCCTGAGAAGAAAGAATAGTTGAAAAAGATATATATATATATATATATATATATATATATATATATATATATATAATTCTAGTGCATAGTGGTTGCCTGTAGTTATTGTATTAACGGTTCTGCTTAAAATTTACAAGATTAAGCTTACAACATAATGTATAGAAAAGAATCTACATATGTAGGATACTTTTTAACAATCACGGTAATTATAGGAAAAAATCTATAAAGGATAAATAGTAATTATACTTTACTATTAAAAATAAATCCAAAATAGTTTCATCACATGTAGACAAATTTAAATGTAAGCATTTTACCGTAAATTTGAGGAAGATTATAGCAATATAGATTTTCTTCTTATATATGTTAGATAGATTTCTACGTTTCATAAGGAGATTGTAATCGAGTTGACAATGGTAAAAGAAAACATAAATATAGAATGCAGTAAATGATGAAGAACCTTTTAATTTAACATATTTTAAAAATAAAATGTTCTGATTTATATATATAAACATATATATATATATATATATCAAGTAAACCAGATTGAACATGAGTCATCATTTAATATTTTCAAATCTCAATTGTAGTTAAATATTTATTACAGATAAAACCAAAAACATTTAATATCAAAATTTTTATCGCTGAGATCATATAGAAAAATAGGTTGAGGGGCAATCTTTGGATGACCGAAGAAAACAATAAGCCAGTACTGACCTGTAAACAAGAGTAACTAGTAGTTAAACCTTAAACGAGATTGAAATTATTATCTGGGAAGCAATGATGAAGCCAGGGTGAATTCTAGTTACCTGTACATCATTAAAAAGAGAATGAATTAAGTTATGAGGGAAAAAGCATTATATAAATTTTCAAATTTCATTGAATAACCGAAACGAAAATAAAACGAAATCTATTACCTTCACACACATAGATCTTCAATGCCAAGTTCTGTGTAAAGTATGTACAAGACGTAAACAAAGTTATATTAAGATATTTCATTATGAATTAAATCGAAATTTACATGAGAACAAGTTGGTGACAAAACACGATAAGTACAAGAACTTCATGAGTTAGTATACAGATATACCTAAATGATGAGATGTGGAAGCAACCAAAATCAGATCATGTGGACATCTCATTACAATGATGGAGGTGAGATCCTAAAATATTAGGATAAAATATCAATCAACTTTTAAAATTTTCTATGAGTTAAAAAAAAATACTAGGTAAACGTATCTTTGAAATAGAAATTAACGCATCTCTACATCTTGGTAAGGAGAACAAATTTCTCTCTGTAAGGAGGGCTAAGGCATGTAAATATACAGTGGCCAAGTAGAAATTACCAAGGAGATAGATTGAAAATCGGAAAAAATTATAACAGAGAAATTGGGGATATTCCCAACTCGAAGCGATGTAAGAAGGAGCTTTAACAAGAATCAATAATCAACCTCTCAAAACGAATTCTTATATCACCAGCCTAGAGCTGGGATTTGAAAAGCAAATACGAAATCCAATACGTGGACTTACAGTAAAATTTAGTTGATCTTAAAAATTAAAAATCGAACTAAAACTTGAAATTACCTGCTAGCACTTCCAAATAGTAGACAATGAAAGCCTGGAGCTCGAACTCATTCAATCTAGGTTTAGATAGGTTGGGGCGGAACTCTATTCTTCAAAGGATCATAGAGGAAATGAAATGGGAAAGGAGGAGATAAGTCGGAAAAAATACATTAAATATGATTGACCAAAAAACCCTAATCCTTCTCCAAAGATCAAAACCATCCACTTGTCATGCGATTAAGGGAATGAACAGAGATCAAAATTCAGTTATGGGGAAATGAGACCATTAAAAAAATCGTGAAAATTTGATAAAATCTATAGAAATTATGATATGGTACAAGTTGTGTGGAGTGCGGCTGATAACCATAAAAACATAGGTACTTACTATAGACTTTGGATGTGAATACAAACTAGACTACAAACAAATAAGTGGTATTTCATATATCCAATTCAAAAAAACGAGACAGGTTAATGGAACCAAAGTTTCCACATAAAAGCCATGATATGGATAAGTCAAATCATATTAAATGTAGAGCTACCATATGCATCGTTATAAACATGTAATAGATAAGGGTTAACTATTTATATTTGATGAAACCATTACATATGGAAAATCTTCACGCATACCTATGTGTGATACAATCTTCAATGGTGAAAATTGATTTGTAGTCAATGAAAAATGAAAGTTACATAGTTGATAGTTAAAGATTATATGTATATAAGTCATATGCACAAATATATATATATATATATATATATATATATATATATATATTTGAAAGGTATAGATATATATAGATATATAAGAAAAGGTGTAGCTATATATAATTGAGATGTATAATTATATATTTAAAGATTTTAAATGAGACATAAGTGAAGGGTATAATTACTGTTAATTACTTTGAACGGTTACTGTTAATGTTTTATATATAGCAAAGGAAATCCATAAATTATATAAAAATGAAATTGACTTCTTATAAAAATGTATAAGGAGGCAAGCTAAGAGAAATAGTAATGTAAATAATATTTTAGTATTCTACTTAGCAAACTATAAATTCTTGGTGTGAGAAAACCAGAGTCTCACCACACTTGGAGATATGATAGTTAAGTATTTCCTAGGGAAATAGGAGAAAAAAAAAATGGTGTAAGTAAGAGATGTTACAAATGGTATCAGAGCCCTAGTTTGAAGACTAGGTTGTTTATGTGCTCACTGCTATGAGTGAAAGTTATATGTATATTATTGATGTTGTATGTTCTACAAAAAAAATACTGAAAAGAAAATGACTGAAGAGGATTAGCTCTATGTCGATCTGGGTCGTGGAGATAACATGCCAGATCCCCATGCTCCTTTGATGGCTATGTTGCATAGGATGCAATGAGGTATAGCCCAGCTTAAATGTTAGAATAATAGGCTATCTTTTTCCAGTGAGGAGTAGGAGAAACTTATAAGAGAGTTGAATTCATGGAACATTGAAGAGGTTGAAGGTTCCTGGTACAGTCTAGGAAAATAATTTAATTATATTATTCTTTATACAAAAAAAGAAAAAAAAAGTAATGTGACATAAGTACCAACAAAGATTACTGAAAATTCAGTATATGCAACTTAGTAGTACTGTATATTGCATAAGTGGAGTGTAATTAATTAAATCGTAACATCCCTATTGGGAGAAATTCCCAAAATTATGAGTTATAATGTTTACAATAGAAATTGTGATTAAAGGTAGGGGAGAACCCTATGAGACCTGCTAATAGTTCAAATAAATATAAAAAAAATTATAGCCATTGAATACTAAATATATCTTTGGCGATGCAGTACCAACCTATGCATGTATAGACATATATAAATCAGAGAGCATATCTCAATAAGAATCGTACAGAAAGATTCTGAGAGAAAGGATGCCTCTAGACAACAGTCAAGGAGGAAGAAGGAAGTTCAGAGGAAGAATTCAAAGTTAAACACTATTCTAAATTGGATAGTCTCGGTATAACAATCCATGATTAAATAGCTATATAAGATCTAATCACTGTAATAGGAGAAAGACTGGGTAAGATGGCAAGCATTGCCTAAACCATTAGTTCCATAAATGGAAAAACATGGGGTATGTTTAAAACCACCAGATCCATATAAAGTAAATGGAAAGAATCAGGTCTTAGAGGAAAATTGTAATTGAAAGTTGAATTGTTATTATCAGTATATAAGCGTACTGAAGTAATTATGGTGGTAGGCGACAAAAGTACATATGAATGAGTCATATCATTGAGAAATTATAATAAGTTAGATATATCATAGGAAATGGATATTTCTGAAGTATTAGTGTTCTATAGGTCTGTAACAGCTAAAGTAGAATCAAACAAAACTGACACTATTAGTGATATGCACATAGCAAAAATAGTGTGAATAACGCATATGTGGAGGTCTTCAAGTGTCAGACCTACCTAGATAAGAATATATTAGGTGACGTTATTCTCAAAATTGAGGTGAACAGAAAAAAAAAATATATACCATTTCACTGTGAAGTGGATTCAACCCTACCTGCATGAAAACAACAGGATTGCAGAGCTGAAACATATAATTATACATAATTGCATACTTTAGACATGACATTAGAAGGCGTATGAATTTTGTTGTAGAATAAAAGAAATTTGTATATATGCAATATGGAAAATATGCTCTGTGCTGAGTAACGAACCTAGATGTACTTTGACCTAAGACAGGAAATATCAGAAAGCTAAATTTTTTTATAGGAATGGACATATCAATATTCAAAGATGTTGGAAAAATATAGCTAAAGAAACTACATTGAGAAAATTATAGAATGAAAATGGAAAACACCTATATATCAATTCAACCAGTGTAAATGATAAGGTTGTGAGTGTCATGATTTTGTTGGAATGCAATGAATAATAGTAATTACTGAGAGCTAATAATTACCTAATATAGTAATTACTTCTAACAAGAAAAAAAAATGAGCAGTGGAAAAACCCTCTCAAAATTTCCAAGAATGAAATAATGAACCAGAAAGCTAGACGTTATTACACATTTTAGAAATATTGTTAGTAGGAATATAAATTTCATAAAAGAGGTTAGAGAAAATTTAAAATAATTTTCCAGATATGTGAAAAAAAAAAAAACCTTCAGTCTGTGAACCTATATAGGGTTTGACAAAAGATAGGAGAAAATTTGGCATGCAAAAAAAAAGTTGGTATAGAATTGGCATAGCATGTTTTCAAATCATTCAACAGTATAGCAAGTATAAAATAAAATTGTATAGAGCTCAATAAATATCCATTATCTATTTCGATGAAGGAGAAAACATGAATAAATTGGGTAGGATAACAGAAAGGACCTACAAAATCATTGAAAGAAAACATTTTAGTGATGGACCCACAAAAGTTAGCTAGAAAAGTGCTGCAAATTTTATTATTTGGGATAAAGATAATAAACTAAAATACAAACTGACAAAAAAAGTCCAGAGTCCAAGGATAGTAAGAGGATAATTCTCGATGAAATTCCAGATTAATTTCCAAATGAGTTAGCTAGTTATAAAATGAAGATTAAACCATGTGATATAAAAAATAAATTAATTAATCAATTAATTAAAAAACAAAAAATAAAAAAAATTATGCTTAGTTGTTAGTAAAGGTTTTGTTGAAATGTATGCTTGAAAAAAATGAGAAGGGGTTGATCAGGAAACAAAAGAATGGAAGTGGAAATTCCACAGCCAAACAAAATATAAAAAAATAAAAAAAATGATAAGAAAACTGGGTGTTTGAAATTCCTTAAGAAGTTGAAAGAAAAAAAAAATGTTGGGATGACTGTAAAGGGGGAATATGCCTAAATGCTGAATAATGCTTAAGTAATAAAGTATTAAATTACCTCTACAAATTTCTAAAGGAATATCTCAGGTGATTATATAAATTCAACAAAGGAGCATAGATAGAAAAATACATATTCCTTTAGTGAAGTAAATAAGTGATGGTTACTTATTAAGAGTACAAATTTCTAAAATGTTGATAAATATCTCAAGTGAGAAAGAACTTATAAGTATAAAAATTAAGGGTGCATAAATCATGTGACCCTAACACAACATATTTGGTAGAAAGAAAAAAAAAAATTCAGACATATAGATGACTCGAGTTAAGTTCAAGAATTAGAATAGTACATAGTTGTACTTATCTAAAAACAAAATATGCAAATTATCAAAATATTAATAATCAAAAATAGATGATAGTTGCAAAAATATAGGGTACATTAATAGTGTTACCTCAGTATAGCACAGATGATGGAAAAAAAAAGATTCCATAATATGTCCTTAGTTCAAACATACAGATAACTCCAATCGAGTTTGATAATTAAAACAAGACATGTTTGCATGGTTAGGAAGAAAGAGTAATGAAAAATCCTATGTGGAAGGATTGTTAAGAGATAATGAAATCTAGATCCTATATAAAAATAGGAAGATGGAAAATCGATCAATTAGTGTAAGGCTAAAACTACAGACTGAGATGCAAGCCGAAAATAAATGGTACTAACTGATATACTTGATAAGAAATTGAATTTTAGACATTCTTATTGAGCCTTGTTATTACTAATTAAATTGATTGTTTGAAAAAAAAATCAAACAGCGAGAAGGTACTTAAAGTACATAAATGCACTGAGAAAAAAGTAAAGTAGAACATCTGCATATGATAAAGTAGAAGTAAAAAAATGCACTGAGAAAAAGGTAAAGCAGAACATCTGAATATGATAAAGTTGGTTTTCTAAATTCATGAAATACTAATGAAAAGTTATATATTTTGTTTATCCAAGTGTGTAACAGGAATTGTATACTCCAGAAAAAGGACTCAAAGTTGAAAATAAGTGTAGAGAATTCACCAAGAAAACCAAGAAAGCCGAGCTAGACTAGGCTTACGTGAGGAGGAAATCTGACCAAAAGACAAACAATGTTAAGTAATTGTGGTAAAAGTGCACTAAACTACTATGAAACTGAACAGTTTGGCTAACAACTGAATTTATTGAAATTATTAAATTTCAAAATGTTCTTGTGATTATCAAAATATGTATATCATATTACTTATATGAATTGGTATAAATTATGGACAGAGAGGATGACAGGAGAAATATTCTTCGAGATACACTTCTTGCAATGAAGTAGGAAGAAAATCAAACTCTAGAGGGTATCAGTAAGTCGAGGAAGGAATGATAATATGCAGTAAACTGATGGAAGACGAGAGAAAATATGAAGGAGGAATCTTCGTCTTGATTTGAGAAATCAACCTCAAAGAGTAACACCGAGGAAGGTGTTCAGTGTTAGGGGGCGAATATGTAACACCCCTAGTTCTACACTTTTTAATTAACATGTAAATAATTCCAAAAGGGAAGCGAACCCCAAATGCAGAACTAGAACATGGATTAATTGTTAACTAATGAACAATAAATGGAATATTTATGTGTGCATTGTGACCAGATGAGATTGGAGATCATAAGCTTGATCCATGAGGATATGGATAAGGTTAAGAATTTCCCAAAACCTTTCAAAAATCCTTGAAAGGAATAATGCTAAATTAGATTTAAGAGCAAAAACCGAGAATTCCCCAATGAAAGGGAAATTAATTGGGAAGAGGTGGAAAAATCTAGAAAAATAGGGAAAGCAACTTTAAAGTACCTCATTGAGGGAAGCCTAGGAAACAAAAGAAGAAAGCATCCTGAAATTCTGGACGGGAATTTAGAAATAGGCTTGGGGAAAGCATAGCTTAAGTAAGCTGCTCCAGAACAGACGGAGGGTAGTCTGTCCTTGGAGGATCTCAACTCGGGGGTGAGTTATGGAGATAGAATAACTCTAAGGTTGGGAGGACTAGTCATAGAAAGAAGTGATATGTGCACCTAAAAAATACATTTCTGTTACAAATTTGTATTATGAAATCTTAAATTTTCATTAGGCTTGAAAGTATTAAATTCTTATGTTGTAAATATGTAATTTCTTACATTTAATAGATTTAATCAGAAGAAACATTTCTCTAGAATCTGTATAGTTGTAGGAATAAAGTCTACTAGGAAATATCAACCAGAATCTCTAAACCTGATATTGGTTTAAATCTGGAGATATATCTTACTCCCATAGACAAATAAATTTTATAACTTTAATCTGCTTCTATAGTATAAAGTTATTGGTGCATGAGAAAAAAACATATTTCATAAACTAGTAACTATGATTAGAATTTAATGGGTATGAAATATTAACTTATGTATAAACACTTCAAGAAACATTAGATTTCAGAAAGATAAGATGTATCTCTCTGCCTAAAGAAGAATTTTATATCTAAGTGAACAGAAGTTTTATTCAGGGATAGAGTAAAATGCTGTTAAACATTTATATTAGCACAAGAAAATTTTCTGCTATAAATCTATGATACTCTCTGTATGGAAAATTTAAGCAAATGAAAAACATAAGAGTGTACATCTCTGCATAATTTAAATAAACTATTAGAAAAGACATTTTCAAAAAATATATATTTAGCTTGATTTGAATTCAGAAAATTAATTCTGAAAAATAAATGCAGACTTATGGGGTTCTGGTTAAAAGATAAATCCAGTAAGTTAAGTCAAATTCCGTTGCTTCACAAGTTAATATACAATAAAATGTGAAAGCATAAGAAAGAATGATTGAAAAAGAGAAAAACAGATATATATATATAAATGTAATTCTAGTGCATAACTGTAAAGTGGTTGCCTGTAATTATTGTATTAACGATTATGCTTAAAATTTACAAGATTAAACTTACAACATAATGTATAGAAAAGAATCTACATATGTATCATACTTTTTAACGGTCACTGTAAATTATCGGAAGAAATCTATAAAGGATAAGTAGTAATTACACTTTACTATTAAAAATAAATCCAAATTAGTTTCATCACATGTAGACAAATTCAAATGTAAGCAGTTTACCATAAATCTGAGGAAGACTATAGCAATATAGATTTTTTGTTATATATGTTAAGCAGATTTCTACGTTTCATAAGGAGATTGTAATCCAGTTCACAATGGGTAAAGCAAACATAAATATAGAATGCAGTAAATGATGAAGAATATTTTAATTTAACATAAGCTAAAAATAAAATGTTTTGATTTTTATATATAAACATATATATATAAAGTAAACCAGACTCAATATGAGTCATCGTTTAATATGTTCAAATCTCAATTGGAGTTAAAAATTTATTACAAATAAAACCAAAACCATTTAATATCGAAATTTTGCTCGCTGAGATCATATAGAAAAATAGGTTCCGGGGGAAATCTTTGGATGAACGAAGAAAAAGATAAGCCAGTACCGACCTGTATACAAGAGTAACTGGTAGTTAAACCTTAAACGAGATTGAAATTATTATATGTGAAGCAATGATGAAACCAGGGTGAATTCTAGTTACCTTTGCATCATTAAAAAGAGAATGAATTAAGTTTTGAGGGCAAAAACATTATATAAAGTTTCAAATTTCATTGAATAACCGAAACGAAAATAAAATGAAATCTATTACCTTCACACAAAGAGAGCTTCAATTCCAAGTTCTGTGTAAAGTCTGTACAAGACGTAAACAGAGTTATATTCATATATTTTGTTATGAATTAAATCGAAATTTACACGAGAACAAGCTGGAGACAAAACACGATAAGTACAAGAACTTCATGAGTTAGTATACACATATACCTAAACGATGAGATGTGGAAGCAACCAGAATCAAATCGCATGGAAATCTCATTACAAAGATGGAGGTCGCATCCTAAAATATTAGGATAAAATATCAGTCAACTTTTAAAATCGTATATGAGTTAAAAAAAAAAAAACTAGGTAAACGTATCTCTGAAATAGAAATTAACGCATCTCTACAACTTGGTAAGGAGAACAAATGTATCTCCGTAAGGAGGGCTAAGGCATGTAAAGATATAGTGGCCAAGTAGAAATTACCGAGGAGATAGATTGAAAATTTGAAAAAATTATAACAGAGAAATTGGGGATACTCCTAACTCGAAGGGATGTAAGAAAGAGCTTTAACCAGAATCAATAATAAATGTCTACAAATGAATACTTATATCACCAGCGTAGAGCTGGGGTTTGAAAAACAAATATGAAATCCAATACGAGGACTTACAGTAAAATCTAGTTGATCTTACAAATTAAAAATTTAACTAAAACTTTGAAATTACCTGCTATCACTTCCAAATAGTAGACAATGAAAGCCTGGAGCTTGAACTCGTTCAATCTAGGTTCAGATAGGTTGAGGTGGAACTCTGTTCTTCAAAGGATCATCGAGGAAGTGAAATGGGAAAGGAGGAGATAAGTCGGAACAAATGCATTAAATATGATTGACTGAAAAACCCTAATCCTTCTCCAAAGATCAAAACCGTTCACTTGTCATGCGATTAAGGGAATCAACAGAGATCAAAATTCAATTATGGGGAAACGAGACCATTAAAAAATTCATGAAAATTCGATAAAAATCTATATAAATTATGATATGGTACAAGTTGCCTGGAGTGTGGCTAATCACCATAAAAACGTAGGTACTTACTGTAGACTTTGGATGTGAATATAAACCAGACTACAAATGAATAAGTGGTATTTCGTATATCCAATTCACGAAAAATGAGACACGTTAATGGAACCAAAGTTTGCACATAAAATCCATGATACAGATAAGCCAAATCATATTAAATGTAGAGCTACAATATGCATCGTTATAAACATCGAATAGATAAGGGTCAACTATTCAGATTTGATGAAACCAATACGTATGGAAAATCTTCACTCATACCTATGTGTGATACAATCTTCAATGGTGAAAATTGATTTGTAGTCAATGAAAAATCAAAGTCACATAGTTGATAGTTAAAGATTATAGGTATATAAGTGATATGCACAAATATATATATATTTGAAAGGTATAGATATATATAGATATATAAGAAAAGGTGTAGCTATATATAATTGAGATGTATAATTATATATATGTAAAGATTTTAAATGAGACACAAGTGAAGGGTATAATTACTGTTAATTACTGTGAAGGGTTAATGTTAATGTTTTATATTTAGGCAAGGAAATCCATCAATTATATAAAAAGGAAATTGACTTCTTATAGAAATGTACAAGGAGGCAAGCTAAGAGAAATAGTAATATAAATAATATGTAAATATTTTAAATGAGACATAAGTGAAGGGTGTAATTACTGTTATTTAATGTGAAGGGTTACTACTAATGTTTTATATTTAGCAAAGGAAATTCATCAATTATATAAAAATGAAATTGACTTCCTGTAAAAATGTATAAAGAGGAAAGCTAAGAGAAGGAAATCTAAGAGAAATAGTAATGTAAATAATATTTCAGTATTCTGCTTAGCAAACTATAAATTCTTGGTGTGAGCAAACCACAGTTTCACCACACTTGGAGATATGATAGTTAAGTATTTCCTAGGGAAATAGGAGAAAAAAAAATTGGTGTAAGTAAGAGACGTTACATCGATATTCTATGAATTCTAGTTTTGTTATATTGGGTACTTCATCCTTGTAATTTACTGTTAAATTCTTCAGATTTATTTTAGTGTTCTCTTCTAGTTACACTGTAAATTATGGTGTAACAAAGACATATCAGTAAATACCAGTGTTTGAGAAATTTATACATGTTTAGCCAGTTTTGCAGTTGCTTTGTTTATCAAAGTTTTTGGCTCTATTTTCCCTACATGCATTGGATATAGAACTTATAATATTCATGTTTCAATTTTTATTTCCCCTTTTCATTCTCTTACTCATTTGTAGTTTTATGTATTAAATTTCTCTTGAAAATTAAAAGTTAAGTATTCAACCCTTCTGGTTGTTGGCTTAAGGGAATTGAGCTGGAAACCCTGTTTTTGCAGTTCGAGTACTAAACCCATGAGGCTAGACCTCTACCTTTTCCCAATATAGATGTCTATGAAGACTGAGTTTTCTTCTTATCCTAGTGAATTTAACTCTACTATATTCTCTTTAAAAGTAAACTCAGAATTCTTGTGGTTAACTAATTTTGTTCTATTGGCTGTACTACCATCTGTATTAGAATTTTAATGTTTTCTTTTGGAATTTATATTGCCCATTAACATTTTTAGATTTATCGAACTGTTCTATTTTTTAATAGTAAGTTGCAGATACTAATTTCAATCGTATTACATCTTGTAATACTGTAACAACAGAAACTGGTTTTCATAGCTCGGCATACAAGTACTTTGCATAATACATTTCGACACAGAGAATATGTAGAAAATGTAACTTCACAGAAATACTAAGAGTAACAGATATAACAATAACACATTAAGGTATTCTTGTTAAAGTCTATAGACCCAACATATATAAATACCTATTTCCATAAGACTCTTTATCTGTATTGTATCCTCCCAACCTTGATCGAGAAAATCATGTCCTATGCTCCCCCCTTGCTCCTCACGAGGGCTTAGGATTTTTTTCTCAGACAGGAAGTGAGGCCTCTACATAAAAATCTAGTCTCTACTTCACTTTGGAATTATTAAGCTCCACTAGTTTCCTCACCAGCTCTCGATAACCCATAGAAATAACCTATTGCTAATACATCCCAATTTCCTTCTGCACAAAACCCCTTCCTACCTTAGGACCTTCCTCTAAATCCTTTTAGGAAGGTAACTATTAGAACAATCTCTAGTCCCTTTGCCAAGGTTCTTTGAATTATTTACCAATAAGTTACTTTCTTCTTTTACTCAAGGTAATTAATAAATTAATCTCCTTCATTGAAAGAGACAAAGGATTATGTAATGAATTACTATTAACGAATATCCTTATTCATTACACATTCAAAATGTATCATAACAAGTTTGTATACCAAAAATTAAATTAAAAAGAGGGTGTTACAGGTCTTATATGTACTCTAATTAATATTCAAAAATAGAATTTAAGCAATGAAAAATAACACATTGAATTTTACAATCTAAATAAATTTTCATGTAAAGAAATTTTATGTCTCTCTACTCATGTTAGCTCCGTACTTCAATGGATCTATATTGGTTTAAAAAAAATTATGTATATATCATGAAAACATTAATTTTGATATTCACATAAACTTAAAACTATTTTAACAATGAAAACCCATTTTAATTTGCTTGATAAATGTGTGGATGTACATGTCATATAAGATATTTTAATATCAATAGAGTATCATTTAAAAAAAATTATGTATATATTATGAAAAATTCAGTTGATTTGTTCATATATATGTTCTATTTACCATTCACAAATACAATTTAAACAATAAAAAATAAAAAATTGTATTTTTCATTTTAAAAATGTTGGCATGTAAAGCCTCTCTTGACATAGGTTATATCCTTACTTAAAATAGATCTACCTTGATTCTTGATTAAAAAAACCACATTTCATTAAAAAAATAAATTCACATCAAACTATTAAATTAAAAACTTCCCAATTTTATTAAATAATATTATTCAAAATTTTATGAATTGCATAAACTTTATATATGAAAAAACTATCAACAAAATTACAAGCAAAACCATCTCCACTAAAATTTACAGCGAAGTCCGTTCTTATTGTAGGCCATCATAATATTGAAATGTTACCTATGCTTTTTTAAATGAGAGAACACTCAATTTCATTAAATACATGGATTGTTTAGAAATAATGTAATAAATTGATGGAATCTTTATATTCATATTTAACATGGATCTATCTTAATTTTTTATTAAAAAAATCACATATCTTTTTGAATTAATAAATAAATTAATATTAAAAAAAATCACATCAAACTATTAAATTAAAAACTTTCCAATTTTATTAAAAAAATATTATTCTAAATTTTATGAGTGGTATAAACTTTATATATGACAAGAATATGAACAAGCGACACCATCTGTCCACTAAAATTTACAGCTAAGTCCGTTCTCATTGTAGGCCATCTTAATATTGAAATGTTACATGTGTGTTTTTTAAATGAGAAAACACTCAATTTCATTAAATACATGGATTGTTTAGAAATAATGTAATAAATCGATGGAATCTTGTGCGTTCAAACTTGAAAGTTACAGTGAAAGGTTTTGTCGTAAATAATATTGAAATTGAATTTTTGAAGCAAAAAAATATGTCACTATGATGATAATAATAAAAAAAAAAAAAGAAAAAAAAAAAAAAAAAAACAACGTTATACCTTGTTTTGTGATGGGATTTAAAATTATTTGGTTTTAGATTAGTTTTGAAACACTGTCAAATCTAATTGTATTTTTGGTTTTTCGGGGAAATATATTTGATTAGGGATTTTGTGTGGTGGTTTTTTTAAGTACAAATATGTTTTTATTTTTATTTTGATATGATCATTTTTATGAGATTCAAAGAGGAGATCTAAACTACATTTTTCCTAGCAAGGCTTTTGGCAAAAATGTTGTTACTAAATATTTTAAACTGGGCATGGTTGAAATTGGACATAGTTTTTCAGAATAACATAATCTTATCTTAATAATGCACTTATAAGATTTCTAGGTTAACTTTATAATTTTTTCCATTTTTTTTTTTTTTTGGTAAGCTTGCTAAGTCTATATCTTCATCATGTTTAACATATTACCTCCATAACTTCACACCAAGAAACACCTTAATAGTTGATCAACGTCTGTCCAAGACCATGTAGACTTTACAATTTAATTATTGGATGGTAATTGTTTTATATTTTAATGTATAAATATGATAATAATTTACTAAATGAATTTAAGGTCTAATAATTTGTTTTTTTATAAATTTAACAACTGAAATTTATTATTCCAACAATTAATAAATCAAATTTATTATTCAAGCAAAACTAATTAAAGAACATTTAAAAAAAATATAAGAAAAGTTAACAATCTTAAACTAAAAAAAATAAACTTTACCTTAAGTTTAACATTATGAAATGAAATTTATTATTTTTAATTAAAAATTAAATTCATTTATCTTAACTATTATTGGTTGAAATATCTCATCTCTTATTGTGTAATGATGGGTACTGTATCATTAATTACTAATGCATCATCCACATTATCTTTATTATTTATTAAATTATGGACTAGTTAGCATTTAATGTGAAATGATATGGTGGTTCTTGATCATGAAAACAAAAGGTTGTTCATTATGAGTGTTGAAATCTATTTTAGCCGTTCAATAGGGCTGCCTAATTATTAGTGTACTTGGTAATCTCATGGTCCTCATTCTCTAAGATTTTCTTATTATAAATTTTTCTAATCTCATGACAATAGAGTGCTCACATATATGGTATGTGCTTATGTACTAAAATATTCTCTAAGTAGTAATTAAACATTAATAATGAGTGTAAATGGGTAGAGAATTCATGCACTCATGGGTCAAACTGGACCATTAGTCTAGTAAAAGTTTTTCAATCAAGGTAAAAGTCATGGGCAAATAAAAAATTATAAGAAAAGTTTTATTTTTTCTTAATATATTAAACTTTTCAATTCATAAGTTGTTAAAATAAATATATATATATATATATATATATATATATATATATATATATATATATATATATATATATATATATATATAAACACATGGAGAGAAACTATATTAATCACAATGATAAAATTAGAAAAATTAAAGGTATAATAAAGATTGCAAACAAACCATTTGTAAAGCATGACATAGATATAAATAGACAATAACATTAAAATTCATTTATGAACTACTTCATCTATGTAAAATACTTGATCTATGTGGGACCATAGTAATATAAAGCCTTAAGATTATATTAAAGAAAGCACATTGGTGCAATTCAACTTTGAACAAGCATTATTTGTGTTAGGTAATTTAATTTGTTGTTGAAATCTTTAAAATTTATAAATTGCATAACTTGTTCCGGAATCATTCATTAAAAGAGTTCAAATTGAGTGTAAAATATTTTAAATTTAAGAGAAAAAGCTCTATATGGTGGACATATATTGTCCCTTTCATAATTCAAACTAATCTAAGTATGAATGGTGTAATTTGATACTGAAATTTTTGTTCATGGCTTATTTTCGTTATCAAATGACACTTATTTTATTGACTATGACTTGTGAAGGGTACTTTTTAAAGTTATGAAGTAATATTCCTAAATATTTATTTATAATTTAAAAAAAATATAAGACATTATTGTACATTTTGAATCTTGTATAATAATAATAATAATAATAATTACTATTACTATTATTTACCTTTTATTTTTAAATTTTATTTCATTAAGCTTTAATTTCTTATTTCTAAATATATTTATATAAACTTCCTTTTACCAAAAATTTCATAGTTTATTACTTTAATTTAGCTATATTTAAACTAGCAATTGCACCACATGTTGCAAAGGAAATGCCCTAAGGTTGTGGTATAGGAAAGAATAGCATATAATAAATAAGAGGTAGTAGGAACTTTCTCAGCTCCAACTAATCCTCCAGAATAAGGGGTGGAGAATTATGTTTAATGGACCTCAAAAAAATATCCATATAGGGTAATTGATGTGGAACAACTTCTTTGTTATTAATTGCATGGAAGATGTGTTTTTCCATAATGGATGAGACATTTTGGCCAAAGTACTCAAGACCCTTATATGGCTAAATATGCACGTTTATGTTTATTTTTTTTCTGTATGAAGGATTCACTTGGTCTTTATGACCAAGTTTGATAGACTTCACCCCTCCACAAAATTATTTGCTTCTATCACATTCATAATGTTGAATTCCTCTTATACTACTCCTAGAACTTTGACTCTACTCTACAGCTAGAATTATTTAATGGAATAAAAACTTATAACTATGACATGTTTTACTTCATAAGAGACTACTAAGAAGCTTAAGTATGGTAAATCCACATTCACCTCTCATTTAAAAATAGAGCATATAGTTATCTTAATCGTCAGTTTTATGGATAAGAGACATTTGGGTCCTTTTTAACCCTTGCGGAGGGTTAATTAGTCTCAGATCAGATAATTTATATTTATAAATTATTTGCAATCATATTTCCATAATTCCTCTTTGAACAACCATTATTCTGCTTCTTTGGAATCTTTCACCTCAATAAGAATAACAAACATCATGAAAACC